>JARGCV010000089.1:4427500-4878071 GCA_034064705.1 Bothrops alternatus
ATGCAGTCCATGGTATATTTTACTGTAAAACACTATTTGGATAAGTTGGATTCAACAGACTTTCATTTATGACATCAATTGTAAAAAAAGAAGAGTTGTTTTGCTCAGGGAGAGGGGTGCACAGGAGTGGCAGTTGCTTTGTGTGCACCTGAGGCTATATATGTACAAGTAGTCCACGAACTACGACCGCAATCGAGATTTCTGTTGCCAAGTGAGGCATTTGTTAAGGGAATTTTGCCCTATTTTTTTTTAACCTTCCTTGCCACAGTTGTTCAGTGAATGAATCACTGCAGTTAGTAACATGGTTGTTAAAAGAATCTGGCTTCCCCATGGGCTTTGCTTGTCAGAAGGTCACAAATGGTGATCGCATGACCCCAGGACACTGCAACCGTCCTAAATATGAGTCAGTTGCCAAGCGTCTGAATTTTGTTCGTGTGAACATGCAGATGCTGCAACGGTTGTGTGAAAAACAGCCATAAGTCCCTTTTTTTCCAGTGCTGTTGTAACTTTGAATGAATTGTCAAGGACTGCCAGTAATTTACATTTAGGGTAAAGTTCTGCCAGTCAGTTAATCAGTTCTGCCAGAACAATTAACCAGGGGAATAATCTGCTTCCAGAAGCGATGAATGTGCCAACACTGGAAGTTTTTAAGAAGAGACTGGATAGCCATTTGTCTGAAATGGTATAGGGTTTCCTGCCTGAGCAGGGGGTTGGACTAGATGACCTCCAAGGTCCCTTCCTCCTCCTCCTCCATCATCATCATCATCATCATCATTATTATGGGACTTTGTGTTTTTCAGGATGTGACCTCTTTCCTAACCTTTCTTTTCAAATTTGTATTTGTGCCTGCCCCCCTTCCCACCCTCTTCCCCCCCCACCCAAGAATAAGGAAGTTTAACTTTTAATGCTGGGGTTGAAGGAGTCAGTCCACATTCCTGAGTGTTTAGGCTTAGATTTATGCCACATTGATTTAGTCATATTTGCTTGAAAATAGTTTTTAAATGTTATTTTTGAAAGCATTCCTGTTTGTATTCATGGACTGGCTGGAATTCATTTTCTGTTACGGGCTCCTCCTCCTCCTCTCCCCCTCCCCTGCAGGAAGAAATTGATTGGAAAGGTGTATGTCAGAGATTAAAGTCTTTGCCTACTCAGCCTCTTAATCTGCCCTGCCATTGCTTTCAATTGGTCTGCTCCCAAGGCAAGGGAAAGGAAAGGGGGGGGAATACATTTTTGTTTGAATTAAAAAAAGGCGTAGGAGGAGGATGCCAGAAATACTTCCATAACATTCACAAATTCATGAATATTTTTTTTTCTGTGAATTGGTTCTCCAGACTGGATTAGGACAACAAACAATGTGCTTCTTTAGCTACCTGTGTGATCATGACGTTTAAAGAGTTGGATGTTTCCTTCCTTCCATCCATCCATCCATCCCATCCCATCCCATCCCATCCCATCCCATCCCATCCCATCCCATCCCAATTTGTTTGGTTTAACCAACCATGAAAACTTGGATGGTTTGAGATTTCTCCTGTTGGCTGCTTGAAGTACTTTCTTTTAACTTTTTTCTTATCTTACCGGCATTATTTTTTTATAACTAATTCAAGGTGGCAAACATACCTAATACTTCTGCCTCCTCCTGCTTTCCATAGCACAACAAGGAGGGCTGGGCTGAGAGAGTGACTGGGAAGGTTTCCCTGAGCCCCATGTAAATGCTATAATAAAATATGTTTTATAGGCGGGCCTTTGCTTAGTGACTGTTTGAAGTTACAATGAATCTCTGAAAAGTTACTCTCCCCCTGAGATCATGTGATCGCATTTTAGGAGCTTGAGACGGGCTGAGATTTACCACTGGTTGTTTACAACCGGTTGCAGCGCTCTGTGAGAACATGTCACCCTGATGTATGACTTTATAGCCAGTGTGCAACAAAAAAAGAACCCCTATTTAGGGGGAATAGGTCCACTTAACAACCATATGGTTCACTTACCCATGTACTTTGCTTAAGGTCTGCAATGATTTATTTTAGGACTGTGGTAAAAATGAGTTAGGTCATGTGACCCACTTAACATCCACAACTTATAACCAGAATTCTGGGCTTCATGGCGGTTAAGTGAGGCCTACTTGTGGCTCCTCCCCCCCTGCCACGGCTTCCACACATCCCTGTCAAAGTTACTGTGGGAAGCGAGACCCCCAGAGAAGGAAATATTAAAAGGGCAGAAAAAATACATTTCCTCAAAGGATCTTAAAGAGGCAGAAAAGTATGCCCAGTTTTTCTTAATAGCCCCAAGTCTCCCTCCTCCAAGCAGAAACCAGCTTTGTACAAATGCAGATATCATAAATGTAAATAATCCAGGAAGGTTGGAGCCCTCCAGCTAGAAGCTTAGGAAGACAAAGACACCTAAAATCTACATACCCCACCCAGACTCTAAGACAGGACATAATAGGATTAACCCACAGATGCCAAAGGGCACACTCAGACCCAGGTTAAAATTCATGCCACTGGAACAACTCCAAACAAAAGGTTCCAGAGCAGCGGTTCTCAACCTGTGGGTTGCGACCCCATTTGGGGTCAAACGACCATTTCACGGCGGTTGCCAAACACCGCAGTCCGCCATTAATTTTTTTTTTGGTCGGCCATATATATATTTTTTTGGGTCGGCCATTTTTTCCCCTTTGCAATGCGGGCCATTGCGCCGCGCATGCACAATGCGGGCTGCCATGCATGCGCTATGTGCCCCGTCGCACCGCGCCGTGCATGCATGATGCGCCGTGCATGCGCAATGCGCCCATCGTGCTGCGCATGCGCAATGCTGGCCGGGGTCATGTCATGCTTGTGTGGCGCGGGCCGGGATCGAGCCCCGGAAAACGTTGAGAACCGCTGCTCCAGAGGATATAAAAAAACACTCCCTACATGTGCTCCCTCTCTTTTCTTCCAGAGCCATCTTTCTGTCTGGCTCTCCTCTTCAATAAACTGCAACCTTCTTTCTAAAGCAGTCGCCATGTTGTTTATTCCCGGCTTGGACTGAACCATGATGAAGACTTTTCCTTCAACATTACCTTCCTTCTCTCTTCATAATCAAATGGAAAGCATTGTGATCGTTCGGAACGAGGAAGCACTATTGGAGGAGTATAGTCTAAATGTCTTCACATTTGCACAACACTCCTGTGAAAAGTTCCTCATTTTGGTCTTTGACATTCCTAAACTCAAATAGTTTGAGTTGGTTTGCTTCTGGCCTTCTTCCTTGCTCCAGTGACTACAAGTCAGCACGCAGTCTTCTGAGCAGGAAGTTTGCCAGCACTGATCTGTACTGAGTTGCTGAAGCAGTAAAAAAAAGTTTCAGGAAAGGCTGAAGGCAGTTAAGTGCAAGAGAGGCAAATAAGCTTTCAGAGGTGAAGTGGAGAAGGGGGGGGGGAGGAAGGCCAAGCAGAAGCCAGCAATGGAAATGAAATGCAGGCAGACACAGAGAAAACAGCGGGAGGAATGAGCATTTCAGGCTGGCCTATGAAATGTTAGCTGCTTTTCCATTCACTGGATGATGGAATTGTTTAAAAATCCCCGTATTTTTTGCTTGATTTTGGTATTTTTCACCAATTCCGGAACTGCAGCGTAACAGATAGCGAAGTTGCACAAGATGGTATATTTTGGAAGAACAGAGTTGGAAGGGATCATGGAGGTCCCGAACCACTTGGGCACCAGGGACCGATTTTATGGAGAGAGGGGTTTTTTTGCGGACCGGAGGGGGTGTAGTTTTGTGTGTTGCCTACATCCTGCAGATGGGGCTTCACTTGTTTCCATGGACCGATTTCTGGCGTGCTGTGGACCAGTGTCGATCCACGGACTGGGGGTTGGAGACCTCTGTTCTCCTGCATGGGTGGATTCCGAATCCACCAATGGGTTAACACTGTCCTCTGCCCAATGGGAGACTAGGTCCGAACTTTAGCTCCGCCTCCGGCTTCCTTCTTCCCCAGTTTTTACCTAGTCTAAGCCCAAGGAACAGCTCTTTGCGTAGCTCCGCGAAAAGAGTGCCTTTCTTTTCGGTTAGGACTGGTAGAGTAAGGTTTTTTGTTGGTTGTTTTTTGAGTTAAGTTTAGTTTTCGAACTTTAGTTTGATTTGTTTTTAATTTTAGAGATTTTTTTTTTTCTGGTTTTTTCTTCGGGGACCTTCGGTCGATCCTCCCCCCCACGCATTGGGAGCGCGGCAGCGAGTCCGCCCGGGCCTAGGGCCTGGGAATAGCGGAGGAAAAGGGGGAAATTTCCCTGGACTCCGCTATTCGACTCGCAGCGCCCCAGGAAGCTCCGAGGGACCAGGCGTCGAGGGAAGCTTCGAGGAGCTCGACGCAGATCGTCGCTAAAAAACGCAAGTGGGGCAAGGGGGCGCGGGGAGGAGTCCAGCCAGTCAGCCGGGAGGCAGACAGAGGCCGGGACCGTCGGTACCGGAGGGGTAGGCCGAGGCCAGCTTCCCTTAAGGCACCGCGTGGCCGGGAGCACAGAGCTCCGAAAGAAAATTCGGCGCGGCGGCCATTTTTAAAAAGGGGCGGTCTCGCCTACTGGCGCGAAGCGCCATTTTGGAAAGGGGGCGTATCAGAGCGCCTCAGACCTCTGATTGGGACCTCGCTTTTCTGGCGCGAAAGCCTTTAATCTCTGGCGTGAAAGTCTTTGTTTCTGGCGCGAACCTCCCTTCTTCACCCGGTCGAGTTGCCTGCGGGCCCAGGGGGAAGGGAAGGGACTGCCGGTGAGGCGGAGGCCTAGCTCCGGCTGCCAGATCAGGGAAACTGAGGCCGAGCACCCAGGGGGGTCCAGTTGGAGGCGTGTGTGTGTGTGTTCTCGGTGTTTTGGCTCCTAGCAGATTCCCCAGCGGAGTCAAGGCGGTCTGGACGGGCATAGGGACAAAACTCCCTGGCTAGGTATCCTCGTGACCGCAGGAGCTCTTCGACCAGGCACGTTAGGGGCATTCCCTGTAGCGCTGCCGACATCGGTCTGTGCCTACTAGATACCCGGAAAGGGTGCTTCTTGGCACATGGCAATGGCAGAAGGAACTCCGGCCCAGGGCTCAGCGCCCCCTCCGTCGCCGACTAGACGCAGAACGGAGGAAGCGGGGGGGGGGGCAAGAAGAAGGCCAAAACAAAGCATCTGTCTGAGCCATCAAGGGCGGACGAGCGCCAGGCCGCAAGGAGACACCAAGCCTTGGAGAGGGAGTTTGCCAAGGCGCAGAGACTGAGGGACAGCGGGATGGAAAGTCCGGCCTTGTCCCTCGGGGAGACACCAACCTCCTTCGAGCCTGCAGAGGCGGTTGAACAGGAGTGGTCCCCCAGGGGGGAGACAGAAAGGGAGGTGTCCCCCATTTCGGTGCCATCTTCACCAGAGCATTCAGAGCCTTCCACAAGCCAGGAGGATCCTGAGCACAGAGGTAGGAAAAGAAGGAGATCTGGTAAGTGGCCTTCACGACTTCATTCCCTCTTAGAGGAAACATTAGTGCACCTCAGGGCCTCTAGGAGGAGTTCCCCTCCCAAGAGAGCTCACAAAACACGCACACCATCTTCCCGTGGGGAAAAGATATTGTTTCAGGATTCTGATGAGTCTGAGAACTCTCCACAGGTGGCAGACGAGGAGCAGGAGGACTGGGACGATGAGGATGCCCCGTTGTCAGAAAATGAGGATGCAGAGCCACAGGCGGCCCCAGTGTCAGGTTTATTTGACCATAATCTGTTTTATTCCCTCATGATTAAGACATGCTCTGTTCTAGAACTGCCAGCTAAGACCAAGGAGGCCAGACCGCCGTCCTCAGAGGAGGAGGACGCAAAGGATCCCTTGCTTCACGCACCGGTGTCAGAGGTGATCCAGGTACCATGCACTAAGGTGTTCAGGTCAACGGTAAGGACCCAGTGGTCTAATCTAGGCACCATCCCATCGCCTAATGGCGTGGAAAAGAAAATGTATAATGTTTGCAGTCCATTAGCGAATTTAATAGAGGTGCCACAGGTGGACGCTCCACTAAGCTCTCTTCTTCCTTCCTCAGCCATCCCAGGAGACCTAGCAGAATCAATGAAGGCGGAGGATAGGAAGGTAGAACTTTCCCTCCGCAGGGCTCACCATTCATCTGCCTGGGCCATCAGAGCCGCATCTACGAACTCATTAGTCGCCAGAGCTGCGATCAGGTGGCTGCGGGAGATCCAGGCAAGTGTTCCACCTGAGCAGGTACGTGTAAGACAAACACTAACCAAACTGCGGAGGGCAACGGAATTCATGGCAGATTCCGCACTGGCCGCGTCCAGATACTCAGCTAGATCCATTGCAGGGACAGTGGCAGCTAGGAGGTTGGTATGGCTCAAGAACTGGAAGGCGGACCTTAAGTCAAAATGGCGACTCGCCACAGCTAAGTATGCAGGATCAAAGCTCTTCGGGGCAATCCTGGATCCTTACCTGATAGAAGACAAAAACAAAAGGAAGGTGCTAGCTCACCCTTCCAAAAGAACGGACAAGGGAACCCAGGAGTTCCGTAGGCAGGCACCCCGTCAGAACGGGGCCGGAGAATGGAGGCAGCCCTTTCAAGGGGGACGGTCCTGGGAAGGGCCCAGAAATCCGCGCACCTTCTCATACAGGCAGGAGCGCGGTCAGGACCGTCCAGCCGCGGGCAGGGGCCAACCGTCCAAACGCCCTTTTAAAGGGGGGGGAGGACGACCCTACAGACGTTCCAAGTGACTCCTGGAACAGCCCCATCGGGGGTCGCCTGGCACGGTTCAGCGAGGCATGGCAGGCGACCACGACGGATGCCTGGGTCAGGGAAACAGTGACCCAGGGCCTAGCAATAGAATTCTACTCCACACCACCAGATCACTTCATAAGTTGCCCACTATCACGCAACAGGACCAAGGCGGCCCTCATAGTTCAGGCCATTGGACACCTGGAGGAGATAAGGGCCATAGAGCCGGTTCCTCCAGGACAGGAGGGGCAAGGTTTCTACTCCATCCTCTTCCTGGTGCCAAAAACATCAGGGGACTGGAGAGCAATCCTGGACCTCAAGCGGTTAAATCGCTATGTAGTATACAGGAAGTTCAAGATGCAGTCCCTCAGATCCATACTGGCCAGCATCCGGAAAGGGGATCTGCTGTCTTCAATAGACCTCACAGAGGCCTATCTTCACATCCCAATAAGACCGGGGTACAGAAGGTACCTGAGGTTCTGCCACAAGGGGCGACACTACCAATACAGGGCACTCCCGTTCGGGCTGTCCTCAGCGCCCAGAGTGTTCACAAAGGTGCTGGCGGCATTGGGAGCGCACCTGCGCATGAGACCGGTGCGGGTCCAGTGCTACCTGGACGATATCCTGATACTCTCAGCGTCCCACCAGGCAGCCCTAAGGGACATCCAGACCACCATAGCCGTACTCCAGAGGCACGGCTTCTCGATCAATCACAAGAAAAGTCAGCTCACACCCTCAAGGAGGCTCCAGCATCTGGGAGCGATCATAGATTCGGACCAGGGCATGGTGTACCTCTCCCAGGAGCGCCGGGAGAGCTTACAGAAACTAGCGTTTCTGGTAATGCAGAGGAAAGTGGCCACAGTGGTGCAGCTCTCCCAGCTCCTGGGAAAGATGATATCATGCCTGGGAATTGTCCCGTGGGCCAGACTGCACTCCAGAGGTCTGCAGTGGCTACTGCTCCCCTTCCAAAGACAGAATCAGAGCGCTTCACCCAGGAAAATCAGAGTGCCTCCACAGGTCCTAGCCTCCCTGAGGTGGTGGAGGTCGGGGGCCCTGAACAGGGGCACCCCACTCAGGGAACCCAACAGGGTAACCGTCACAACCGATGCAAGCCTGTTCGGCTGGGGGGCTCACTCAGGGGATCAGATGGCCCAGGGAAGGTGGAGTCCAGGGGACCTAAAGCACAGAATCAATTGGCTCGAACTGAGAGCCATCCACCTGGCCCTACTTCAGTTTGTACCCCTGTTGGCAGGGAAGCACGTGCTAGTCCTGACGGACAACGTAACAGCAAAGGCGCACGTAAACAAGCAGGGCGGGACCAGGTCAGTGGCTCTCATGCAGGAGGCCAGGGCGCTGGGCCTGTGGGCAGAGCGACACCTGGCATCAATAAAGGCAGAACACATCTCGGGGGAGGCAAACCACCAGGCAGACTCCCTCAGCAGGGTCACCATAGACCATGCGGAGTGGAGGCTGGCACCGGAGCTGTTCGAGGCGATCTCGAACAGGTTCGGCCGGCCGTGCCTAGACCTCTTCGCAACACCAGAGAACACTCAAACCCACCGCTTCTTCTCCAGGTTCCAGACCAGGGAAGCGGAGGGGACGGACGCACTAAGATGCAGGTGGCCCCAGGGGCTACTGTACGCCTTCCCTCCTCCGCCCCTGATCCAAGCAACGGTTCGCAAGCTCATCCTGGAGCAGGCGGAGGTGGTACTGGTTGCGCCATACTGGCCGAGGCGTCCGTGGTTTGCGGACCTGGTAGACCTATCGCTTTCGCCTGTATGGAAACTGCCGCCGAACCAGGTGTCCCTGAGCCAGGGGAAACTCTTGCACCCAGACCCGCAGTGGCTACAACTAGCCGCCTGGCACTTGAGCGGGAGGGTCTGAGTAGGCAGGCCTTCTCCCAACATGTCATCTCGGTCATACAGGACGCCCGACGTCCTTCTACAAACAGGATCTATGATGCAACATGGAGGAACCTTTCTTCCTGGTGCAGCAGACAGGACATAAACCCCCTGACCGCCAACATCCCTACCATCCTAGAGTATCTTTGGGACGGCATGGTCAGGGGACTAGCGTTCAACACCATCCGCAGGCAGGTTGCGGCATTACAGACGGTCCTAGTCTGCGAGGACCGGGGACCTCTGTCACAACATCCGGCGGTGAGCGCATTCCTAAAGGGGGCAGCCACTAGGCGACCCCCTGTAGTTCACCGTTTTCCATCCTGGGACTTACACAGGGTCCTACAGGCATTAACCGAAGGTCCTTTTGAACCACTGGGGACTTGCCCACTCCGTTTCCTGACGCTGAAGGTGGCCTTTTTGGTGGCCATCACATCGGCAAGAAGGGTATCGGAGTTGGGGGCCCTCTCGGTCCGACCGGATCTGATCACCTTCGCAGAAGGCAGGGTAATCCTACGCCTGGACCCATCCTTTGTGCCGAAGGTCAACACATGGTTTCACAGGTCCCAGGACCTAGTACTACCGGATTTCTGTCCGAATCCCACTCATCGTCTGGAAAGACGATGGCACACACTGGACGTGCGCAGGGCTCTGCGCCATTATGTCACCAGAACAGAGGCCTACAGAAGGTCCGAGGCCCTCTTTGTGTCATATCACCCAACATCTAAGGGCCTGAAGGTATCAACCTCGACCATTAGTAGATGGATTAGGACATGCATAGCCAAGGCCTATGAGGCGCTGGATCAGCCAGTACCAGACAACATCACGGCGCATTCCACAAGGAGTGCGTCCACATCGGCTGCCTGGCGCACCCAGGCATCACTAGAGGAGATTTGTAGAGCAGCCACATGGGCTTCTCCGTCCTCGTTCATAAGAAATTACAAGATAGACCAATTTGCTGCAGCAGGGGCTTCATTTGGAAGGAGGTCTTTGCAGCAGATAGTTCAGGACTAGTAAGAGACATCCTAGACCCCCACCCGAAGGGACTTATGAGGGCTTGGGTACGTCCCATTGGTGGATTCGGAATCCACCCATGCAGGAGAAGAAGCGTTGTCTTACCTGAACGTTCTTTCTCTGCATGGGGGGATGGAGAATCCACACCCTCCTCTAACCGGTCTAGGCAGGAGTTCTCTTACAGGTCATTGAGAAGGAGCTACACGGTCCGACCTGATGGAGTGCTTCGCCTGGCAAAAACTGGGGAAGAAGGAAGCCGGAGGCGGAGCTAAAGTTCGGACCTAGTCTCCCATTGGGCAGAGGACAGTGTTAACCCATTGGTGGATTCTCCATCCCCCCATGCAGAGAAAGAACGTTCAGGTAAGACAACGCTTCTTTAGCAACATAAGTTTGGAGTTCAATTGTGGTCATACGTCGAGGACTACCTGTATTCCAAGTGTGGTCTTACAAGCAGTGCGGTGGAGATCATTACAGGGAGTCTTTGGCTTACAACCATTTGTTTAGTAAGCGTTCCAAATTGCAACAGCACTGAAAAACAGTGACTTGTGACCTTGTTTCACACCTACGACCATTGCAGCCTCCCCATGGTCACGTGATCAAAATTCAGCCGCTTGGCAGCTGGCTTATATTTATGGTGGCTGCAGTGTCCTGGGGTTGTGTGATCCCCTTTCGCGACTTTCTGACAAGTTAGTGGGGAAGCTGGATTCTCTTACCAGCTGTGGCGAGAAAGATCATAAAAGTGGGGTGTGACTCACTTAACAACCGTCTTGCTTTAGCAACAGAAATTTGGGACTTAATTGTGGTCGTAAGTACGGGACTCCCTGTATTTATACCTAATGAATTACTGTGGGCTCTGGTTATTTTATTTCACTTTCATAGAGATCGATAGCTCTCAAGGTACTGTTTGTATTTATATTAATTATGGGCGTTTGTGGGCTGTGGAGCACCCTTCGTCGTTGCTTGAAATGCGTGCATGGTTAAGTTTGATGTGTCTCAGTTCTAAATATTGGGTTTTTTTACTCGGTTGACAATTGAGCCGTGAGCTGATTTTGTGAAGGAGAATTTTGCAAGGGTTGTGTTTTTCTTTTGATCTGTACCACGCCCTCGTAAAGATGTGCAATAAAGACACGTTGCTGTTGTTATTGAAGTCTGTCGGTGTCTGCTTTACATTCCGACCGAGATCCTGCAGAACAGCTTCAAATGTTGTTGCTCAGTGTTGTTGCTTCATATTACCCTGTGTGACTTAAAGCTCTCGTTCTCCAACTTCTGGAGAACATCAAGATTTCAACCCTGCTTACAGAGACTCAGCAGTTTTCTTAGACCAGGAGAGGAAGGAAGAAAAGGAAGGAAGGAAGGAAGGAAGGAAGGAAGGAAGGAAGGAAGGAAGGAAGGAAGGAAGGAAGGAAAAAAAGAAAGAAAGAAAGAAAGAAAGAAAGAAAGAAAGAAAGAAAGAGAAGGGAAAAGGAAGGAAAGAGAAAGATAGATAGATAGATAGATAGATAGATAGATAGATAGATAGATAGATAGATAGATAGATTAAAAGAAAGAAAGATTAAAAGAAGAAAAAAGAAGGGAAAAGGAAAGAAAGAAAGAAAGAAAGAAAGAAAGAAAGAAAGAAAGAAAGAAAGAAAGAAAGAAAGAAAGAAAGCCCCCTTGCAGTGAGATGGCTGGCAAATAAATAAATATAAAAGAAGTGATGGGGAAAAACAGGAGGGGGTTATGAATTGAAGATACCCTAAAACAGGGGTCCCCAACCTGTGGGCCACGGCCCACTACCGGGTGATGGCCTCTTGGAATCAGTTCATTACACACCTGGAGTAAAGACTGGAAGATTACACCTGAGAGCTGCTGAGTGAACTGAGTTGGCTGGGTGAGCCCAAAGGCTGGAGACCTTGCTGAGTCTCTGAGGTTGGAATTGTGTAAGCTCTTATTTAGCCTCCAGCTTGCAGCTGGTGCCAGCTGGAGAGGCAACCCTCTCATGCCCATGCTAGCCTTTGGCTTGCCCTGGGAGTGTAAAAAGTACCCAGGTTTTCCACGGAGACTCCCACACGAACTCTCTCTCTCTCTCTCTCTCGCTCTCGCTCTCTCTCTCTCTCGCTCTCTCTCGCTCTCTCTCGCTCTCTCTCGCTCTCTCGCTGGCTTCATGCTTTCTAAAGTCCTCTCAGCCTTCTGCAGTTGTGCCAAGAAGTTTTGCAATTTTTCTCCTATTCAAACTCCTATTCTTTTTTGCTAGCTTCAGTCAAGTCAGCGGTCCAGATGTTACTGGTTTGTTCACCTCTGTTAAGGAAATAAGCAATCACATGGATAGTCCTGCAGTTGATGCGCTAGTCGATAAAAGATGACATAACCTTTATTGTCAATTTTTTTACTGTGGGCACAACGACACACATCAAAAGTGAAATTTAGTTGCCCGCTCTCAAAGTGAACACATACATGACACACACCTAAACATACTATATACAACATATGTATAGATCCACACCCCTACATATAGTAACACGGCTGTGAAGTAAACCCAGCTCCCCCATTGACTTTGCTTGTTAGAACAAGGGTCCCCAACCTATGGTCCGTGGCCCAAAACCGGACCATGGGCTCTTGGCCAGCGGCCCGCGGAAATGGCTGGCCGGTGCACGTACACCTGGGTGCACATTTCCCCCCACTCACGCTAGCGCCTGCGGCCCTGTTTGCGTGTGCGCACAGGCGTGAACGGGAATGCTAGTGCAGGGCGGGTGTCTGCAGCCCGTTTGCGCATACACGAAGGGGCCACTAGCCACCATGGGGGTGCGGTCATTTGCGCATGCGCACGGCGCCACCACATGTCGCATGCACAAACAGGGCTGCTAATATTGCCCCAGTGTGCGCGGCCCCGTGCGTGCGCACACGCACACCAGTTTTGAAGCTGCTCTCCTTCCCTCCGGTTCTCGAGTCTGGAGAGGTTGGAGACCTCTTTGTTAGAAGGTTGCAAAAGAGGATCATGTGACCCCGGGGCGCTGCAGCCGTCATAAGTACATGCCAGTTTCCAACTGTCTGAATTTTGATCACATCACCATGGGGGGGGGAGAGACACTGCAACGGTCGCAAGGGTGAAAAATGGTCCTAAGTCATCTCTTTTCAGTGCCATTGCAACTTCGAATATTTATTTATTATTTATTTATTTATTAAACTTATATGCTGCCCTTCTCCCAAGACTCAGGGCGCCTCACAACAACAATACAAGTATAAAAAAAATAACATAAAATCAATTAAAATTACCAATTACTATATAAGAACTAAGTAATTCACCACACTCATACAACACACAATCACAGTCAAAGGCCCAGGGGCAGAGTGCAGCTCACACGCCCCAAACCTGTCTGCATAAATGTGTCTTCAACAGTTTCCGGAAAGCTAGGAGGGAGGAAGCAGTACGAACCTCTGAGGGAAGCTGGTTCCAGAGGGCTGGGGCAGCAACGGAGAAGGCCCTTGCCCTAGGCCCCGCCAGACGACATTGCCTGACAGACAGGACCCGTAGGAGGCCAACCCTATGTGCCCTAACCGGTCGCTGGGATTCATGAGGCAGAAGACGGTCCCGCAAGTATCCTGGCCCATTGCCATAAAGGGCTTTATAGGTCATAACCAACACTTTGAATTGTGTTCGGAGACCAATAGGTAGCCAGTGCAGCTCACGGAGGGCTGGAGTGATATGAGCATGTCTTGGGAGACCCAAGACAGCTCGCGCGGCTGCATTCTGGACTACCTGCAGTCTCCGGACATTCTTCAAAGGTTGCCCCATGTAGAGAACATTACAGTAGTCGAATCTCGAGGTGACAAGGGCATGGGTGACTCTGAGGAGTGACTTCCAGTCCAAATATTACAGTAAGTAACTTCTCAGGCAGATCAGGAGTCACTTCAGATCGCTTTCCTCTGATGTAGACGCTACCTTCAAGATGGAGAAATTCCTTTAGGAATTTCACTAGGAAAGAGATGGTATCGCCGTTACCATCCTAAGATTCGAATCCAGTTCTGCTACCCTGTCTTTAATTTTACCATATATTTTTTTTTCCTCTCGTGTTTTGCTGTTTATTGTTTCCGGAATGTTTTTCTTGTTAGGTGCTGGTTTTAGATTGTAATACAGGTAGTCCTTGAGTTACGACAGTTGGTTATAGCGACAGTTACGACTGTCTTAGTGACCGTTCACAGTTACAATGGCCTGTGACCGTTTTTTCACCCTTAGGACCGTTTCGGCCTCCCCATGGTCACGTGATCAAATTCCAAACACTTGGCAACTGGCACGTACTTAATGTGTCCCGGGGTCACACTGATCCCCTTTTGCGACGTTCTGACAAGCTAAGTCAGCGGGGAAGCCACTTGACAGCCGTGTTATCAACTTACGGACCGTCGTGATTCATTGAACAAGAAAAGTCGCAAAACGGGGCAAAAAGCTCCCTTAACCACAGTCTCGATTAGCAGTGGAAATTTGGGGCTCTGTCGTAAGTCAAGGACTTCCTGTGACTAACTTCCCAAGTCTTAAGGCCCTGCTGGGATTAATCTCCTTGGAGGTTTTAGGTGACCCAGACTTTTGAAAGAGCAAAAGTCTGTGTGATGAAAACGGTGTGAGGCTTTACAGCTGTGGCAATACAGATGTTGTTTCTGCCGCCGTGATATCGTCCAAGATACATTGCGGTTGCAAGCCTTTGACTCTGCTGACACATCTGGAGGACACCAATTGTATTTTCTGCGGTTCTGTCAAGACTCAGCGGACTGGCACCTCCTTATTTTAATTTTCAGATTAATCCCTTGGGTGAGCTCCACCTCCAGGATTCATTTTCCCTGCTCTACTGGTGGGAGGCCACCAAGAGAGCAAATAAGAGTTTTCTGCCTAAAATGTTTAAGACTATGTTAGAGGAAAAAATTACAATGATGGAAATAACAGAGGCTGTGGCGAGGGGGGCATTTGCCCAGGTTCGCCTGGTGCACCAGTTGCGTCCTTATTTGGATCGGGAGTCTCTTATCCGTTATTAAAACGGATGTCCATGTGCCGCCTCTATGTTGGTTGAGGCAGGCAGGATTCCCTTGAGTACCATTTGTTGGGGGTCAAGGGAAAGGGAGGGTTTTGCCTTCTCTTTCTGCTCAAGATCCCCATGTACAATTGGTGGGCCACTGTGTGACACAGAATGCTGGACTCGATGGGCTTTGGCCTGATTCAGCATGGCTCTTCTTATGTTCTCACAGTCACACATGCTCTTGTCACCTCGAGGATCGACTACTGCAACACTCTCTACATGGGGCTGCCCTTGAAGAGTGTTCGGAGACTACAGTTAGTGCAAAATGCAGCTGCGCGAGCAGTTGTGGGCCTTCCACGTTGTGCCCACATTTCGTCAACTCTCCGCATGCTGCATTGGTTGCCTATCGGTCTCCGAGCGCAATTCAAAGTGTTGGTTATTACATATAAAGCCCTATATGGCTCGGGACCAGGATACTTACGGGACCGTCTTCTGCCACATAATTCCCTACGACCAGTGAGAGCGCACAGGGTCGGCCTCCTCCGGGTCCCGTCAGCGAAACAATGTCGTCTGGCGGGTCCTAGGGGGAGGGCCTTCTCTGTTGTGGCGCCCACCCTCTGGAACCAACTGCCTCTTGAAGTCCGCGTTTCTCCCACGCTCCCGGCCTTCCGAAAGAATTTAAAAACCTATATTTGCCGGCAGGCCTGGGGATGATTGTTGACTGTGTTTGTAAGTTGTATGTGTGTTGGGGTCTATTTTTAATATTTTGATTGGATTTAGATTTCTGATGTTTTGTATATGTTGTAAATAAATAAGAAGGCAAAAAAAAAAAACCCGAGAAAACACCTGGGCCAGGTGGACTACCGGCGGAGTTATATAAAACCCTACAAGATATACTTAAGTGAACCGTTGAAAGATGTTTGCAATGAACTTTTGTTGGAGGCTAAACTCCCAACCACACGGATGGAAGCAAATATTGCTTTAATACCAAAAGAAGATTCAGATTGGACACAGATAAAAAACTGTTGACCGATGTGGATTGTAAAAATTTTACTTCAGTGATGGCAGAGAGACTGAAAAAAATATCTGATTGAATTTATACATCCAGACCGAAATGGTTTTCTACCAAAGAGACAGATTAAAAACAATTTAAGAGAGTTTTCTGCTTAACCCCAGCAGCTGTTGTTGTATGTAAACTACTGGCAGTTATTTTCCCGGGATTTTTCTGGCACATCAAAGCATTAGATGAGAATACTTGTAGCTCAGGATTAAATTGTGGGGTTCTTAGTGCTTTGTGAGCTTGGTGGTTCTCTTGCAAACGTTTCGTTACCCGACTAGGTAGCATGAGCCAGGCAGTCGGTCAAATCAGCCATCAACGGGCACATAGAGATGAGCAGTGTCTACATGCCATTTAAAAGAGACAATCAAAAAGCGAAGAGGGGAACAAAAGAGACCATTCCAGCATTCAACACCCAGATAAGAAGAGGTTAACGTGATTAATACTAGACCAACAAAGAAGTAATTAATACTCCAACTGCGGAATTACTAAATCACACACTCAGGCTCACAGTAAACAGCAGCACTCCCAACGGCACTGATAGGGTGAGCCACTTGTATTTAAAGAGAGCAAGCGCCACTCCTTTCTGACACGGATCATGTTCCCTAGATCTCCCTTCTAGAACCGATGATGTTACCTAGTTGTGGTCATGAAACGCCTGCGAGAAAACCACCCAGCTCAGAGAGCACCAAGGATCCCACCTCCACTTTGCATATCCCACACCCTTCTAGCACTGATGGTGTTATCTAATTGGGTAATGAAATGCCTGCAGGAGCACAACCAAGTTCAGAGAGCACCATGGACCCCACCGTGCTCTTCCTCCACCCTGCAATCCCCATGTCCTTCTAAGCCAGCGGTTCTCAACCTATGGGTCGCGACCCCATTTGGGGTCGAACAACCATTTCACGGGGGTCGCCAAACACCGCAGTCCGCCATTTTCCCCCCTTTTCCCCTCAGCCGGCATAGGGGGCAGCACCGCGCATGCGCGATGCGGGCCGCCGTGCCACGCATGCACGATGCGGGGCGTCGCACGCCACGCATGCGCGATGCGGGGCACCGCACATGCGCAGGTCAGGGTCACGGCCTGCAAAAGGTTGAGAACCGCTGTTCTAAGCACTGATGATGTTACCTAGTTGGGTCATGAAACGTCTGCAAGAAAACAGCCAAGCTCAGAGAGCATCAAGGACTCCATAGTCATTGTCATCCTCCCTCCTCTTCCTCTCCATAAATCCCACTCCCTTCTAGCACTGATGATGTTACCAGAGTTGGGTCATGAAACGCCTGCAAGAAAACAACCAAGCTCAGAGAGCACCGTGGGCCCCACAGTCCTCCTCCTCCTCCACCCTGCAAACCCCATGCCCTTCTAAGCACTGATGATGTTACCTAGTTGGGTCATGAAATGTCTGCAGGACAACAACCAAGCTCAGAAATTGCACCGAGGGCCCCACGTTCCTTAACTTCGAAATTGTAGTTAGAGGTACTCAGAAACTACACTGCTCTCATTATCCGACATCTTTATCGCCCTTAGATACTTCAATACTTAAGGTGGAAACGCTCAAGCACGATCAGTACAGTAACCATCTCCAAAGTTGGGAATCACCCTTGACGGTGCATCTGCTCCCTCTTTGCCATTCACGTTTCTCTTTCCGTCTGTTGGATAAAGGCTTTAACTCACGCAGGACTAGAAAACTGGCAGGTTTCCTCTTGGTCTTTACTCATCCGGGTCCCGTCTGGGTGACCGTAAATCATCGGGAATTCCCTGCCCCCCCCGTTGCGTCAAGACATTTTCTGGCTTTGTGTAAGCTTGTGGGATTGGCAACCTGTTCATAGTAGCTCACCGGCGGCCCATTGGCCCTCGTCCCAGGGAGCGTATCTCTGACGTAGGTAAGGATGTTGTAACGGACAGAATTTTACCGGAACGATTTGCATTTCAAATGTCAGTTCAGTCAGTTGTTTATTATTATTATTATTATTATTATTATTATTATTATTATTATTATTATTATTATTATTATTTATTTGACTTCTATGCCGCCCTATTCCGGAGAACTCAGGGTGGCTCACAACATAGTAGAAATCAACATATAAAAATACATGTATATAAAACCCCTTAATTTAAAAAAACCAATCATTCAACATACACACAGACATACACTGGCTTGGGGCAAGATGTTAGCTGCCCAAGGCCGGCCAGCAGAGGTGTGTTTTAAGTAATTTACGAAAGGCGGAGAGGGTGGGGGCGACACGGATCTCCGGGGGGAGTTGGTTCCAGAGGGCCGGGGCCGCAACAGAGAAGGCTCTTCCCCTAGGCCCTGCCAGGCGACACTGTCTGGCTGACGGGACCTGGAGAAGGCCGACTCTGTGGGCCCTAACTGGCCGCTGGGATTCATGGGGCAGCAGACGGTCCCGTAAGTAACCTGGTCCGATGCCATGTAGGGCTTTATAGGTCATAACCAACACTTTGAATTGGGTTCGGAGACCAATTGGCAGCCAATGCAGCTCGCGGAGTGATGCCGAAATGTGGGCATTTCTGGGCAAGCCCAACACTGCTCGCGAGGCTGCATTCTGCATTACCTGAAGTCTCCGAGCGTTTTTCAAAGGTAGCCCCATGTAGAGAGCATTGCAGTAGTCGAGCCTCGAGGTGATAAGGGCATGAGTGACTGTGAGAAGAGACTCCCGGTCCAAACAGGGCCGCAACTGGTGCACCAGGCGAACCTGGGCAAATGTCCTCCTCGCCACAGCCGAAAAATGATGTTCCAGATTTAGCTGTGGATCGAGGAGGACGCCCAAGTTGTGTCCAAATAATAATGATGATGATGATGATACAGAACAACAGAATTGGAAGAGACCTTGGGGTCCAAGCTGGAGACCCTATAACATTCTGAATAAATGACTGTCCAGTTTCTTCTTGAAAACCTCCAGTGATGGAGCACCCAACTTCTGGAGGCAGGTTGTTCCACTGGTTAATTGTTCTCAGTGTCAGGACATTTCTCCTTAGTTCTAGGTGGCTTCTCTCTTTAATACATTTCCATCTGTTACTTCTTATCTTACGTCTTCGTGAGATGTTCACAAGCCATGAAACGTACTGCTCCTGAGCCTATACTGTTTTTCACTTCCATTTGCCTCTTATCCATATTAAATCCTTCTAAAAAAGGAACGTACAAAAAAACATTCAGAATAATAAGAGTTAACAGAATTGAAAGGGACCGTGGAGGTCTTCTAGTCGAACCCCCTGCTCAGGCAGGAAACCCTATATTATTGCAGACAAATCGTTGTCCAATCTCTCCTTGAAAACCTCCAGTGTTGGATCATCCACAATTTCTGGAGGCAAATGGTTCCATTGATTAATTACAAGTAGTAATTCTACTTATCAGGAACGTTTTCCTTAGTTTTAGATTGGTTCTCCCTGCTACTGGCATGTCTGAAATCATAATTTTTTGTAAAGCAGCTAAAATGTAATGTGGATTTTAGTGCCCCTTGTCCAATTTACTTTCCTGTAGCTACAATTTTATTTTGAGAAAGATGCTAGTACTAAATAATAATAATAATAATACTAATAATAATAATAATAAAAGTTGGAAGGGGCCTTGGAGGTCATCTCGTCCAAACCCCTGCTCAGGCAGGAAACCCTATACCATTTCGGACAAGTGGCTGTCCAGTCTCTTCTTTAAAACTTCCAGTGTTGGAGCATTCACCGCTTCTAGAGGCAGGTTGTTCCACTGGTTAATTGTTCTAACTGTCAGGAAGTTTCTCCTTAATTCCAGGTTGCTTCTCTCCTTGATTAGTTTCCATCCGTTGCTTCTTGTCCTGCCTTCAGGCACTTTGGAGAAGAGCTTGACTCCCTCTTCTTTGGGGCAGCCCCTGAGATAACTGGAACACTGCTATCGTGTCCCCCTCGTCCTTCTCTTCATTAAACTAGACCAGCGGTTCTCAACGTTTTCCGGGGCTCGACCCCGGCCCGCATCGCGCATGCATGACGGGGCGCATCGTGCATGTGCGGCGCAACAGGGCGCATCGCAAAGGGGAAAAAATGGCTGACCCCCCCCAAAAAATGGCGGGCCCGCATCGCGCATGCGCGGTGCGACGGCCCGCATCACAAAGGGGAAAAAATGGCCGACCAAAAAAAAGTGGCCGACCAAAAAAAAATGGCTGACCCAAAAAAAAATGGCGGACTGCGGTGTTTGGCAACCCCCGTGCAATGGTCGTTCGACCCCAAATGGGGTCGTGACCCACAGGTTGAGAACCGCTAAACTAGACATACCCAATTCCAGCAGCCATTCTTCACATGTCTTGCCCCTTTGGAGAATAGGCTGTTGCCTTTTTCTTTGTGGCAACCCCTGAGATATTGGAAGACTGCTACGTATCATGTCACCCCTAGTTCTTTTTTGTCTTCTATCAGGTAAGGATCCAGGATTGCCCCGAAGAGCTTTGATCCTGCATACTTAGCTGTGGCGAGTCGCCATTTTGACTTAAGGTCCGCCTTCCAGTTCTTGAGCCATACCAACCTCCTAGCTGCCACTGTCCCTGCAATGGATCTAGCTGAGTATCTGGACGCGGCCAGTGCGGAATCTGCCATGAATTCCGTTGCCCTCCGCAGTTTGGTTAGTGTTTGTCTTACACGTACCTGCTCAGGTGGGACACTTGCCTGGATCTCCCGCAGCCACCTGATCGCAGCTCTGGCGACTAATGAGTTCGTAGATGCGGCTCTGATGGCCCAGGCAGATGAATGGTGAGCCCTGCGGAGGGAAAGTTCTACCTTCCTATCCTCCGCCTTCATGGATTCTGCTAGGTCTCCTGGGATGGCTGAGGAAGGAAGAAGAGAGCTTAGTGGAGCGTCCACCTGTGGCACCTCTATTAAAGTTGCTAATGGACTGCAAACATTATACATTTTCTTTTCCACGCCATTAGGCGTTGGGATAGTGCCTAGATTAGACCACTGGGTCCTTACCGTTGACCTGAACACCTTAGTGCATGGTACCTGGATCACCTCTGACACCGGTGCGTGAAGCAAGGGATCCTTTGCGTCCTCCTCCTCTGAGGACGGCGGTCTGGCCTCCTTGGTCTTAGCTGGCAGTTCTAGAACAGAGCATGTCTTAATCATGAGGGAATAAAACAGATTATGGTCAAATAGACCTGACACTGGGGCCGCCTGTGGCTCTGCATCCTCATTTTCTGACAACGGGGCATCCTCATCGTCCCAGTCCTCCTGCTCCTCGTCTGCCACCTGTGGAGAGTTCTCAGACTCATCAGAATCCTGAAACAATATCTTTTCCCCACGGGAAGATGGTGTGCGTGTTTTGTGAGCTCTCTTGGGAGGAGAACTCCTCCTAGAGGCCCAGAATTCCTCAGTCATAAAAGGGCCAAGTTTGAAGACCCCTGTCTTAGGTAATGGAAACCCTATACCATTTCAGACAAATGGCTCTCCGGTCTCTTATTAAAAACTTCCAGTGATGGAGCATTCACAACTTCTGGAGGCAAGTCATTCCACCAATTAATTGTTCTAAGTGTCAGGAAATTTCTCCTCAATTCTAGGTTGCTTCTGTCTTTGGTTAGTTTCCATCTGTTGATGGAAGTTACATTTGTAAGTTATGACAGTCATGAAGTGGGTGATCACATGGCTAACCTGATTTTACAATCTTTTTTGTGGCAGTTGTTAAATAAATCACAATGGCCATTATGTGAATTTGCAGGTGTTAAGTTAACCCATTGTTCACAATCTGGTGCTTTCGCCAAAAATCAGGAGTAAATGCTCAGAATTGCCTCAATAGTGAGATGTAAGTTTCATAAATAAATCACGGTCATGTGACTGTGGGATGTTGCAAATGGCCACAAACATGGGCCAATTGCTGAGCACCTGAAGCGTGGTCGCATGACCAAGGAGGGCTATACCTTAGAACTTCGGAACTAGACATAAGTGCCTTTAGGGGTAGGTTCCTAGGCTCCAAGATCACCGCAGATGGGGACTGCAGCCAAGAAATTAAAAGACGCTTGCTCCTGGGGAGCAAAGCTATGGCAAATCTAGACAGCACACTAAAATGCAGAGACATCACCCTGCCAACAAAAGTACATATAGTCAAGGCTGTGGTTTTCCCAGTTGCAATATATGGCTGTGAAAGTTGGACCATAAGAAAGGCTGAACACCAAAGAATGGAGGCCTTTGAACTATGGTGCTGGAGAAGACTTCTGCGAGTCCCCTGGACTGCAAGGCGATCAAACCAATCAGAGATCAACCCCGACTGCTCTTTAGATAGAAGGCCAGATCCTGAAGTTGAAGCTCAAATACTTTGGCCACCTAATGAGAAGGAAGGACTCACTGGAGAAGAGCCTAACGCTGGGAAAGATTGAGGGCAATAGAAGAAGGGGACGACAGAGAATGAGGTGGCTGGATGGAGTCACTGAAGCAGTAGGACTCCAGAAGATGGTAGAGGACAGGAAGGCCTGGAGGAACGTTGTCCATGAGGTCACGATGGGTCGGACACGACTTTGCAACAACACAAGGGGTAGGTTGGTCAGAACTTTGAATGATCATTAAGTGACAAGTCATAAGTTGAGAACTACATGTAAACAGAAGGCCAGGGTTTTTTAAATAGCATTTGCTAACGTTCACAAAACCAAAAACAAACAAACAAACAAACAAAAAACCCAAAACCTTGATGAAGGGGACTGGTGATTCTTGATTATTTCTCTTTGGCTTTCATGCACAGCTTCTTCTTCTCCTGTTGTGTGAGCTAGTTTGTCTGTATTCATCTTTTCACATTCTATCTCAATTAAGCCGATTACCATTGTTGGATTAAGCCCTTGATCCCCCCCCCAAAATTAAATATTGCATAGAATTGAAGGGCTCCCATCTTAGGCTCAACGAAGATGTCTCATCTAGCAGGTTATTATTCAAGATCATAAACAGTGCTTAACTGCTGTTAAAAATTCCCAAATGTGCAGTGTAGCTTTTGGCGTTAATCCACACTAGAATATTGATAACATAATGATGGTGACGAGAAGTAGGAGGCTGAAATTAGCCCATTTCTGATGTTTTCTTCATTGTTGTTTTTGAGCAAGGTGCAAAAAATGAGACAGGGAAAAGCAGTTGATTATGTGCATGAATAGGTAGAGAAATTGGCTCCATTGTTCTTTGTGTTTTGTTTTTTAATCTTCAGCAGTCTACCCTGTCTGAATTGTTAGGGCCAGGAAATGGCAGGTAATCTTGCTTGCAGAACGGTGTGTATCACAATCCCCCCACATAGCAATGTCTGCTCCAAGAGTAGAAAATTAAGATGATATTTTTAAAAAGTCTATTTCTTCGGCTCTGCTTGGCTGAGGTCTAGGAGGCAGCATGCACCTTGCAAAGTTGAGATAAGGTGATGTGTCAGTCAGTCACTGCTCAAGAGTGAGAAATATTTGACATTTCAGAAGTTGCTTGATTAAAATCCCATTTTTTAAACTCTGGTGGGATTTCAAGGCCGCAAATATTTCGTGGAAATGTCGAGACTTGGGAAAAATGGGGGGGGGGGAAGACCTTCGGGGAAACTGTCGTTTTTCTAGTTTTTCTCTAGGCCAGGGGTAGGTAACCTTGACTCTTTTATGACTCGTGCACTTCAACTCCCAGAATTCCTGAGCCAGCATGGCTCTGCTTGGAAACTTCTCCCTTTCCCCTCATCATGGCTGGCTCAGGAATTCTGGGAGTTGAAGTCCACGAGTCATAAAAGAGCCAAGGTTGCCTACCCCTGCTCTAGGCCAAGGCTTTTCAACCAGGGGTACGGGTGCCACCTGTGGTACATTGGCACCTGGCAGGTGGTACGCGACCATCCTAGAAAAGTGGTAGTGGGGGAGGGGAATCGGATGAACCGGTGGCAGCACCTCACAAGCCTGAGCAAGAGATGGCTGGAGCTGCAGGGCTGTCAGGGCTCAGCGGAAGCGCCAGGATCAACGCCAGGCTCCAGCTGGAGCTCGGTGCTGATCCTGGCCCTTCTGCTGAGCCCAGAAGAAGCGCCGATCGGCTGAAATGTTGCAGCATCTCCAGGGTCTTGTGATTTACATTCAGATGCTTGGCAACTGATTCATATTTATGATGGTCACAGTGTCCCAGGGTCATATGAATTGACCAAAGCCTGCTGCAACCACCCAGCAGACGGGGGAGAATAAAAACTAAACACCCCCCCACCCCTGCTGCCAATCCTCACAACAATGAAATGCCTCACAACGATGAAAACTTCGGACAGGAGGAAGAGCGCCACCGGGTGGGCAGGCAAGGTGTCTTGCTCGGCTGTGGCTTGGGGGGCACTTTTTCCAGTGCCATTGTAACTTCAAACAGTCATTAAGCGAACTGTTGTAAGTTGAGGACTAGCTGTACTTCATCACTTTTTTCCTTTTTTGGGGGTCATCAAGTTTTTGACCCCTTGCTAGGCGACTGGTGGTACTCGGTTATTGCCATATCCTAAAAGTGGTACAATGGGTGAAAAGGTTGAAAAGGCCTGCTCTAGGCCTTTGTTTGTTTCTTTAAATTGAAACTGAGAGGGGTTACAATGAAATATTTAGGACAGTGGTGGCGAACCTATGGCACGGATGCCAGAGGCAGCACTCAGAGCCCTCTGTGTAGGCACATGTGCCATTGCCCCAGCCTCGCCTCCCCCAACGACCCCCTCCTCTCCAGCAGCCCCCCTGAAGGAGAGTCGCCCCTGAGCATGGCCCATGTGGAGCAGTGCAGCCAAGGACATGGCAGCCAGGCAGTGTAGACAAGACTCTGCCCTCACGCCCCATCATGCAGTTGATGCTGCAGGGCGCGGACAGAGGGTGTGGCTGCCATAGTGCTGCTGGGATGCCTGGGCGATCTGCGGTGGGCCTTGGAGGCAGTGAGTGGTCCTGTCGGCAGGCGGGGCAGGGGATGGGGGGCAGAGTGGGGGCGGGGGTAGATTGGGGCGGGGCCAGTTTTTGGGCACTCGGTCTCTAAAAGGTTCGCCTTCACTGATTTAGGATAACAAATTTAAATCAGATCCGGTGGCGATATATTGTTGGAATGTTTCCCCCCCACAATATTGTCTAATTTGTAATAAGAGAATCTACAAGGGAAGAGACATTTCTGCCCATTATTCCAAGGTCTAGTGCAGGGGTAGTCCATGAGTCACAAAAGAGCCGAGGTTGCCTACCCCTGGTCTAGTGCTTGATACAGTCCTTGACTTACAACCATAGAGGCTGGAATTACAGTTATACATTGTGCTGGTCATAAAGCAGTTCACCATATGAATTTTTTGTGGCAGTCATTTAAGCAAACCCATTGCCCTCAGTGAGCAGTGTCTTTTGCAGGAAACGAGGAGTAAATGCTGGTTTCCAGCAAAACAGTTGTAAATTGTGGTCACGTGATTGCGGGATGTTGGAAAAGGCCATAAATGAAGGTCTGTTGTCCAGCATCCAAAAGGCAATCATGTGACTATGTGGGGGGGTACTATTTGCAGTGCTTTTTTTCTAAACAAAAAAAAAAGGTGCTGGAACTCACACACATCATACAACCTGCCTTGCCTACCCTACAAGGTTCCATCCAAAAAAGGTGCCGGAACTCCGTTCTGGGCGTTCTATGACAAAAAAAGCCATAGATAGATAGATAGATAGATAGATAGATAGATAGATAGATAGATAGATAGATAGATAGATAGATAGATAGATAGATAGATAGATAGATAGATAGATAGATAGATAGATAGATAGATAGATGACAGATGAAATTCTTTACATCTACGTATATTTGTTTCCTCTTTCTATCTCTTTCTATATGAGAGATAGAAATACATAGAAAGTTACAGAAAGGGAGGAAAAGAGAGAGAGAAAAAGAAAGACAAAGACATGTAGATATAGATATAATAAATATAGATATATAAATATATAGGGATGTTTGAACTTTAAAACTGGGTCATAAGTAGCCTTATGGAGGTCCATTGTAATTATTAAGGGTTGCCCAGCCAACTACTTGTAAATCAAGGATAACCTGTATGCATGATTTTAAAGCAGCAAGACAAATTTGTCAGTTAATAGTTGTAGGGGGGGGGGAATAAGGAACTTTGGAAATATTTCCAGTTTCATTCCTGGGGACTGTTTGGAAATTTCTGCCTGGCTTTGAAATTTCTAGAAATTTTTTACATCTTTTCCAAACTTGTTCTCTGCCAAAGAATTTCAAGACTGTACTCAAATTTCAAGATACAGAAGATGAAATAAATACAGGTTTACAAAAGTGGGTAACAGTTTTTTTGGGAGGATTTTTATGAACTCTCATTTATCAGCTAAAAGCTTGTGAGTGTTGGGAAGAGGATAAATTAATATGAGTTGTTTTGTACGTGATGCTCCACAAACATGGATATATCCTTCAGTGCCACTTCCAAGGCTGAATTAAAATACAAATCTGTCTTTGCCTGCTCCATTGCTGGCAGGTAGATTCCATGATGTAACCCAGGATTGCGAGAAATAGACAAAAGTTGTTGGAATATACATGAGCAGGAAGAGTCATGCGGTAACTCAGTCAGCCAATGTGAAGAAAGTGCTACTGAGTCTGTGCAAAAGGTATTGAGTTAGAAGCTGAATTTTCAGTCTCAGGTTTGTCTCTGTATCTCTCTGTAAGAAGTCTTCATTGAGCTATGTTGCTGTAAAGAAGAATGTATGGTATTGTAAATATTTTGATATGAATATAAAGAAGTTATTTTGAATCAGCTAAATGCAGTCAACTGTGAGAGCTTCTGATATATTTTTTCACCAACAGAGAAAGTAAAATTCTCTAACAAAAGTCTAGTTTTCAGTATCTGCAAGAAAATGTGAATGAAAATCAGGCATAATAAATTTGTCTCAATATTCACAATTGGAATATTAATGCATATAGAGTTTAGAAAAAAAAACCAGAGAGAAGAGCAACTAAGATGATCAAAGGCTTGGAGACTAAAACATACAAAAAACGGCTGCAGGACTTGGGCTTGGCTAGTCTAAAGAAAAGATGAAACAGGGGAGACATGATAGCAGTGTTCCAGTATTTGAGGGGCTGCCACAAGGAAGAAGGGGGTCACGTTATTCACCAAAGCACCAAAGGGCAGGACGAGAAACAATGGTTGGAAATTGGTCAAGGAGAGAAGCAACCTGGAATTAAGGAGAAACTTCTTGACAGTGGGGACAATCAACCAGTGGAACAGCTTGCCTCCAGAAATCCTATCCTATCCTATCCTATCCTATCCTATCCTATCCTATCCTATCCTATCCTATCCTATCCTATCCTATCCTATCCTATCCTATCCTATCCTATCCTATCCAGAAGTTGATGGTTACACAGCCATAAGGATGTTACCTCAGTTCACAGACTTAATGGAGAAGATAAAGGATTTTTTGCCTCATAGTGACTAAAGCTAGCATTATCCAGTTATTAATTTGCAGACTTTAAATCTGAAAGAACACACTTAGGAGATGGTCAAGGGAAGGAAAGCAAAGCAAAGTGAGTGCACCAACTTTAAAATTTGCAGAATTGGTTTGATTGCTTCTCATGATATCGGAGCAGAAGAATGAATAAGTGATTCTCATTGCTTGTCCAGTCCTCTCATCTGGACCTAAATAAACAATATCTCATAATAAGACTTTCATCATTGTAGGTTCTTGGTCTTGAATTTAACACAGTCAAATTCTTTCAGACTTAATTTTTTTCCATTATAGATTGTATGGTCCAGATTTGGCATTTTTATTTGCAGTTCTTTCAGTATTTGTATAAAATACCTAGAATCCCGAGACAATTTCCCCATATAAACCAATCAGTTTTCCATGTACAGATAATTACATTTGAATTGGATTAAAGACTCAAGAGACATTGTTAGATAGAAAAGAGTTGGGGGGCAGGTTAATGCATTGTGAAAGCTCTTTGTATGAACATTAAGCAGATGTTTATCTTACCCACTACAAATCCTTGCAAAGAGGGAAAAAAAGCAGTTTTACAAATCAGTTGGGATGTGGAAATTAATGTCTTAAGCAAAACTTTCATTAGAGTGAAATGCTTTTTGGATTAAGGGAAACTCTGGGTCTTCTTTTACTGTATTAACAAAAAGGCCTATAGAAGCTATAGAAAAGGTTATGCCTAGTTTGACTGTTACAATTCTGGCCTTCAAGTCCATGTGATAAAGCTAACCCTAAAGGGCTTCAGGTTTCTATACTTAAATGTTTACTAAAATCTGTGGTTCCGCTGTTTTTATCTCAGTTATTGATGGAGACAATCTCTTGAAAGGCATCACTTTAATGCAGGCAAAGCCCGTGTGGAGCATTAATAAAGATAGCAAGGCTCACTTGATGGTGGAGCATTAATAAACATAGCAAGGCTCACGTTGATGGTCCTCTCACAAGAAGATTAATTCTTTGAGGTTATCAAAAGAAGTCATCCTTTTATCCATTATCTAAATGCACTTGGTGATACTGTGGTCTGCAATACTGGATTTATTAAAGAAACAATCCTTGCTTAGCCTATTGTGCTCTGCGTCGGTAATTCCTTTATTTGACCTGAATTTCTGGGTATTGTGTCCATGATCTGGGAACATGGGATTTTAATCCTTAGCATTATAAAAAGACCTTAATCGCACACTCATGTATTATTCTGAGCTAGGAGACTACAACGGAAACACAAAGCTTACTAGCAGCACAGTATGTAATCTAGCGATTAAAGAAGGTAAATCCTACTTATTTGACTTTGAAAATCTGATTAGATTCCCCTTGTTGGTCTAGCCTGTTATATCTACAACTAAATCGGCATGCTGCATATGAAAATAGCCCACTGGAGACTTTTTTGAGTGTTACATTGATATCCAGTTTTACTTAAACCAGGAGTGAATATGAAAGGGACAACGTTCTTGCATTGTTTTTTGTGATCTTAAAAACCCAGCCCAGGTGTCTGGATTCTCCAGATAGCGAAAAGGAGGAATTTATGGGATATACTTTTGCAACTATACATTACACCGTTATAGACTTGAGCAGTTTGTAACTTTCAGGTTGCAATTCTCTCCTTTTTAGGATTTGACATAGGTTGCTGTTGACTACCGTATTAACAAAACGATAGGTGCTCTTTAGGGCCATTTAGAGAACTTCGGTGTAGTTTGGAAGGCGTGCGCCAACTTTTAAAACAATTCCAAATGTTTTCATAGGCTGAAACCTTGAAAGATCTTGCAGGTAGCCCTGGACTTACAACCATTCATTTAGTCACCATTCAGAATTACAGAGGCACTGAGAAAAGTTACTTACGACTTGTTCTTGCGTCGATGACCGTCACAGCATCCCCATTGGCACATGATCAAAATTCAGACACTTGTCAGCTGGCCTGTAATTACAATGATTGAAGCATCCTGAGGTTTGTAACCTTCCTACGGGCTTCCAATAAACCAGACATGTCAAGCCCAAGGCCCGCAGGCCGGATTCGGCCCACCATGTGGTTCCATCTGGCCCAAGGACCTGCTCTTGAAACACTGATCTACAACCTGGTGGCAGCCATCAAAGCCAGAATATGCTCATCCGTAGATCCATGTGGCAGCCCTGGGACCAGCGACGGGAGCCCCCGCCCTGCCTCCTGGGCGCAGCGCAAGAGGTGGCTAGCAGGCAGAGTCTGGTCTGCTGGCTCTCTTGCCCAGTAGGCTGACTTCACTCAGGATGCCAGCACTGGTCGTCTCCTGGGTGCACACCGAGGGGGCGGGGCAGAGGCAGCAGGGCAGCTCCTCGCTAGTTCTAGGGCTGCCCCATGGTTTGATTTGATTAGACCAGCGGTTCTCAACCTATGGGTCGCGACCCCATTTGGGGTTGAACGACCGTTTCACGGGGGTCGCCGGACACCGCGGTCCGCCATTTTGGTTTTTTTTGTTTTTGTTTTTTTCGTTGCGCGTGCGCCGCGCATGTGCAGATCGGCCCGTTGCGGTCCGCCTTTTTTCCCGTTGTGCGCGCGCCGTGCATGCGCGCCGTGCATGCGTGGATCAGGCCGTCACGGCCTGCCATTTTTTTTCCGTCGTGTGCGCGCCGCACATGCGCGGATCAGCCCGGCGCGCGCGTCGGGGTCGCGCCGCGCATGGGCGGTGCAAGTGGGGTCTCAACCTGAAAAAGGTTGAGAACCACTGGATTAGACCTATATGCCGCCCTTCTCCCAAGACTCAGGACGGCTCACAACAAAAATACAAGTATAACACAAAATCAATTAAAACTACCAATTCACAGTGTAAAAACCAGGCAATCAATTTCACTCATACAACATACAGTCACAATCAGAGGCCCAGGGGCAGAGCGCACCTCACACGCCCCAGACCTGTCTGCATAAATGTGTTTTCAAGAGTGTTCGGAAAGGTAGGAGGGAGGGAGCAGTACAAACCTCTGAGGGAAGCTGGTTCCAGAGGGCTGGGGCAGCAACAGAGAAGGCCCTTGCCCTAGGCCCCGCCAGATGACATTGTCTAACAGACAGGACCTGTAGGAGGCCAACCCTATGTGCCCTAACATGGATGTAAGGATGAGCTCATTCTGGCTTTGATGGGCGCAACCAGGTTATAGGTCAGCGCCACCCCCCCCCCTGCACCAGCACCTCCAGGGCCCACTCACTGATTTAGCCTCGCAGACATGAGGCTTCCCTTTCACCAAGACTGGGGCCGTCCAAGTGGGATAGCGACAACCGGTAGCAGCATGGACGCTGACAGCGCCTGCAATCTCTCCTCCTCCCATCACCCCTTTCTGAGCATAGAGGAAGGAAAGAGTTGAGAATGGGAAGGAATGGAGGGAGGGAGGGAGGGAGGGAGGGAGGGAAGAAGGAAGAGGGTGGGAGGGAGGGGAAAAAGGGAAGGAAAGAAGGAAGATTATAATGAGAGGGAGGAAGGGACTTAGGGAAGTCCTGCCATAGCACTTGGTCACGAGCAGCCCTGCTGCCCTTTCACCATCCCCTTGTCCCCGCCTCCTGACCTCTCCTGATGGTCTCCCATCCTATCGCTGAGGATGCTTTGGTTACAAAGCCGGATCTCCTCGCAACGAGAGGGAGTAGGCCTCTCTCTGACCCACACATTTTGCCCTCCCGCACAGACCATGAGCAACTTGACCAAGGAGAGCGAGCCAGTCAGCAGCAGCCTTGAGATAAGCGCAGCCAGGTGCCCTCTCGGGAAAAGCTTGACTAGGCGCTTGCCTTCCACTGCCCAGGGCTCCGGGCAGCCTGCATTATTGGAGGTCCTCTGCATGATTCATTTAAAACAGGGGTCTTCAAACTTGGCCCTTTTATGACTTGTGGACTTCAACTTCCAGAATTCCCCAGCCAGCATGCCTGGCTGAGGAATTCTGGGAGTTGAAGTCCACAAGTCATAAAAAGAGCCAACTTTGAAGACCCCTGAATTAAAACCTTAACGATCATGGCAAAAAAATAGATAAAATCTGATGTGATTCGGATAATGTTTCCTACTTGATTGTTTGTCTGAGTTGGTAGTTGGTTGATTAGGGTGTTGTTTACTGTTTGATTCTTTGTCTGCTGTTAATCCTGGTGTTATTCCTAGTAGATCACAACCTACTACTTGATAAGATAGAAAAATGTGGGGTAGACAGAATCACCACCAGATGGATCCGTAGCTGGCTGACCGGCCGTACTCAGCGAGTGATCCTCAATGGAACTGCATCTACATGGAGGAAAGTGTGTAGTGGGGTGCCCCAGGGCTCTCTTCTGGGCCCAGGGCTCTTCAACATCTTCATCAACGATTTGGACAAAGGGATAGATGGAGAACTCATCAAATTTGCAGACGACACCAAGCTGGCAGGAATAGCCAACACTCCAGAAGACAGGCTTAAGATACAGAAGGATCTGGACAGACTTGAACACTGGGCGCTATCTAACAAAATGAAATTCAATGGTGAAAAAAGCAAGGTTCTACATTTAGGCAAGAAAAACCAAATGCACAAGTACAGCATAGGTGGCACCTTGCTCAATAGTAGTAACGGTGAAAGGGACCTCGGAGTCCTAGTAGACAATCACCTAAATATGAGCCAGCCGTGTGCTGCAGCTGCCAAAAAGGCCAACACAGTGCTGGGCTGCATTAACAGAGGGATAGAATCAAGATCACATGAAGTATTAATACCACTTTACAATGCCTTAGTAAGGCCACACTTGGAATACTGCATCCAGTTTTGGTCAGCACGATGTAAAAAAGATGCTGAGACTCTAGAAAGAGTACAGAGAAGAGCAACAAAGATGATTAGGGGACTGGAGGCTAAAACATATAAGGAACGGCTGCTGGAATTGGATATGTCTAGTTTAGTGAAGAAAAGGACGAGGGGGGACATGATAGCAGCCTTCCAATATCTGGGGCTGCCACAAAGAAGAGGGAATCAAGCTATTTTCCAAAGTGCCTGAAGGCAGGACAAGAAGCGGGTGGAAACTAATCAAGGAGAGAAGCAACCTAGAACTAAGGAGAAACTTCGTGACAATGAGAACAATTAACCAGTGGAACAACCTGCCTCCAGAAGCTGTGAATGCTGCAACATTGGAAGTTTTTAAGAAGAGACTGCACAGCCATTTGTCTGAAATGGTATAGGGTTTCCTGCCTGAGCAGGGGGTTGGACTAGATGACCTCCAAGGTCCCTTTCAACTTTACTACTACTACTACTACTATTATTATTATTATTATTATTATTATTATCTGGGTGTTGATTGCTGGCAAAGAGACTTCTGGTCTTCACTGTTTCTTTTTTAGTTCCACAAAAATTACTTGATAATGACTGGAACAGCTGGAGTTTGCATTTCTGGCTTGTCACTTTATTGTTATTTGTATTCACGCCTGTTCTATTTTTAAAGTATGGCTCTTTATTAAATACATTGGAGATGCGTGACTTAATTTTAGGAGAACATGACTGTTATGCCAACAGACTCAGATCTGGAAACGAGTAGCTGATAAAACGCTACCCTTTGCTTTTTTTTTTAAACTGCATATTTTTAGACCACTCCAAAAGTTTTTCTGCCCGACTGTCTTATAGAACATTGGCAAAAAAATAGATGTATAAAAGCATGTAACACTTTAAAACTTGAATGATCATTCCTGGCTAAATGTAAATGGCAGTGTGTATCATTAAGGGAAGAGATAGTAGCTATGTGCAGATGTCTCATCGGTACAAAATGCTCTTCTAAGGCTGCCTTCCTTAAACAAAATTCTGTATTTTAGATAAGTGTGAGGAAGACTTTTGAGTTTCAGTAAAGAATTGGGAATAAAGGGAATGAGGCATATCCTTAGGCCAGAGTTAATTATGTTCCACAAAAAATGCTCTACTTCCTAGAGTAGAAGAGGAAGAGAGAAAAAAAGTAAAATCAGGCAAAGCAAAGACTTTCATACAGCAATGGTCCCCAGCTTTTCCAGGTTTGTGGACCTGTGGGGAGAGGGAATAAACGGAACGTGGCCCAATACCTGGCTATGGCCCCGGGGGTTGGTGACCCCTGTTATGCAGCATAAACTTTTAGGGTGCAAGATTCGCTATCCAATATGTTTCTTGGGCTGGATCTGGTGGTTATAGAAGTGGGAGATCAATTGCCCTGTTGAAGTCTTGCCTGTTTTAAATGAAGATATACTTGCTGTTGTTTAGGAAAGTTAATTCTAAAACAAAGTTTTGTATTTCCTGTTACAGAAATTGATAAGTTCCAGAAAGGAGAAAGCAAAGAAGAAGAAAAGTTCATTGATGTCGTGATTAATAAAAACATGAAACTGGGACAAAAAGTATTAATTCCAGTAAAGCAATTTCCTAAGGTGAGTTCAGTGCCTACTCAAGCTGATTTGCTGTCGATTTCTGCTCATTGTATTTGATACTGTGCACTGTGACTGTACATATTTTCAGATTTGACAGTATGGCTAGAAAGAATCATGCAACCTTTCCACAAATGTTAGGAAATATAGATTCAGATTTATTTTTTATTTTTTTAAATATTACCTCGGTATATTTACTCCAGCAGACTCTTAAAGAAATACACATACCTGCTGGAGTTTTTCACTGGAGTTCTCTCTCGTCCGTTTGACTGCTGTAACTGCTGTATATTGGAGTTTGCTGTTTCACCATGTGTATATTTTATTTCTAGTGTATATAGTAGATAGTATAATATAAACTACCATTTAATTACAAACCACTGTTTACTGTATTTACTCCAGGTTTACCTCAGCGCAATAAGACTGTGCATGCTCTGACGTAGTTTTTGACTTCTGGCCGGTTGCTTAGCAACCATTGGAAGTTACAAAGGACACCCCCAGAAGTTACTAACAATCCAGCTTTGGAGTTCCAACAATTGCAATACTCCCCTGTTGGTCACATGACTACTTTTTGGAAGCTTCGCAACTAGCTCATTTTACAAATGGTTGCAGCATTCCATGGTCATGTTGCTGTAATTTACTATGTTTTTTTGCTGAAATCTGGTCTTTTCAGCCGGTTTCTAGCAGAAAAGTAGAATGTATGGGAATATATGGATTTGTTTAATGACCACTGCAAAAAAGGTCATAAAATTGGGTCTGTCCGCGTGGGGGCCCTTGCCTTAAAACGATCACGATTTAACGACAGAAATCCTGGATTGAGTTATAGTTGCAAATCAAGGGCTACTTGTATGAGAACAATGCCATCAGCGCAGAACGGTCTCGATCCTGCACATCCCTCGGCTAGAAAATAAATTAAGCAGTGATTTGAATTAAGAATGTAGGCAGGTATTTAATTCTGATGCAGAAACACGGCTTTTGACACTTCTGACAGATGTTTCCAGCCATACCTCAAGATGCCCTTAATTACATTTCTGTTCTTGTTTAAATGGAACCAAACCAGCTGAAGATGGCTGATCCATTTTTGGGGGGGTGGGTGTTCCTTTTTCTAAAAGGAAGAGCTTGAGATTTTTTTTAGAATTTGTTGCCTTGTAGCAATAAGAACCCAATTCAATTTAATTCAGTTCTGAATAGAGCTGGAAGGGACCTTGGAGGTCTTTTAGCCCAGTCCTCTGCTCAAATTGCCAATGGTTACAGCTTATTTTATGGATAGCAAAGGGAAGGCTGATTCAATCACAATAATTAATTGTGTCCTGACCATGCTAACCGCCATGGTGCCATCCTTTGGGAAGACTCACAACAGCGTCTGTTGCTGTGTATCTTCAAAAATGGGGGGGGGATTGGTTTTCTAAATTGCTTGCATCAAGTAACAAAACTAGAGTTTTAATATTTCATAATTGATACTTCAGGTCAGTCTGCAATGGTCAGGCTTCAGATTTATATCTTAAACAAGCTGCTTGACATCATGAAATAGATTTCTTGCACTCTTTACGGTAAATGAATAATTCCTCGTTTTACAAATGCACTGAAGATTTATTTATCCTGCTTTCCCTTAATGGAGCACCTAGCTGAGTATTTCAGGCCGTTTGTTTACTGCAGAAAGAAGCCTTGCAATCATTAAATCATGACAGGATTTGGATTATATTGACCCACGTTCCATTAAACTGAAAACTAGATCTTTATGTATGTTAACTATGGGGCACGTTTCAAGCAAAGATAGTTTCTGATAAAGTGAGGGAATTGTTGACAAGGCATTACTGATATCTGGAGGGTTGTTTTTTTTAAGGTATTCTTACTAAATGAGGCCAAATCTGTACAATAAAGCTTAATAGCAGTTCCCCTACTCCCTTCCCAGTAACTGTCATGGGTTTCTCAAAGATTAAAAGTTTGCAAATGCGGCTGCATTTTTTGCTCTTCCCCCTGTAAATTGTCAAAATCCCACAAAGAAGCTGTGCTATCTGTAATTAACAATATCTAGATCAGTGGCTTTTCTACACCACAGCCCTTCTTTTAAATGCCTTTTGTGACCACCAAGACTTAATTCAAGATTTTGCAGGGGGGGGCGCTGTGATGACATCACGGCCCCCCAGAGGTCCGCAGACCACAAGCTGAAGATCACTGCCTAAATTATCAATTAAGAGGCAGCCTTTGTGAATTTGACATCCTCCAGTTTGGTTGGACCTTTTCTTCCATAATTCCTAGCTAGACTAATCTTTGGGAGTACAATTCCCAGCCAAGCTAGCTTAGCCCCAGATTGGGGGAGGCTACATGTAAGTTGTGTGATTATTCAGAGTTCACATCATTGATGAATAAAAATAGTTTTGGGTGAAGTGTCCACAGCTTTATTTCCTCCATTGTGAGCTCATTATATTGTCTCCGTCCAGCTTGTTCCTTAATTCAGGGGTCTCCAACCCCCGGTCTGTGGACTAGTACCGGGCCACGGCATGCCAGCAACCAGTCCGCACAAACAAGCAAAGCCCCATCTGCGGGATGCGGTAGCACACAAAACCACGTCCCCTCCGGTCCACAGAAAAACGTCTCTCCATGGAATCGGTCCCTGGTGCCCAAAAGGTTGAGGACCTCTGCCTTAGCTAATTAAACATCCATAATTGTCTCTTCTTTTTGTTAAAAGAAACCAAAGCCAAATCAGGGGCTAAGGAGCAAATGCATTTTCCCAAAGAGCAGTTTATAACATCTTAAACAACAGGAACAGCAATAATAAGTGGCTGTGGGTTTTGCCTCCCAAAGACAATTCAATCTGTCCGTCCATCATCCTGGGGGGGGGAGTTTTTGACCCCCTCAGAGAAGGTCCGCAACTTGGGTGTCCTCCTCGATCCACACCTAAATCTGGAACATCATCTTTCGGCTGTGGCGAGGAGGACATTTGCCCAGGTTCGCCTGGTGCACCAGCTGCGGCCCTATTTGGACCGGGAGTCTCTTCTCACAGTCACTCATGCCCTTATCACCTCGAGGCTCGACTACTGCAATGCTCTCTACATGGGGCTACCTTTGAAAAACGTTCGGAGACTTCAGGTAATGCAGAATGCAGCCGCGCGAGCAGTGTTGGGCCTACCCAGAAATGCCCACATTTCAACATCACTCCGCGAGCTGCATTGGCTGCCAATTGGTCTCCGAACACAATTCAAAGTGTTGGTTATGACCTATAAAGCCCTACATGGCATCGGACCAGGTTACTTACGGGACCGTCTGCTGCCGCATGAAACCCAGCGACCGGTTAGGGCCCACAGGGTCGACCTTCTCCAGGTCCCGTCAGCCAGACAGTGTCGCCTGGCGGGGCCTAGGGGAAGAGCCTTCTCTGCTGCAGCCCCGGCCCTCTAGAATCAACTCCCTCCAGAGGTCCGTATTGCCCCCACCCTCACTGCTTTTCGCAAATTGTTGAAGACACATCTTTGCCGACAGGCCTGGGGCAGTTAACACCTTGCCCCAGCCAGTGTATGTTTGTTGTAAGTTTGTTTTCGGATGATTGGGTTTTAATCTAGGGGTTTTATAAATGTATTTAATGTCAGATTTCTATATATTATTATCTATGTTGTAAGCCGCCCTGAGTTTTTGGAATAGGGCGGCATAGAAATCGAATTAAATAAATAAATAAATAAATAAATAAATAAATAAATAAATAAATAAATAAATAAATAAATAAATAAATAAATAAATAAAGTTGGAGGGGACATTGGAGATCATCTAGTCCAACCCCCTGCTCAGGCAGGAAACCCTATACCATTTCGGACAAATGGCTGTCCAGTCTCTTCTTAAAAACTTCCAGTGTAGGAGCATTCACCGCTTCTGGAGGCAGGTTGTTCCACTGCTTAATTGTTCTAACTGTCAGGAAGTTTCTCCTTAGTTCTAGGTTGCTTCTCTCCTTGATTAGTTTCCATCCGTTGCTTCTTGTCCTGCCTTCAGGCGCTTTGGAGAATAGCTTGACTCCCTCTTCTTTGGGGCAGCCCCTGAGATACTGGAACACTGCTCTCATGTCCCCCCTCGTCCTTCTCTTCATTAAACTAGACATACCCAGTTCCAGCAGCCATTCCTTGTATGTTTCAGCCTCCAGTCCCCTCATCATCTTTGTTGCTAAGTCATCCAACCAAAGTAATAACAATGTGCCAAAGTGGTAACAATGAATTCAGGGCTTTCAGTCATTTTTATCAAGGTCTTGAGTGATGCTGTCAAGATGTTATTAGTCACTATAGCACAAGCATGGCCTAAGAATAAACAAATTTACAGAAATTGATCTCTCACAATGAAACATAGTATAAAAATCTGAGGGAAACTAGTTGACGGCTGCATCTCCCCTCTGACACGTCTGGTTCTATAAAACTTGAGCACATACAACTATATTTCACAATGTTTACAGCAACAACAATTGTAGTAAACAGTATTTCTTATCTATCGGAGACTGCCCCCTCAATTTGTTGTCACCCATTGGGCTGTTGAGTCACTAGGAATGTGTTGCCCCCCTCAAATTGAATGCTCCATTGAAGGGTTAATTAGCCCTGATTTTACTAAACTTGCCAACCAGAGAAAATTGAAAAGGGATGTTCATCCCAAAGGTGCTTTTCCAAAAGACAACTGGACTTATTCCCCCCCCCTTGAAAATGTTTTGCTTCTCATTCAAGAAGCTTCTTCAGTTCTGACATCAGGTTTTCGAAGAAAAAAAAAGCAAGGAAGTCCAATTGCCTTTTGGAAAAACACGTTTGGGACACCTGTGACCCGGATGACTGAGAATCTTCATAGAAGAGAAGGGAAGCTGTAGCTATACTTAGTGCTGTAGGTTGATTTCCAATCTGCCTTGCCCGAATCTCAGTTTAATATGAATGATATTTATTAGGGTTGTCCAAATCATTTGGAGCGATGCTTTGTGGAACAGGTGAAGAAGCATCCCTCTGAACTTGTTCTTTATAACAGGGGTCCCCAACCTTTCTGGGTTGGCCCAGTGGGAAAGGAAGGGGCAGGCACCTTTATGCTAATGTGACTGTGTGCGTGTGCACGAACGGAGCCGCAAGCATGTACACTCCGCAAATGGGGCTGTTAGCGCTGGCGTGAGGCTCACGGCTCGGCTAGTGCTGGCGCGAGGCTCATGGCTCGACTAACGCTGATGCAAGGCTACCAGCTCGGCTAGCACTGGCACGAGGCTCACAGCTCGGGTAGCGCCGGCGCAAGGAGGAGTGAGCGCGCACACACATGCATGTGCATTGACCAGCCACTCATGCGGCCCGATGGCCAAGAAGCCGCATCCCGGTAGTGGGCCATGGCCCATAGGTTGGGGACCTCTGCTTTATAACGTTTAGATGTCCTTTTGAAAGCTTGGAACAACCGTATCTGTCTAGATATGGACTAGATTGCTGTCTTAAGAGGAACTGCTGAGAATTCCCCAAGTAGCCACCTGAAATTAACAAATTAAATGCAAGTAGGCTTATGGCCACAATTGGGCTCAACGTTTCTGCTGCCTTAAGCAGGAGAATTGATAAAAGTTGAGTTTTGCCCCATTTAACAACCTTTCTTGCCACAGTGGTTAAGTGAATCACTGCACTTGGATAGTCACTAACCTGGATGTTCAGTGAATCTGGACATCCCATTGACTTTGCTTGTCACAAGGTCGCAAAGCCCCGGGACACTGTGACTGTCATAAATACACGTCAGTTACCAAGCGTCCGAATTTTGATCAAGGGACCGTGGGGGATGCTGCAGTGGTCGTAAGTGTGAAAAATCGTAAAGCCACTTTTTTCAGTGCCGTTGTAACTTTGAACAGTCCCTGAACAAATGGCAGTCGCTTTTTTACACTTTTTCTGTTGACCCACATCGTACACCCGTTCTTAGTACACTTAACACCATTTTTTTAAAAAAAATTTCTAGTGTGGAATTCATCTCTCTCCAGCACACACTCTGTAATTTCAACTCTGCCCCAAGAACCCTTTTCTAGTTAATTTCCCAATTCATTCTTACCCTCCTAGGTCAAGCTCATATTTACCATATATGCTGACTTGTAAGCTCATATTTGGGTAAACCAACTCTCAATATTTTTGCCAAGTGTGCCACCCAGAGATAAGCCAACGTACATTTTTCATGGTACTTTGGTCAAAAAGTTAAGACAGTTGGCTCATCTGCAGATGGGTCAATATGCAAATAAATATGGGAAATATGGGTGTTTTTTCAAATATATATAGGAAATATAAGCATTACTGCATATGTACACAGATAAGTCCATCGGCAGATAAGTTGAACTCCATTCTGGGTGTATGTTTTGGCCCCTAAAATTGAGTAAAAATATTACACTACATCGGAAGAAATGGATATGCAACAATGGGCAGGTATTATGTTCAGATTTGACGAAAGGAATAAAGAAAACAGCTATAAGAATACAATGAATGTTTTTGGAATTCCTGCGTCTAAAATATAATCTTGTTTTTTGTGTATTGTTATGCCTATCAGTGTGACATTGGGTCATTTTTTCAGTGCTATTATTGTAAATGCTGCACTTTTTTTTGGATTAATTTAACATCGTTGTTTTTAAGCGATCCCTGATGCATTCCATGAGAAGAAATAACTCTTCTGCAATGACAGCTAAGCTTGCTCAGAATTTCTACATTACGTGACTGTCAAATAAGCTAAACATAGCCCATGACAATGAACCAGAATGAAATATTACATAATACTTGCAAGCATTTTGAGTTTGTCAGAACTTTATATCAAACGAGGGGATTGATTTCCAGGAAAAGAAAAAAAGACAGAAGACGGGAAGAAGAAAAAAAAATGGGTGATTCAAACTCTGCTCAGGATGTAATATTCTTGGGTGAAATGTAAGATAATTTCCAGCTTTGCAGCGTACATCTTGAATTTCCAAGTACAACAATGTAACTTTAGATACGGTTGTCGTATTTAGTTGCACTATAAAGGGAATGCAATACTCTGCATCCTGCCTTGTTTTCTGAAAATGTAAAATTGCATCTGCTAAAGTCTACAAACTTTCTGAATAACGGCCGAAGGGAGAGACCAACTCAGCAGTCCGTCTGGTTAGAAGACCAGGGATAATTTAAGGTGTGCTAGAAAATAATGAATCAGACCGAAATAAGGCAATAAGACACTTTATATAAAGAGGGAGATAGAGCCTCCCAGCACAGATGGTCCTTCTCTGTAGGTTATTACAGTAAAATCTATAGTGCCTTCAGCGATATTTCATTAGAGGAAATCCTCCACTTATGACCACAATTGAATCTCAGATTTCTTTTGCTAAGCGACACAATAAAGTACGTTTTGCCCCATTTTAAGACCTTTGTTGCCACATTTTTTTAAGTGAAACACTGCAGTTGTTGAGTATACAGCCAGCTGTGAAGTGAATCTGGCTTCCCTATTGACTTTGCTGGTCCAGGTCGTGAAAGAGGAGCACATTACCTATAAAGCCCTCCATGGCTCTGGACCAGGATACTTACGGGACCGTCTTCTGCCACATACTTCCCTTCGACCAGTGAGAGCACACAGGGTCGGCCTCCTCCGGGTCCCGTCAGCGAAACAATGTCGTTTGGCGGGTCCTAGGGGGAGGGCCTTCTCTGTTGTGGCGCCCACCCTCTGGAACCAACTGCCTGCCCCTTGAAGTCCGCGTTTCTCCCACTCTCCTGGCCTTCCGAAAGAATTTAAAAACCTATCATTGCCGGCAGCCCTGGGGATGATTGTTGACTGTGTTTGCAACTTGTATGTGTGTTGGGGGTCTATTTTTAATATTTTAATTGGATTTATATTTCTGATGTTTTGTATATGTTGTGAGCCGCTCCGAGTCTTCGGAGAGGAGCGGCATACAAATCCAATTAAATAAATAAATAAATAAATAAATACATGACCCCAGGTTACCGCCACTGTCATAAATACGAATCGATTGCCAAGCCTTTGAATGTTGATCATCTGGCAACAGGGAAGCTGCAACAGCCATAAGTGTGAAAACCAGTCATAAGTCCCTTTTCACAGTGCCATTGTAACTTTGAACAGTCACTAAACAAACGGTTGTAAGTCAAGGACGATCTCTATTGATTTGTAAAATCCAGAGGCCCCTCAACGATCTGTCTCAAAGATAAGCCATCCCAATCGGTTGCTGGAATTGGGTGTGTCTAGTCTAGTTGAAAAGAAGGACGAGGGGTGACGTGATATAGCAGTGTTCCAATATCACAAAGAAGAGAGAGTCAAGCTATTCTCCAAAGCGCCTGAAGGCAGGACAAGAAGCAACGGATGGAAACTAATCAAGGAGAGAAGCAACCTAGAACTAAGGAGAAATTTTCTGACAGAACAATTAACCAGTGGAATAGCCTGCCTCCAGAAGTTGTGGATGAAACTGGAACACTGGAAGTTTTTAAGAAGAGACTGGACAGCCATTTGCCTGAAATGGTGTAGGGTTCCTGCCTGAGCATGGGGTTGGACTAGAAGACCTCCATGGTCCCTTCCAACTCTGTTCTATTCTAGTTTACTCCAGTCTAGTCTAGTCTAGTCCATTCCATTCCATTCTCCATTCCTATTCTCCATTTCATTCCAATCCATGTCATAGCATCTCACATAATCTTCTGTATCGGGAGTTCTTCTACCTACCAACACAAGGGGTGTGGCTTGAAAAAGGCAGCGTAATGCTTTATCTTTGGGTAGCCTTGGTTAAAAGAAACCAACGCCCAGTGAAAGCAAGTGGAATAACTCTAATTTCACTTCCTCTTGTTACATGCTTGACCGCAGCTGATTTTCTTCTGACTTTCACTTCCCTTTGCCTTCTCAGCTTTGGCAGCAAAGACTTTGTTGAGGTTTTGGCTCAACTTTTCCTGATCCAGTACCCTCCAAATGAGTTGGACTGCAATTGGCAGAATACATTGGAAAGAAGCCAGGATTTTATTTTTTTTTTAAAAAAAGAGCAACCTGGCTGCAGGTCCGATCTGAAACGAAAAGAATGTATTTTTCAACCACTTCTACATTGCGAGCTTGTTGCTCAGCAGACAAACCCCAATCAGTATTCCTGGGGAAGAGAATGATGCTTTAACCTGTCTCTTTCCAGATCTTCCCTACGTCAGAATTGTTTTAACTTCGTCTTTCCATCCTGGTATCTCCTAGTCAGCAATCCCGAGCAAAGTTGCTGGTTCTGTGCTACTGCTAGCTACAAAAATTTGGCTATCCTGAGGCAGAGGGGAATTAATAATACAAAGTAGCATAGAGAAAGAAGGACCACATTGATGGTATGAAATGTATCTTTGTTTGCTTGCTGGCTGGCTGGCTTGATTTATCTATCTGTCCATCCACCCACCCACTCATTCATCCATCCATCCAAAGGGAAAGTGTGGGTTCTGTCCCTCCACAATATGTACATACATATGGATAGCACATACATACACATACATATGTAAGCAGACAAACACATGATGTAGCTGAATTGGTCATTGTATTTATTTCGTTATGAGCCACCTACAGTGATGAGATGGGTAGCATACAAGTTTAATAAATGAATAAAATAAATGCCATGGATGACTTTAGATCAGTCTATCTCTCTTGGCTTTTGGATTAAGAAATAGATAAAAAACCTGCAATAGATCAATGTGGTAGATGATGATCTAAAGCAGTGGTTCTCAACCTTTTTCAGGTTGAGACCCCACTTGCCCCGCCCATGCGCGGCGCAACCCCGACTTGCGCCGCGCGTGCGATGGGCCGATCCATGCATGAGCGGCGCACATGCGACGGGCCGATCCGCGCATGCGCGGCGTGCACGCGACGGGCTGATCCGCGCATGCGCAGCATGCGCGCAACGGGCAAAACAAAACAAAAAACAAAATGGCGGACCGTGGTCGGCGACCCCCGCGAAACGGTCGTTCGACCCCAAATGGGGTCGCGACCCATAGGTTGAGAACCGCTGATCTAAAGACTTCAGTGAATAAACCTCCATCCTGCAGTGGATTGATTCAGACTAAGGGGTGTGTGAGTCTGTCTGTCTGTCTGTCTCTCTCTCTCATTTGCCGCTCATCTCCCCACATGGTGAGTCTGGATGGCTTACAACATTTAAAGCAATAAAACCATACAACTACAGGTAGTCCTGCACTTGTAACTTTGAACGGTCACTAAATATTATAACAACATTGAAAAAAGTGACTGATGACCATTTTTTACACTTGTGATCGTTGCAGCGTCTCCATGGTCACATGATCAAAATTCAGATGGTTGGCAACTGACTGGTATTTGTGACGGTTGCAGTGTCTCATGTGATTCCCCTTTGCAACCTTCTGATAAACAAAGTGAACAGGGAAATCAGATTCACTTAACAACTGTAGTACTTAACAACAAGAAAAGTCATAAAATGAGGCAAAACTCACTTAAGAAATGTCTCACTTAAGCAATTTTGGGCTCCATTGTGGTTATTTAATAAATAATTTAAATTTAAAATTTAATAAATAATAATAAGTTGAGGACTACCTGTACATATATCTAATAAAAATAGCAACAGCACATAGACTTATATACTGCTTTACAGTGCTTTATAGCCCTTTGTAAGTGGTTTGCAGAGTCAGCATCTTGCCCCCAACAATCTGGTTTCTCATTTTACGCACGTTGGAAGGATGGGAGGCTGAGTCAACCTTGAACCGGTGAGGATTGAACTGCTGATAGTGGGCAGAATTAGCCTGCAGTACTGCATTCTGACCACTGCGCCACCACGACTCTTGCAAATACAAATGTATCCCAGCAGTTATGCATGTTCGTCATAAGGTACAGTCGAACAAGAGTTTCCTAAATTTAAACATTCCCCCAGTTAAGGGCTAAGGCACCAAGAACTGCAGAAAATCTGCAAAAATGGCAAGGCAAACTTGGGTGCAGTGATTAGCATCTAAGAATCCTAACTGGACAGGTTTCTCCTACTCCATGGCCGTCAATCCAATAGAAATTCTGCAGGCTGTCAAAAGGCAAAAAAAAAAAAAAAGCGATAAAACATTCCACAGCTCTGAGTAATCTCCCAGGCTACGTTTGAGGCAGCCCAAAGAGCTGAAATAATCTGTCCAAAGGATGTGAATGCTACAGCTTACATCCCTGGAACTTTTTCCATCTTCCATTCGTCAAAAGACCCTTCAGTCCTCAAGGGGACCATTTCTTCCCCCCCCCTCAAGAGAGCACTTATTTTTAGGTTTTGCCTCTTGAGAGTCAGAGTAGAGACAGATTTGCCTTCTCACTGCTGGAAGCCATCACGGCTGGTCCTGTCAAGTGTGTCTTGCTTTGCCCCAGAACGTCAGTCAGTGTCATCTCTTGTCAATCTCTGTCCGTTCCCAGTAGATTTGAGCATTTTCAGTGTCTAGACCAGGAGTAGGCAACCTTGGCTCTTTTATAACTTTGGACTTCAATACCCAGAATTCCTGAACCAGCCATGCTGACTCGGGAATTCTGGGAGTTGAAGTCCACGAGTCACAAAAGAGCCAAGGTTGTCTACCCCTGGTCAAGAGGTGTCCATTCTTGACAACTTTAAGACTTCTGGACTTCAACTCCCAGAATTTCCCAGCCCAGCTATAGACAACTCTGATTTACACCTGGCCGTTCTCTGACTTGTGGTCAGGTATTTTGTGAGATAAATGGGGGGGAAATGGATCAGTGGGAATTTCATCCATACCTTATGGTTTCTTGTCTTCTCCGGAAAGCAAAAAGACCATTGAATCCAGATGAGCTTTACTTAACTGTGGCAAGAACGGTCCAACTGGCCCAGAATGCGGCCGCACGGGTAGTGACGGGAGTGTCGTGGCGCTCCCATGTAACACCGCTCCTGCGCGAGCTGCACTGGTTGCCGGTGGTCTTCCGGGTGCGGTTCAAGGTGTTAGTGACCACCTTTAAAGCGCTCCATGGCATCGGACCCGGATACTTACAGGACCGCCTACTGCTAGCAAATACCTCCCGCCATCCAGTACGCTCCCACAGAGAGGGCCTCCTCAGGGTGCCGTCGGCCAGACAATGTCGGCTGGTGACCCCCAGGGGGAGAGCCTTCTCTGTGGGAGCTCCCACGCTATGGAACGAGCTCCCCCCCCCGAACTCCGTACGATGACAGATTTACGCACCTTCCGTCGGGAACTAAAAACGTTCCTTTTTCGACAAGCCGGCCTGGCATAGAAGCTCCGGTTCCAGCAGGGGGATTGAGTAATTTTTAAGATTCGTTTTAAGTGGGGATTTTATGGCCAAAATTGTTTAATTCATTTTTAATTATTTTAATGTTGTATATTTATATGTTTTTAAATTTTTAGGCTGTACACCGCCCCGAGTCCTCCGGGAGAGGGGCGGTATAGAAATTTGAAAAATAAATAAATAAATAAATGGGGCCAAACGCAATAGCTGTCTTGCTTAGCAACAGAAATTTTGGGCTCAGTTGTGGTTGTGAGATGAGGACTACCTGTATCTGTTTTTCACGGAAATAGATTAACTTAATGGGAATCCTTTTATTATTTTTGACAATTGGAGCTCCATATTCTTGTTTTCCGATTCCTACAATTTTTTTTTGATCCCTTTATCCCTTTTTTATGTACCTTTCTATTACCCTAGAACTTTTTAATGCGAAGAAAGCTGCCAGCAGCAAAAGTGCTAGCATTATGGTAATAATTTTTTATATGTTCTTCCTCTTACTTGTCCTCAGCAGCAGCAAAATTTACAGCCTAATGTGTTTCTTTATTTCACAGAAGTAGACAAATGCTGTTTTCAGCAGCATTTTTTTTTTTTATCCCCGGCACAAATCTTAAGTCAAGCTTACAGCTTCTCAGCGCTGTGGGTAGATACTTTATTGGTTTTTATTGTTGCTTATTTTGTCTTTCAGTTCAACTTTGTGGGGAAACTTTTGGGCCCGCGTGGCAATTCTCTGAAGCGGTTGCAAGAAGAGACATTGACAAAAATGTCAATATTGGGAAAAGGATCCATGAGGGATAAAGCAAAGGTAAAAATGCTGGCCGAAGATGATTAGTGTGTGCACTGTACTGCTGTGTGTGTGTCTTTCTTCACCAATCCTAGTGTAGCCTGGGGAGAATTAAAGCTAACACAAGTCAAGGTGTGTATACAATGACTCTATCCCTATTTGCATTCTGCATGCAATTTCCTCTTCCCTCCGTGCATTCCTACCTCAGAGAAAATTCAAGTTTTTGCATGTCTTTTGTGGATAGTTGGAATATACTGTTGACTGTTGAGGGAATTAGTTGCCTAGCAGAGTGATGGCATGGGGGAAAAAACTGTACTTGTGTCTAGTTGTTTTGGCGTGCAATGCCTTATAGCGCCATCTTGAGGGGAGGAGTTGAAACAGTTTATGTCCAAGATGTGAGGGGTCTCCAGATCAGAGTTCTCCAATCTTTCTGGGCTCATGGCCCGGAGGGGAGGGCAGCTTCCAAATTACTGCATGCACTGGCATAGTACTAGTGGCCGTGTTCGCGCATGTGCTGGTGCCATGTACATGTGCAAACTGCTGCACACCTCCATGGCGGCTAGTGACCATTTATGTATGCACAAACACCCTGCGCTAGCAGCCTGTTCGCACATGCACAAACGGGGCCACGGGCGTTAGCGCAAGTGGGGAATGTATGCCCACACGTGCGTGTCCTGGCCAGCCATTTCTGCAGCCCACTGGCCAAGAGCCCACAGCCTGCTATCAGGCTGCGGCCCATAGCTTGGGGACCCCTGCTCTAGATATTTTCTCAGCCCTCTTTCTGGCTCATGCAGTATACAGGTCCTCAATGGAAGGCAGGCTGGTAGCAATTGTTTTTTCTGCAGTTCTGACTATCTGTTGAAATCAGTGTCTTGTTTGGTTGCAGTGCCAAACCAGATGTCATGGTTCCAACAGATGAAACTCTTCAAAGAACTTCGAGGCATTGTTTACCGTAAATAAATATTTTATTCGAGTAGCATAATATCATCACTATGTAATTGAAGCCAAAAACTGAATTCCCCTCCCCTGGGCCCATAGTATCAAAGCACAATTCCTTCCTCCAATTAACAGTCATAAATCACATTCCCCAATTAGCTTGAAGCACCAATTCTTTATCAACTCTGGGCTCCATAACCTTGATTCTCACGCTAAGTTTAGTGTTGTTATGTCTAACTGGACTCTCATTCACATTCCCCCCTCCCAGCATCATCTAACTCTAAAAGCGAAAGGAAAAAAGATGGCTACATTTCCATCTGTTGTCAATGCAAAAACATTGACACCAGATAATTATAAAGGTGCAAATGATAGACTCAGTAATTCCTTTGTAGAACTGTATCCATCAACTCCTTGAGCTTTCTGACTTGGGAAGAATATTCTTTGTTGTGCTTTTTTTGATGACATTTTTAATGTCAGGTGCCCATTTTAAGTCTTGAGATATTATACAATCTAGAAACTCGACGGTCTCTACTGTTGAAACTGTGTTGTCAAGTATTGTAAGAGGTGGTAGCATAGGGAGGGCTTCTCCTAAAGTCTATCATCATTTCTACAGTTCTGAGTGTGTTTCAGTCACCTTTGCCCTTTATCAGTTGTCTGAATTTGTCTGAATCGGCAAGGAGTGTCTGTAATCCTCTTGTTCACTTTGCTTGACAGTCCCCATTAGCATACAGTAACTTTGTTGCAGTTTTCATTTGCACTTTTATCTTTCAATCCTGGATGCTCTTTAGACCATCTAGCAGAGCCTGTGAAGCTTGTTTACCAGGTGGTTTGTTTGCTTGTTTGTTTGTGTATTTCTGAGCTGTGTTCACGCTTAAATTATTCAGTATATCAGGGCTTGCGTTGTTTCCCATGGGGAGACGATTAGAGTCTAATAGCTCTCACTCTTAAAAAAGGATTTTCTGAAAGCTGGCTTCGCTTTTTCCAGATTAATTTTATTATTCGCAGCTCCTACTCCGTTCTGTTTGTGGACTTTGCTAAATTGCCTAAAAAGTAAAGAATTCTCTTCATCTTTCAAAAGCTGCCTTCGTTAGTTGCAAGTAAGACAGCACTGGAATGCAGATAGGGGACAGAACAACTTGATGCCACAAATAAAGAAGCTGAGAAGCTAATAGGAGCAAAGACTTTATATCTTTCCTTCTAACATTTTTTTGTTACAAGCCTCAAACTGTCAGTTTTGATGTGTTAACTTGCTCGATTTACGTGGGCTTGTCAATTGATCCCATTACTTTTGCTGTAAATTTCAGAATAAAAAGATTGCTACCTAGAAGTTGCTTTTGAGTGACATATGCCTAAGTAGCTCATAATTACAACACAAACCAAGAGCAGATGCAATAACTTTTAACAAGGCCAGTCAAATGTGGGTCCTTCTTGGAAAAAAAGTGCAGTGTAATTTTAATACACCCTAACTAGAACAATAATACAGAAACACTTCAGAACATACATAGACTAGAAACGTAAAAGACTATTCAGTATGCCAGGAGCATCTGATGTACTTGGGGGCGAGGAATGTCCTTAAATACCCCCTCTTCAAATCATTAGTAATACTGCTCTGTACTTCTAGTTTTGTTTTTCTCCAATCAGCACCCATTTATCTTAATTTACAAACAGTCTTTTATCTAATTCTCTGTAAAGCATAATGCTATATGCCTTTAATAAAATAAACACAGTGGCTCACGTAAGTACAGTGGAAAATAGAAGGGTTTTTTTTTGTGTGTGTGTGTAGATATAGATACCCACAGACACACATTCCATTTTCCAATACATCTGGGTGGGCCACTGTGTTTATTTTACTAAATGCTCATGGTAGGTAGGTAGGTAGAAAGAAAGAGAAAGAAAAAGAAAGAAAGAAAGAAAGCCAGATTTTGAGGTTGCGTGCTTATTTATCAAATATATTGCAAGTAGATGGGGTCGAAATACCAAAAGACATTTTGTTCCAGACCTTCCTTTACCGCCCCTGTTTTAACCTGTCTCTGTGGTTTATCCATGATTACCTATATGTGTTGAAAGGGTCAATGGCATCTGCTAAGCATCAGCAATATTTCAGTTGCCAGGCAACAGAGATAAGATAGAATGGCAAAATAGAGGAAGTAGAGCAGAAATAGAACACTTGGTGAGGGAAAAGTGTTGTGAAAAAGGTGAAAACTTAAGCAGACTTATGTTATAGGCTAGAGGTTGGTGGCATTTCATAGTTGGGCGGAAAAAAAGATGAAGTCATGTCATGGATTCGTTGGGTGCCTCTTTTGGTGTGATCAAGTGGGATGAATGAGGTTGCCCATCTTTATTAAAGCCGGCAGTAAAATACTTACCTGGTTGACAGCTCTAGAGGGCAACCGAATTCTGTTCAGCTTTCATTTCCAGAAAGTCTGGGAGATAGTTATTTTTTCTTCAGTCGTGGTGGGTCGATGCGTGAGCAAATAAGCAACTTTTAACTCAGAATGCAAAGTGCACCTTTTTCTAAGAGCATGGCAGGATTTTGAGAATTCTCATAAGGCTGGGGGTTCTTTAGAAGATGCCTAACCCCATCTTGTTCCAGCCCCAATTACAAGGGCAATGATATACAATCCAATGTATTTTTGGTTTAAGAGAGTTGTAGATTGTAGATTTATTGAGCAGCTATGAGAGGATTATTGGCAAAGTTCAGTATAATTCAGGATTCTCTCTCTGGTACCATATAATAGTTTTTCTCAATCTTGGTCACCTTAAGATCTCTGGACTTCAACTCCCAGAATTGCTTGCTAGGAATAATGGGTGTTGAAGTCTAAAGAACTTAAAGTGCCTAAGGTTGAGAAATGGTGCCCATATAGACCCTTGTTATTAAAGGCCTGAGGCCTAGTTTGTACTCATAAAATTGGCTTGGTTCCAGGTTAGAAAGGGCTCAAATGTGGCCATACGTCAAGGACTACCTGTATACTATAAAAGATTAGCGATGACTCCATATGGTGTATTTGTTTCCAGGTTCATTTTGGTTCATTATATGTAACATTCCAGTTTTCTTCACCCTCCCGACCCCTTTGTTGTTGTTAGTTGCAAAGTCGTGTCCAACCCATCGCGACCCCATGGACAACGTTCCTCCAGGCCTTCCTGTCCTCTACCATCTTCTGGAGTCCATATAAGCTCACTCCTACTGCTTCAGTGACTCCATCCAGCCACCTCATTCTCTGTCACCCCCTTCTTCTCTTGCCCTCCATCTTTCCCAGCATTAGGCTCTTCTCCAGTGAGTCCTTCCTTCTCTTTAGGTGGCCAAAGTACTTGAGTTTCTGCTTCAGGATCTGGCCTTCTAAAAAACAGTCGGGGTTGATCTCCTCTAGGACTGACTGGTTTGATCGCCTTGCAGTTCAGGGGACTCGCAGGAGTCTTCTCCAGCACCCTAGTTCAAAGGCCTCAATTCTTTGGCACTCAGCCTTTCTTATGGTCCAACTTTCACAGCCATACATTGCAACTGGGAAAACCATGGCCTTGACTATGGGACCAGGATACTTACAGGACCGCCTCCTGCCACATACTTCTCTACGACCGGTGAGAGCGCACAGGGTCTGCCTCCTCCGGGTCCCGTCAGCGAAACAATGTCGTTTGGCGGGCCCTAGGGGGAGGGCCTTCTCTGTTGTGGCGCCCGCCCTCTGGAACCAACTGCTTCCTGAAGTCTGCGTTTCTCTGACTCTCCCGGCCTTCCGGAAAAATTTAAAAACTCATCTTTGCTGGCAGGCCTGGGGATGACTGTGGTTGATTGTTGAATTGAATGTGTGTTCTTTTTTATTGATTTTTTTTTAGATATATTTGTTTGGGTTTTTTTATGGTACTTCACTGTTATATATATGTTGTTAGCCGCTCCGAGTCCCTTGGAGAGGAGCGGCATACAAACCCAAAATAAATAAATAAATAAATAAATACGGACTTTTGTTGGCAGGGTGATGTCTGCTTTTTAGTATGCTGTTTAGTATGTTTAATATGTTTACTCCTAGCAATGTGTAAAAACTATTTCTGATAATAGTGACTTCTTGCATGCATTGGTTTCACATGTCATTTTTTCGTCTTCCCAGGAAGAGGAGTTGAGGAAAAGTGGAGAAGCAAAGTACTTTCATCTAAACGATGATTTGCATGTTCTCATCGAAGTGTTTGCCCCACCAGCTGAAGCCTATGCCAGAATGGGACACGCGCTGGAGGAAATTAAGAAATTTCTCATTCCTGTAAGTACAGATCACGGCCATTGCTTTCTTTCTTTCTTTCTTTCTTTCTTTCTTTCTTTCTTTCTTTCTTTCTTTCTTTCTTTCTTTCTTTCTTTCTCTCTCTCTCTCTCTCTCTCTTTCCTTCCTTCCTTCCTTCCTTCCTCCTTTCTTTTCTTTTCTTTTCTTTTCTTTCTTCAATTTCTATGCAATGATACCCATTGCAGGTGATTTAGATAATTTTCCCAAACCTGCTACTTATAAGTAGATTTGACTATTAGACACTGGCCTGACCATTTTATTGGTCACTTTAATCATGCTGTTAGTTTTCTCCAAATACCTGCATGGAAATTTTTGCCATTAATGACTGTGTAGCAGCAGGCAATCCAGTTGAGTGTGGTTTGTTCATGTTGTAGATTATTAGCACAAATACTTCTTGATTACCTCCCCACGGCTGATAAATTAAAAAAAAACCCACACAATTTCAAAACACCATAAAAGCAGAAAACATTAAGATGATACAAAGCAGCCTATAGAATAGAAGCATTAAAATACTTAAAAATTAAAATAGTTTAATGGCCTAGCATAAATGTTTCGCAGAACCATGCAAAAAGAGAAGAGAATACCAAATGAGATAGCCTTTTATAGTCATCTCAAGGATTGAAATATCTTGCATGTACAGGAAACCCTTATTAGACTCCAGTTTATTTTGGCTTCAGTAGACAATATATGTATTTGGACATTTCTCTAAGATAATGGATTTCACTCATTGTATCCGTACTATTATAAATGGTTCACTGCATTTTACATTAATTCTGCCAATTTATGTCACTGACATCAATTATGCAGATGGTGTACATTTGGATTGAATTTAATGGTAACTTAAAATTTAACAGTTACAATATGCTAAATTGAGTTTTACTGTGTATTCCAAACTAGTTGGCATGTAGTCTACCACATATATACATGCAAATAAGCTGAGAATTTTCTGTGTCAAAATACACCCCCAAAATTAGGTTCAGTTTATACACAAATAGGCTTTTTTGCGTATATACGGTAACACTTTAAAAAATACCCATATATCTTGTATTTCCCCACATATAAGCCTATCCAAAGATAAGCTGACCCTCACAGTTTTAACTACAGTGCCATGAAAAATGGCTAATCCATGGATTATCCACAGCTAAGCTAATTATTTGAAATTAAAACATATGAAAATTTTGAGAGTTGAGTTATTTGTGGGTGGCACTTTTCCACCGTTTTTAGGTTAAAAAGAGTCAGCTTATCGTTAGACGGGCTTATACGTAAATGTATATAGTCATTTCAAGATTCTATACATTTTGTAATTCCCTAAAAAACAGTCATAGAACTATCATTATAAAGACATGATTCTATACATTTTGTAATTCCCTAAAAAACAGTCATAGAACTATCATTATAAAGACATGATAAATGTGTATTTTAGTAATTGGAAATGAATGCATTCCTAAGTCTTCTGAATCTTAGATAACTCTTGCACTTTTGCAATGAAATGACAGTGTTGTGAAGAAGCCTGAAATTCATATATGCTGTTTGGGGGCTTAAAATAATATGTAAGTTACTTGTTACATAACATTACCGCACATTGGCAATCCCTAAGGCTATTTCATTACATTAAAATTGTGGAGGAAGATAAAGAATGCCAGGATTGTAGCTGAGTTGAAGATCCTTTCTACTATCCTACATTCTCCAGGATGATAACAATGCAGGTATTCCTTGACATACGATCACAGTTGAGCTCAAAATTTCTGTTGCTAAGTGAGACGTTTATCAAGCGAGTTTCGCCGTATTTTGCGGCTATTCTTGCCACAGTTGCTAAGTGAATCACTGTAGCGGTTTAGTTAGTAACACGTGTTGTTAAATGAATCTGGCTTCCCCATTGACTTTCCAAAAGGTGATCACATGACCCTGGGACAGTGCAACAGCCATAAACGTGTGGCACTTTCCAAGCATCTGAATTGTGATCATAGGAGAATGGGAATGCTGCAACAGTTGTGAATGAGACAAACGGTCATAAGTCACTTTTTTTTCCAATGCTGTTATAACTTTAAAAGGTCAATGAAGGAAATAAGTCAAGGACTATCTGTATCTACTAATCTCTACCGTGTTCCCCCACAAATAAGACCCGGTCTTAGGTAGGTAGGTAGGTAGGTAGGTAGGTAGGTAGGTAGGTAGGTAGATAGATAGATAGATAGATAGATAGATAGATAGATAGATAGATAGATAGATAGATAGATAGATAGATAGATAGATAGATAGATAGATTTAGGTAGGTAGATTTAGGTAGGTAGATGTAGACAGACAGATAGATAGATAGATAGATAGATAGATAGATAGATAGATAGATAGATAGATAGATAGATAGATAGATAGATAGATAGATAGATAGATAGATGTAGGTAGATAATAGATAGGTAGGTAGGTAGGTAGAGAGAGAGATAGAGATCCTCCAAATGAGGCAGGAGGTCTTATTTTCGGGCAATGTCTTATTTATTTCCCCAACACCTACCTCGCCTCGTGATGGCAGCACCGACAGCCCCATCTAGCAAGAGCTCATGTGGCTGCTGGCCCACTGCTGCGGCCACTCACGGCAGGAGGCCGCGTGGCCCGCCCTGAGGCAAGGCAAGGGGTGGAACTGCCCAAACACTTTTCACCCAGATGGAGAAATGATGGAGACTGGAAGTTTCCTCTCCTTGCAAATGGGGCACTTGGGAGTCTGAGTGAATTGCTTGGTTTCTAAGTGCCCCATTCACAAGCAGATGAAGCTTCCAGTCTCCCTCTGGGCGAAAAATGCACAGCACATCTGGATCACCTGCCTCCTCCCCCCTCCCCCCACCTCTGCCTCCACGCTCAGACTTAACTGTGCTGTGCCAAGGGGCTGGCGGGTTGTGTCTGCTGCCAGACACTGTCAGTCCCTACACCAGGGGTAGCCATGCTGGCTCAGGAATTCTGGGAGTTGAAGTCCACAAGTCATAAAAGAGCCAAGGTTGCCTACCCCTGGCTTAGAATCTTATCTCTCTTTTAAACTAATCAAAGAGAGAAGCAACCTAGAACTAAGGAGAAATTTCCTGACCGTTAGAACAATTAATCAGGGGAACAATCTACCTCCAGAAGTTGTGAATGCTCCAACACTGGAAGGTTTTAAGAAGAGACTGGACAGCCATTTGTCTGAAATGGTGTAGGGCAGGAGTAGGCAACTTTGGCTCTTTTATGACTCGTGGACTTCAACTCCCAGAATTCCTGAGCCAGCATGGCTCAGCTTGGAAACCACTCCCTTTCCCCTCAGCATGGCTGGCTCAGGAATTCTGGGAGTTGAAGTCCACGGGTCATAAAAGAACCAAGGTTGCCTACCCCTGCGTTACACGCTCGCTGCTGCTTGTGCTGGCCATGTGCCCCCCCTCCCGGCCTTGTTTTTAGGGTAGGGTAGGGTGGATTTTGTTTTCGGGGAAAACATGGTAGTATCTCTAAATTAATATCGTTTCACTGGTGCTGCAGTGCTTGTTCTATGTTTTGTACTAAATCCTCCTTGTAAACGATTTTCAACATTTGTTTGGAAAATGGTTACGTGTGTTAAAAATAGCAGCAAGCGCACCAGAAAAATGAAAATTATCTTGCCACTTCCTAGGAAATGAATATCAGAACAAGAGACCGGGGCTCAGCGCAAAATTTCCTCTTGCTTTATTGATTCTTCTGTGACTTAAAAGCTTTGCTTCTTCTTAAAATACAGGCCTAATTATGTGTAACTGGAGATTAACATTAGCCTATGGATACGTGTGTCCTTTATTACCTTAAAATCCGGGCATCGTGAGTCCTTAGAGATTTGCGATTCGTGCATTTATAGCTAATATTTCTGATGTTTTCAGCGGACAGATGTATATATAAAAGAATAAAAATGCAACTCGTTCTATGTTTTTTGTGCCTTTTCAAAGCCACAATGAAGGCATGAGCTTTTATATGAAAGTTGACATGCCTCTCTTTCTCCCCCCCCCAATAGTCTTTGGAATTTTTCTAGACAAATGTTTTCAATCTGTTCTTTCAGTTGTTCAGTTAATGAAGTGTTTAGCAATCCTGACAGGATTTATGAATTTAGTATCCGGGGTAACATTTCTTCAGTGGGAAAAGAAACCTATCTAGAGTCCCCGTGGGGATAAGATGAAAGAAACCATATTGGCTTCCTTCATCCTCCTTTATACAATGTTATCTAACTCAATTAGAGAATATTCTGCAATAGCGATTAAGCTGTGAAGAGCTAACATCAGTTCATTGATCGATTTTTTCCCCCATCCTGCACGTGGAAGAACACATCTTTAATATATGTAAGATTATTAAAATATCTTTTTCTAGAATGGGGAGGCATTCTGGGAACTGAACGAATCCATGCAGTTCTCTTGAAAAAAGGCAGTCAATGGAGAATAGAAAAGTTTATTGCTTGTTTCTTACTTGTGGCATGGCGCCTTCTGCTTGGAGGTTTTTTCCCAAGGTTCTTAAAATGAACTTAAAATCACAAAGAAGAGGGATCAGGTTGTTCACCAGAGCACCAGAGGGAAGGACGAAAAACAATGGTAGGAAGCTGACCAAAGAGAGAAGCAACCTTGAACAAAGGAGAAACTTCCTGACAGTGAGGACAATCAACCAGCGGAACAGCTTGCCTCCAGAAATTGTGGGCGCTCCATCACTGGAGGTTTTTAAGAAGAGTCTAGATATTCACCTGTCTGAGATGGTATAGGTCAGTGGTGGCGAACCTATGGCACTCAGAGCCCTCTCTGTGGGCACGCGCGCCGTCGCCCCAGTCCTAGGCCTTCAGCTGGGTTTTATAAAACCTTTTCACTTTAGACTTCCACCGCCGTGTGCAAAAAAAAGGGGGTTCAATCTATCAGTCAATTTCAACTTCTCGTGGGAAAAAAAATCTTGCAAAGTTGGAATTGATTGATTGAACTTTTTAGTCCCACCCAGTCTGCTGTTACCACTGCAGCCATGCCCACCCAATGGGCCACACCCACCCGGCACCCGACGATGCATAAGTGGATTTTGGGTTAGAGTTTGGGCACTCGGTCTCTAAAAGGTTTGCCATCACTGGTATAGGTCCTCCTGCTTGAGCAGGGGGCTGGACTAGAAGACTTCCAAGGTCCCTTCCAATTCTATTCTATTCTATTCTATTCTATTCTATTCTATTCTATTCTATTCTATTCTATTCTATTCTATTCTATTCTATTCTACCTACCCCTGTACTATACAGAGCAAATGTGCATGACCTGGTTGATTACCATCTGTCTTATCAGACTATGCTTAAATACTTCTGGACTGTGCTTTGGCAACTGCAGTTCTTAAAGATTTCATTTGATTCATGACTTCATTTCTGGGATTTCTGGAGAATGGAAGTTACAAACAAGTTTACAGTAGGCAATTTAAAGAAAGCTGGTCTGTAAAGGGGCTGTTGACCACAGCAAATAATAAAGTCTGTAGATACAGAAACGTTAAATCCCTTCCCACAAGATTCGGAGGACAAACAGGAGGAAAAACACCTTCCAACCGTACTTGATCCAGCAAGAGACACTTCTTGCATTTTTTTTCTCCCACTCACCAGCTTAAAGTAAGCTTAAAAGAGAGGGAGAGAGAAAAAAGAGAGACTTTCAGGCTTGAATTTCTTAAATCCTGTGGAATGCTTTCTTTCAGATGTGTTGTTTTGCAGCATTTTTTTGTTATCAAAGTGTTGAATCAGCTCTGTACAAAAAAAAATAAAAATAAGTCTGCACCGGTTCTACGGCTCTCCCCTCTTATAACTGTAGAACCGTGAAATAAAAAAAAAATGCTTTTAAGGCTTTGACAAGGAGTGTTTCTTCAACAACAGCGTGATATCTTTTTCTTCCCCCCCCCCTTTTTTTTTCTGTTCCAGGACTACAACGATGAAATCCGACAAGCACAGTTGCAGGAATTAACTTACCTGAATGGAGGCTCAGACAATGCTGAAGTTCCGGTCGTCCGTGGGAAGCCTCCTTTAAGGACACGGGGAGGCCTATCTCCTGCTTTGGCAAGGTAAGCAACTGGGGGCAGAGATCAGATTTTGGGCTGTTGGCCAAAGGCTCACTTTACAGGGTTTTTGCCAGCATCTTGCGGTCACATGACTGCGGTTTTCAGTGATCTTTCAACGATCCATCAAAATTTAGTAGTAATAAAAGAGTTCCCCTCGGACGTTATCTCATTGTACTGAGGTAAATATTTATTAAATTCTCAAATGCTCCAGCACGACAGATAGGGGTTCAGAATGGGGAATGGGGTAAAATTGTTGTTGTGATTTGCGAGGTCGTGTCCGCACCCATCACGACCCCATGGACAATGTTCCTCCAGGCCTTCCTGTCCTCTACCATCTTCTGGAGTCCATTTAAGCTCACGCCTACCGCTTCAGTGACTCCATCCAGCCACCTCATTCTCGGTCGTCCCCTTCTTCTGTTGCCCTCCATCTTCCCCAGCATCAGGCTCTTCTCCAGTGAGTCCTTCTCACTAGGTGGCCAGAGTGGGGAAAATTTTAGCTGACACCAAATACTTCAAGAAGTTAGAAACAAAAGGGAGATTGCTGTGGTCTCGGAAAGGATATTTAGCCAGAAAAAAAAAAGAGAGATGGCGAAAAGAATCAAAAGCAATTGCAGAATGAGGCAACGAGGACAAAACTAAATTAAATAAATAAAAATCCTAGCTTTACTCACATAACTCCTGCTGTCTGAAGTAAGGAGAATTAATTAGGGAAGAGATTTTAATTGGAAGGAAGAAACTCAACTCCATAGTAGTTGGCACTGCCAATATTTGCCAACACTTTCCAGTAGAGAGAAGTTGCCTGAAACTAAGCCTCTTGTCTCGGTGACCGACCCAGATTGGATACTCCCAATATTGTCGTGCAAAAACTGTGGCGTAGTTTTTAGATGCAGGAAAAATTGGAAAAACCTTCCAAGATTGCCAAACAGATATATACAGTGATACCTCGGTACTCATCGTTAATTGATTCCGAGAGGTGCAATGAGTACCAAACGTATTTTTCCCCTAAGGAATAATCTAGTGAGTCACAAGGCAGCCGACACCGACAAGTTCTAGTTTGTGTTACCAAACAAACGATGAATACCGGGACACAACTTTCGCATCAAAATGCACTGAGTACCAAATTTGACGAGTTTCAAAGCAGCTGAGTATCAAGGGACCACCCTATATCTTTATGTGTATTATTGATTAACCCAGAAGACAAAATAGTTCAAATATAAAATAGAGAGGAAATAGAGGATCAACGGTGAAGATACAGAAACATAAATCCTATTCTCATAACATTTTTTTAAGAATTTTCTCTCAACGGTCACCAGTGAGCCTAGTTATTGCCTGTTATTGATCATTATCGATTGCTGTTTTTATCTTGGGTTTTTGTTTTGCTTTACAAGCTGCCTACAGTCCCATTGTTCAGTTTGGACCACCGTATAAATCCTTTAGATGAAATAAATAAATAAATGCATCAGGCAAACAAAGTCTTCCTACAAATCTGAAAAAAGGTTTTTGCACGTCGCTGTGTAGCGACTGGCAAAATAACGGCTGGTTGAAAAAAAGAAAATCGGGAGATTTTCAGGGGAAAAATGTGATTGTTTTCTGTTTCTACTCTCTCTGGTTTGTTGGGAGAGATAGCATCTAGGAGCGATAGGGGCGTACATGTGTTGTAGATTATGAATTATTATCCTTGTCTAGCCATCTTCATGACAGGAACGGCCGAGCTGTGGTTATATGAAACAGAAAGGTTCACGTTTGATGCATCGATCGTTGAAGTAATCTTCAAAGCGCTCACCGTCTTGTCTTCTTTATCGGCTGCTACGTGCAAAAAGAGACAAGAGATAGAAAGAAATTCTGCAGATACTGTATTCTTCCATGTCTTCTGTTGGCCCTTTGCTTTTCTTCTTTTTTAAGAGCGTACCTTGAATTAAACAGGCTGTGGGCCCTTGATCTGCTACTGAAGAACAGAGCTGCTGCTAGCCTCCTATTTTTCTTTTTTTTTTTAAAAAAAACAGATTATTTTTTCTTTTGCTTTGGTTAAAATCCTTTAAGTTTTGTTTTCTGGAGCATTAAAATAAGCATGTGGAGGTCGTCTTCTCCCTCCCTCCCTCCCCCTCCCCTTCTCCTCTTCCTCCTCCTCCTCCTCCTCCTCCTCCTCTTCTTCTTCTTCTTCTTCTTCTTCTTCTTCTTCTTCTTCTTCTTCTTCTTCTTCTTCTTCTTCTTCTTCTTCTTCTTCTTCTTCTTCTTCTTCTTCTTCTTCTTCTTCTTCGTGTGATATCCCCCTATTCTTAGAAGCAGGCAAGAAAAGTGATGTTTATTAGTGACATAATCTCTATATCCACGTAGATGTATGTACGTTGAGGCTCCTTCTGAAGAAACAAATGAAATTCATATTTTTGCAAGGGTTCTTTTCACCCAAAGGGTAGTTGCACAGCTCTCTGACCCAGTAGATTGCATTTTTCCTCTAATGCATTTCATCATGCGCATCTATCAAGCGCACAAGATCAGGTTTTACCTTTATTAAAGCATTTCGTGTGGCCGTTTGCATCATATCTTACCCCAGCCAGGTTTGGGGAGATGCCCACCGCAGATGAGATGTATGTGATGAAATACAGTGGGGAGGACTTGTAATCAATCATCTAAAATTGGAAGCATATATCACCATCACCGTGGTAAAAAAAAATGCATGGTTCTCTTAATGAGCGTTCGAGAAGATCATTATCAGTCGCCAGGTTACTGGTCTATTTTTTCCTTTCCTAAACAATTACATCAGATTTGCTTTTTGGCCGTGGCTTGGAAGTATCCGGTAGATTCATACGCTAATCTCATTTGTTGCTCAGAGTGGTTTACCAAAAAGAAAAGAAAAATACAAACATATAGGTAGTCCTCAGCTTACAACAATTTGTTTAGTGAACCTTCAGAGTTACAGCAGCATTTAAAACTTATCGACCGTTCCCCATGGTCACATGATTAGAATTCGGATACTTGGCAACTGGCATGCACTTACAACCGTTGCAGTGTCCTAGGGTCACTTTTGCGACCTCCCAACGAGCAAACTCAATGGGGGAAGCCAGGTTCACTTAACAACCATGTTCCTAATTGAACAGCTGCAGTGATTCACTTAACAGCTGTGGTGGAGGAAAGGTCATAAAATGAGGCAAGACTTTCTTAGTAACTGTCTTGCTTAGCCTGCAGGAATTTTGAGTCCAGTTGGGATCGTAGATCGAGGACTTACATGTATTTTGTTACTTTTTCATACCTCTTAATTTTCACTTCCACTTAAGCAATCAATGTTAAACACATACAATTGCTGTGGAAGGCCTGGGACTCAGTTGGGGAAATTTTTGGCTGCGTCTGTACCATCCTAGGAAGAAATGTGGCTGCTTTAATGAGTCACAGACCGATTTCTCCAGTTGAGTCCCACACATTCCAGAATCGCAACCCTAAAACTTTGCATAGCCATATCGTCGGCTTCATTTGGGTTAAGTAGAAAGGCAGGGGAAGATAATGACCTGTGATGACACAGTGGTTACAATGCAGTATTACAGGCTAACTCTGCTCACTGCCAGGAGTTCGATCCTGACTGGCTCAAGGTTGACTCAGCCTTCCATCCTTCCGAGGTCAGTAAAATGAGGACCTGGATTGCTGGGGGGCAAGGTGCTGACTCTGTAAGCTGCTTAGAGCACGGGTCCCCAACCCCCAGTCCGTGGACCAGCACTGGGCCGTGGCATGCCAGAAACTAGGCATGGGGTAGGCAACCTTGGCTCTTTTATGACTCGTGGACTTCAACTCCCAGAATTCCTGAGCCAGCATGGCTCAGCTTGGAAACCTCTCCCTTTCCCCTCAGCATGGCTGGCTCAGGAATTCTGGGAGTTGAAGTCAACGAGTCATAAAAGAGCCAAGGTGGCCTACCCCTGATATAGGCCATGCAAACAAGCAAAGCCCCAACCATGCCCCTTCCCGTCTGTGGGAAAACCACTCTCCATGGTAGTGGTCTCTGGTGCCCAAATGATTGGGGGCCGCTGGCTTAGAGAGTGCTTTAAAGCAGCAGCCCTTGACCTTTTGAGCACCAAGGACTAGTTCCATGGAGAGAGATTTTTCCACAGACCAGAGGGAGCCTGGTTTCCTGTGCTGGGGACAGGGCTTCGCTTGTTTGCGCAGACCAGTTGCTGACATGCCACGGACCGTTGCTGGTCCATGGATTGGGGGTTGGGGACCTCTGCTGTAACGCATTATGAAGCAGTATATAACTCTAAGTGTTATTGCTATTTGCTATTTCATTGCTCTTATTAATTAACAGACTTGGTGTTAAAAATGGGGCTGGCTGGGATGATTTGTAGGTAATTTTGCACTGATACCTGTTTGCAGCAGGGTAAAGTTAGGTTAGGGGTTGGGGTTAGGGTTAGGGGTTGGGTTAGGGTTAGGTAAAGGGTTAGTGTTAGAGGTTATGGTTAGGGTTAGGGATAGGTGAAAGGTTAGTGTTAGAGGTTAGGATTAGGTAAAGTGTTAGGGTTGGGGTTAGTGTTACGTAAAGGGTTAGTGTTAGAGGTTAGGGTTAGGTAAAGGGTTGGGGTTAGGCTTAGGGGTTGGGGTTATTGTTAGGGTTAGGTAAAGGGTTAGGGTTAGTATTAGGAGTTAGGGTTAGTGGAGGTGATAAAAACACTGAATATTCACTTTTCATGGCGATTCCCTCTTTCCTTCCCCCTAGAACCCGCGGGGGTGTGCTGCCACCGCCCTCGAGCATTCCAAGAGGGGCACCAGCGCCCCGGGGAGTCCCCTCCGGCAGAGGTCCCATCAGCCGTGGTCGTAGCCTTATCGCTCCCAGAGCAAGAGGAGTTCCGCCATCTGCAGGTTACCGACCTCTCCCCCCACTCCCGGCACAGGATACCTATGGGGAATATGTGAGTACATACCTCCCAAAATAATGGGTGCATGTCTGAGCTGTTATGGGAACTGGCTCACCTTTACGCCTTGATCTAGGACTAGGTGGACCTCGACTTGACAACATTTACTGATGGTTCGAAGTTACAACGGCACTGGGGGGGGAAAAATGACCCATGACTGTGTTTCACACTTAACCACCACTGCAGCAGGCCCAGGGTCACGTGATCGAAATTCAGCCACTTGGCAGCTGGTTCCCATTTGTGACGGTGGCAGTGCCATGTGATCCTCCTTTTGCAAGCCTCGGGCAAGCAAAGTCAATGGGGAAGCCGGGTTTCCTTAGCAACTAACAACACAGGGGTCTCCAACCATGGCAACTTTAAGACTTGTGGACTTCAACTCCCAGAATTCCTCAGCCAAGGAATTCTGGGAGTTAAAATCCACAAGTCTTAAAAGTTGCCAAGGTTGGGGATCTCTGACTTAACAGTTGCAGTGATGCACTTAACAAGTGTGGCAAACTTAATAGGTGTTGTAAAAGGGGGGCAGGGCTGCCTTAACAACTGTCTTGTTTAATAACGGAACTTTTGGGCTCAGGTGTAGTCGTAAGTCGGGGGCGACCTGTAATCTTGATGGTCAGGCAGAGTTCCAAAGCCCACAATGCTGTATAAGTTCCTTCGCAACCTTTTAAAGAAAGAATGTGTTTCCCCGTTCACTGGGAAGCAGGTAAACCTTGGTCCTCACCCTCTCCTGCTTTGGGAGAAAAAACGTGTGGCGAAGGAGGTAATGAGCAAATGCTCTCGGAGAGTTCCCACACGGAAGGGAGGCAGCTCCATTTGGGCTGGTTGCAGCCCAGTTGCATCTCTCTGCTTTCAGGGAATCTGTTTGCAGGCTTGCCACAGACCACGTTGATCATTGCTTGAAGTGCTTTTGCAATTATTTATTTATTATTTATTAATTTAGATAAGAGAACCTTACTGTGGGCACAATGGCACACATCAAAAATGAAATTTAGTTGCCCGCTCTCAAAGTGAAACACATACACGATACACACCTAAAACATACTATGTACAACATATGTATAGACCCACACCTCTACATATACATAGCAAATAAATATTAAATAATGTCCATCTTGAATATATAACGGAAGGAGGAAGCTTGAGAGTTCACAAGGTTAATGCTGTATGGAATGAAACTATGGCTGAATCTGGATGCTCTGCTTCGGATACCATGAAGCCCCCTCCCAGAAGGAAAACAGGTGGTGAAGAGGATGTGTCGTGTCCCAGATAATCTTACGGACCCTGCTCAAGCAACGCTTCTGTGCTATGTCCTGGATGGAAGGGAGGGAACTGCCAATAATCTTTTCTGTCATCTTCACCACTCTCTGCACCGCCTTCCTGTCCGAAGCAGGGATGCTTCCATACCAGTGATGCTGTATGAAAGGAGGCTCTCTATTGTCCCCCTGTAGAAAGTGGTCAGGACAGGGGAAGGAAGGTGTGCTTTCCTCATGCGATGCAGAAAATGCAGGTGCTGCTGTGCCCGCTTCACCAGTTTCTCACTGTTGAGTGACCAAGAGACCATTATGGAGTTGGTTGACAGCATCATGCCTACAGGTCATCCATGACAGGACCAGATTTTTCCTTGGCCCAAGAAGCTGATTGTTAATTAAGTCAAGCTTAATTTTCCCACCTATTTTGCTACGGTTAGTAAGCAAATCCAGCTTCTGTCAGAAGCCAACTGGAAAGGTTGCAAATGGCTGTCACACGACCGTGGGCCTTGTAAACATTGCAAGTGCATGGCAGTTGCCAAGAAACCCAAATTTTGATCACGTGACCTTGGAGATGCTGTGACAATCGTAAGACATTTTTTTCCCCCAGTGCTGTTATAAACTTTAAACAGTTGCTAAATGAATGGTTGTAAGTTCAAGGATTATCCCTATCCTGATGATTGTCTTGCAGAAACTTAGTGCAGAGTGTAACCTATTCTAGGAATACTGTCCCTCATGATACTATCAGTTTATGCTTCCAAGGGTTGGGTCTCACCACTCTTGTGTTCCTTTTGCAGTGACTGCCGACCTTTCTGATCACAAAACTGTTTGCTTGTTTCCCAACAAAATTTGCCGCTCATTGAACTACAGTTAGCAGCAGTGATTTTTTTTTTTTTTAAGAAACACCACCGGATCATAACTCTGATCTGAATCATTACTACATCAAACCGATCAATGAACGAATGCAGGCGGTTGTTAGTTAATAACCTTCAAACCAGCTGTTTCTCATTAGATCCATTTTTGCAAAGTGGTCTCGTGGCGCACACGTGGACTTGTTGACAGCAGCATCTGTTGGAAAACAGATTGCAAGAATTAAAACGTTAGAACTATACCCCATTGTGCCGCTAGCCAGATAAAGAATGTCTTAGATAACCAAGGAAATGTCCTAACGTTAGATTTATAAAAAAGAAAGGCAACCTCAAGAAGATCTTTTAAAAATGGTTAAAAAGCTGGTAGGTGAAATTTTCCAAGTCTGTAGGTAATTGAGCATCGTGCATTGGACTATCTTGTTGAATCTGCAAAGGTCAATGTTTGTATCATGTTCTCCTAAATATTAGTTCCATTTTTCTTCTCATGTCTGAAATGAACAAAATAAACTTAATGAGATCCTTCTGTATTTAAAAGGCAGCTTGTGTCAGCAAACATGAAGTTGCTAAAGTGCTTGAAATGTAAGGATAGGGACCAGGGAGATATTTGGGCAATAACTGTCTGAATTCATAGCAAAAAAAAGAAAATTAAACTTGCAGTAAATAAAGGTTAGAGTTCCTCCTGATTTTTTAGTAGCTTTGTTGGCTGTTTATGTCTGTGTGTAGCAGTAAGCTTAATATGGAGGCAGGTATATGAATTTACAAAGTCTTAACATTATTTTTGAGCGGTTAGTAAAATCTAAATTGGTTTATCCTACATTATTTCTTGGAAGACTTTACCAGAATTTTTATCAAATTAACTATAGTACAAATTAGCAAAAAAAATAAGGGATCTGCAAATTCTGTGAAAGAAGCGCTTCTAACATGGCAGAGCAAAATATCTTTTTTTCCAAACGGAAACATGGTTTTCAGAGAATTTTAACCCCTCGTAGATATCAGATGGGGACGCCATCTGATATCATATAAATTGAGATGTATGAATCCAGCAAGTGTCATGGTTGGACAACGTGCAACAGATTTTGAGGGAGGTTTTCTCATAAATTAAAATGTTAAATGCCAGTTTTTATACAGGCAGTCTTTCAGCGTGCAACTACAGTTGATCCTGGAATTTTGGTCACTAAGTGAGGCAATTGTTTCGCGAGTCATCCCACGATTGGTCCCATTTATATGACCATTTTGACTATGGTCATTAAGTGAATCATTGTGATCATTAAGCATATCTAGCTTCCCCACATGACATTGCTTGTCAGAAACTGGCTGGGAAGGTTGCAGATTGTGACCACTGAACACTACAACCAGCTGTATATGTGAGCCTGTTGCCCAGTCCCTAAATTTCAGTCACATGACTTTGTGGATGATATATACCGGTTGTAATTTGAGGACAGCCTTAAATCGTTTTTTTTCCCTGAGGCTGTTGTGATTTTGAACCATCGTTAAACGAAGATTCATAAGTTGAGGACTACTTTTATCTGTCTTCTTTTCAAAATTGACTGTGGCACGAGGCCCAGGGTCTACTTCTCTCACAAGATGGGTGGCTATATAAATTTGTTTAATAAATAAATCCAGAACTCTGTTTTTAGAATACTGCAGTGGTAAAGTAATTTAATTCCCGAGCAACACCTAAGAAGCTCCAGTCAGCAGGATTTATTTATTTATTTTGTATGATTTGAGCTACTACCCAGAGTTGCAGTGGCATTTTAAAGGATTATGTGACAGCAGACATTTTATTTGCTGGATGGTCTATGCTCCCTTCCCTGCAGGAGTTCAGGTCAGCCTTCGTGCATCCCTCATCTCTTTTTTCCTTGCAGCAACAATTTTGTGAGCTCTGTTGTGCTGCAACAAAAAAAGAGAGTGGTTGGGCCAAATCACCCGCCGAGTTTCTTCAAAGGAGGGTAAACTTAAACCTGGGTCTCTGCAATTCTTTCCAGCATCTTAAACACTCACCCGCTGGCTGTCACTAAAATTGAGAGGGCTCATCTAGCTTTTTGCAGGTCTTTTAACTCAAGGGTCAAAGGTACAAGGACAGGAAACTGGGGTCAAGCCCAGTCTAAAATATGAATAGATCGAGCTTCTGCGGGAGATTATTTTGCCTTTCCAAAAACTTTGCTGAATCTCATTTTTCTTCAAATTCACTTTTCCCAAAAGCTATTTAAAATGCCAGCTTCTGGAGGCAGGTTGTTCCACTGATTAATTGTTCTAACTGTCAGGAAGTTTCTCCTTAGTTCTAGGTTGCTTGTCTCTTTGGTTAGATTCCATCTGTTGCTTCAGGTGCTTTGGAGAATAGCTTGATTCCCCCTTCTTTGGGGCAGCCCCTGAGATATTGGAAGACTGCTATCACGTCCCCCCTCATCCTTCTCTTCATTAAACTAGACATACCCAATTTCAGCAACTGTTCCTTATATGTTTTAGTCTCCAGTCTCCTAATCATCTTTGTTGCTCTTCTCTGTACTCTTTCTAGAGCAGCAGTTCTCAACCTTTTTCAGGCCGAGACCCCACTTGCGCCGCCCATGCGCAGCGCGACCCCGACCTGCGACGCGCATGCGCGACGTGACGGCCCGCATTGCGCAGTGCGCCATGGGCCTAACCGCACATGCGCGGCGCGCACGCGACAGGCCGAACCGCGCATGCACGACGCGACAGCCCAAACCGCGCATGCGCGGTGCACGCGACGGCCCAAACCGCGTATGCACGGCGTGACGGGCCGAATCGCGCATGTGCGGCGCGTGCACAACGGCCGAGGGGAAATGGAAAAAATGGCGGACTGCGGTGTTTGGCGACCCCCGTGAAACGGTCGTTTGACCCCAAATGGGGTCGTGAGCCACAGGTTGAGAACCGCTGTTCTAGAGTCTCAACGTCTTTTTTACATTGTGGTGACCAAAACTGGATGCAGTATTCCAAGTGTGGCCTTACCAAGGCCTTGTAAAGTGGTATTAACCCTTCAGGTGATCTTGATTCTATCCCTCTGTTAATGCAGACCAGCACTGTGTTGGCTGTATTTGTTGCACTGGCCAGAGTTGGTGGGTTTTCTTTTTCTTCCCAGTAAAGTTCTGCCCAATTGTCCCTTGAAATCCAATTAGCGAAGTGTAAACCAGGCATCTGTTTGAAAAATTAGTCAGCTGGTTGGCTCAGGAGCCCGTTTGGCAGAGCCCCAAGCTGGATTCAGGAGGTATCAGCCAACACTTCACAAGCACTTTCAACAAACACCTAGTAGAAAAGTATTCCAACTACCTTTAAAGAATGCTGTCTCTTAGCACTTGTTATAAATTTAAGGGCAGCACTCAACAAGCTTTGGGAAAAACTGGGAGCTTCCTACATAAATCACCGTCTTCTCCTTTTTGCCGTGGGTCTGGTAGAGGTTGTGCACCTGTTTGAGGACACAGAGGGGAATTTACTGAATGGTAAATGGTCGAAACCTCTTCTGCATATTTAGAAAAATAGTATAATTCCAAAGCAGCTAAAGGCAGAACAGGAAGCAATGGACGGAAGCTAATCAAGGAGAGAAGCAACCTGCAGTATAACTAAGGAGAAATTTCCTGTCCGTGAGAACAATTAACCAACTTGCCTCCAGAAGTTGTGGGTGCTCCTACACGGGAGGGTTTTTAAGAAGACAAATGGTCAACCATTTGTCTGAAATGGTATAGAATCTCCTGCTTGAGCAGGAGATTGGAGTAGAACAAGGGTAGGCAACCTTGGCTCTTTTATGACTTATGGACTTCAATACCCAGAATTCCTGAACCGGCCATGCCGACTCAGGAATTCTGGGAGTTGAAGTCCACAAGTCATAAAAGAGCCAAGGTTGCCTACCCCTGGACTAGAAGATCTCCAAGGTCCCTTCCAGCCCTGATGTTCTGTGTTCTAAAGTTATGGATTGTGATCGGAGCCTACCTGCACATGACAGACAAATACCTTTTACACATTTGAGCTTTTAATAGTTTCATAAAAATAAAATCATGCTCAGTTTGGATTATGTTATATGGATTGTGAGGAAGGGAAGAGAAAGTTAGTTTAGCAAAATGTAATGAATGAAATAAACAAGGGCATATCTAATAGTTATTGTCCCAAATATTTCTTGTCCTGAAGGCAGGACAAGAAGCAATAAATGGAAACTAATGAAGGAGAGAACCAACCTACAACTGAGGAGAAATTTCCTGACAGTTAGAACAATTAATCAGTGGAACAACCTGCCTCCAGAAGTTGTGAATGCTCCAACACTGCAGGTTTTTATGAGGAGACTGGACGGCCATTTGTCTGAAATGGTATTGGGTTTCCTGCCTGAGCAGGGGGTTGGACTAGAAGACCTCCAAGGTCCCTTCCAACTCTTATTATTCTGTTAATTCTGTTGCATCAAAATACTCAAGACAGATTCAATGCAACCACTGACGTTACTTTTCCCATTCTTCTCACATGCAAAAATGCATCCCCTTCTTTTCATTTCCGTATTCCTTCCAGCAAAATCTGGATTTTCCCTTCTGGAGTCAGCCAGCAGTCATGTCTCAATTTTCTTTATGCAGTCCTTTTGAGCACACAAATGGATTTTAAGGCAGAGGCTCCAAGGTCTTGCCTTGGATTGCAGAGAGAGAAGACTGGCCATCAACTATGATAAAACAAAAATAATCATGGTTACCAAGAGACTGGCCAGCTGCAGGCATAGCTGAAACTTTAATGGCTGCTGTAGAGCACAGACTGAACATCCAGGATTTTAGTCCTTACCTGTATGGAGAAGAGGCCAGTAGAGTTGCTAACACTCTAAATGTGTCAGAACAAAAACTTTTTGTCTCTTACACAAGTCACAGATTTGTCCTTCTAGAAGAAGTCCAGGCCAACTTTTTAGAGCACGTTTAGAATGCCTTGGTCACAGGTCAGCAACCCACGGCTCCGGAGCCGCATGTGGTTCTTTGAGCCTTCTCCTGCGGCTCCCAGCCTCCTCTGCCATTTGCAGAGAGAAGCACTTGCGCTTCCCTTCTCTCTGTCTCTCTCTCTCTCTCTCTCTCTCTCTGTCTGTGTGTGTGTGTGTGTGTGTAAAAAAGAGAGTAGCCTCACGCTGTTCTTCGATGAGCTGACAAGCTTATTGGGCGGGGCTCCTGCCTTGGCTGTGTCTCTGCAGGAAGCAGGAAGGGCAGGAGAGAGCCAGCCCAATAAGAATGTGTGTCAGCTTGTTGGAGAATAGCATGAAGCCAACTTGCCAGGTGAGCAGAAGATCAGAGAGGGAGAGAGAGAGAGAGAGAGAGAGAGAGAGAGAGAGAGAGAGAGAGAGAGAGAGAGAGAGAGAGAGGAAAGAAAGAGAGAGAGAGGGAGGGAGAGAAAGAGAGAGGGAGGGAGAGAAAGAGAGAGGGAGGGAGAGAGAAAGAGGGAGGGAAAGAGAAAACTCATGCACAGCACCCTCTATTTCTTTTTAATTAAACTCTTCAATCAAGCCCCCCCTCTGGCACCGCACGCAAGTTTTGCGGCTCCCAGTGTTTTCTTTTCTGTAGGAAACGGGTCCAAGTGGCTCTTTGAGTGTTTATGGTTGCCGGCTCCTGGTCTTGGTGAATCTCCAAGCCATAGCTTTGTTTGGTATCTGGATTCTTTTCTTTAGAGCGTGCCTGGCTGAGGAATTCTGAGGGTTGAAGTCCACAAGTCATAAAAGGGCCAAGTCTGAAGACCCCTGCTTTGGGGGATTGGATGATATTTTGCCATACAAAATGCTGGCTAAAATTGATCTTGATTGATGACTCTGTTGTTCCTTTGCTCATTCACAATACTTTTCTCTCATCCCAAAGGAAAGGAATTGATTTGGATTTAAAATCCTGCGGTATCTCAGCCCAGGGATTGATCTTCCTTGTCTCTGAGAGCACCCTGGTGAAGCAGTGGATCCTTGATCCTAATCTTTAGAAAGATCTGAGTTCAGTTTGCATCTCGGAGCCTTGTTTGGAAAGCCTTTTATCCCAGCCAATAGCCTAGGAAATGTAGGGAGATCCTTATCAAAGATCAGTTTAAATTCTCTCCCTTCTATGTTAGTATTACTGGAAGGGAGATTTGATACGGTTCCAGTGCCATAGTGGTTATGCCCTTCAAGCATGGAGAAATGAAGACCGTCACACATGCTATTGCTTTCTTCTTTGATTGAGACAAATGTTCTCTGCATAGTGCATAATCTCTAAAGAAGATGCCAGATTCTGTCTGTAGTCATGGTTGCTCGGGATGCTGGGAAAATTGGGTCAGTATGTAGTTCGATATATGTCACTTATATACATAATAAACATTCTCAATGTAGTATATTTATTTTAGCATCTGTGTTGCCTCTCCCGTGGGTGTTTTTTCAAAAGGCAACTGGACTTCCTTGAATTTCCTTGAAGACGTTTCACTTCTCATCCAAGAAGCTTCTTCAGTTCAGAACCGAAGAAGCTTCTTGGATGAGAAACAAAATGGCGTCGGGGAAAACTAAGAAAGTCCAGTTGCCTTTTGAAAAAGCACCTCTGGGATAACCATGACCTGGATGACTGAGAATCTCCATGGACATCTGTTTACCTTGATTGCCCCCCCTTGTTTATTTTCCCTTGTCCAGTGCAGTTAATTTGACCATAAGCAAAGATAAAACAATTTTCTGATTAGTAGTTTCCCGTGTCCTCCCCCTCAGATGTTCCTAAGATGTTTGCTTGACCCGCAATTCCATTTTCCTTCTTTTCAGACACTGAATTAGACATGGGCTAATTTTTACTGAGTGCATAAATCAGTCTCGCCGGGCATCTCTCTCTGAATTTAAGTCCAGGAAAGAGTGATTTTTTTCTTTCTTTCAGTCAGACAGATGTTCTGATGGAATTCTTGAATTGTAATGCTGCCTTTATATGGGCTTGCCTTTCCAGGAATATGATGATGGTTACGGCACTTCGTATGATGAACAGAGTTACGATTCCTATGATAACAGCTATAACACTTCGGCACAAAGGTAAGGGAACAATGCCTCTCACGCGCTTAGCTGGAATCGCCATCTTTTAATAGGGTTGGAAGTTTCGGCTGTAGCTGGCTGGGTTGAAGGATAGTTTGGCGGACAGCGATTAATATTTATATGTTATTTACATGGAAGGGTGTAGGTTTATACATGCGTTGTATGTAGCATGTTTAAAATGTGTGTTATGTGTGTGTACGCTTTTGAGAGCAGGCAACAAAATTTCATTTTTAATGTGTGCCAGTTGTGCCCACAATAATAAAGGTTGTCTGTCTGCCTGCCTGCCTACCTACCTACTTATCTTCTGTTGAAGATGTCAGAGAGTTAATGGAGTTTTTAGGTAGGGAAAAACTGTGATTCCCTCCAAAGCATTTGGGGAGAGTTCAGGAGATCCTACCTAACCAGAGGGTCTCCTTTCCATTTCCACCATGCCAGCTCTTCAATTGTAGAAATGAAGGACATGTTCATGTTGGAGTAAAATAGCGTGTAGGTATCTGGGTATATAAATTGATGACTTTATGCTCTCAGAAAGTCCAATTATGTTGGCCTATACCAGGGGTAGGCAACCTTGGCTCTTTTATGACTCGTGGACTTCAACTCCCAGAATTCCTCAGCCAGCATGGCTCAGCTTGGAAAGTTCTCCCTTTCCCCTCAGCATGGCTGGCTCAGGAATTCTGGGAGTTGAAGTCCACGAGTCATAAAAGAGCCAAGGTTGCCTACCCCTGACCTACGCCTAGGCCGCTTTCTGACTCGTGGACTTCAACTCCCAGAATTCCTGAGCCAGCATGGCTCAGCTTGGAAACCTTTCCCTTTCCCCTCAGCCTGGCTGGCTCAGGAATTCTGGGAGTTGAAGTCCATGAGTCATAAAAGAGCCAAGGTTGCCTACCCCTGGGTTATACAGCCTGTGGACTTAGGAGAGGTTCTCTTGCTCTCTTGCTGTAGCCTGTTAGCGACATGAGCGTTCTTGTAGTTAACGTCGATATTCACAGTTGACCTCACCTCTTTGCGCTGCTGACTCACACCATGGATGTCTTCATTATAACCCCACCTAGCATTTCTCTTCTAATGATCAACATTTTACTTCTACGTTTTAAATTTCGCCCCCTGCCTCGTTTTCATTTCACGTTTACCTTCTTTACCTTCTACTTCTTTGGTTTTATTTTGGGGTAATTTTATGGCCGCTTGTAAACCGCTTCAGGGTTTTCCTGTGGTGAGAAACGGCGTAGAAATAGTATACTTTTACAAATAACCGGATAGTGTCGCGTTCTTTCAAAATGCCCTGGACAAATTAGATGTTAAGTTTTTATTTATTGCTACCTTGCATAATTTTTGTGCCCGGAAGGTCTATATGCCTGTGCACTGAAGCAGTCGGAACGGTATTTCGGGTGCTGTAAGCTTTTAAATGCCATTGGAGGGATTTCTTTAAAATGCTGAGCTAAAATGTAATTGCGAAGACTTAAAATGATTTAAAAGATTATCTTACAAACTGGAAGCCAGTTTCAGCCGCTACTACCTAACTATTCTTCTTGTTCTTTTGAAGGGAATTCAATGCATTGTAATTTACAGATATTGTAGCAAGATAGAGAGATGGCTGGATAGATGGATTTATTTACTTAGAGGAATTACTTTTGACAACTGGCTGCAGGTATATAAGATCCATTGGGGTTTGTGCCTGGCTTCATTAACTCAGCTCCATTGACTACAGAGAAATATGACATGGGCAATAATGTTCAGAGGAGATTAACATCAATTTGCATAACTTTAATTGAGACAAGCCAATGCAGAGGCCGTCTAGAACACGGGTGTCAAACTGCTGGCCCATGGGCCAGATGTGTCATGGGGAAGCCATGCCCAGCCCAGTTCCGGCAAAGGGGGGGGGAATGGCAATACGTCAGGACACATCACGACAGCCCCGGTCTAGAAAGCCACAATAACTGAATTCCAAAAAACAGTGTTGTAGATGTTGAAGACTGTACATCTCTGAACTTGGTTGTTTTGGGAGAATCTATTCAATACTCAGAATATATTTTGATCCTCCAAATTAAAGACATAAAACGGCTGAATATTTGTAAGCGAGGTTACCTAGGAGTTTTTAAACCATCATTTCTTGAACGCTACCTTTTGTAACTTGCTCAGTTTTTATATTCTTTAAAGTAACTGGTTGGTTGATCTTTGCACCGCTTCCATGTAACTCCCTATGTTAATCTTTGTGCTACAAATGAAGTTAGACAGCATTGTGGAACTCCCTTATAAGTCTTGAACTACATTCCACTAATCTTAGTGTCAAAGCCAAAAGAATTTGTTACTTGACTGGTCCAGAACAATTCCATTATAAAGTCCTTCTGAACAGAAACAAATGGAAAACCGGAATTTGTAACAAGCGTCGTCCACAAACTGTGTTTTAAATGCATTTTGTAAAGACAAGACAGTCCTAGTATGTGTAATCTGCTGGGCACAAAACACTTGCGATGCACAAAATTAGGCCACTGGGCTGTGCGAGCCTTGTGGGTTTTTGCCGCCTCCCACACAAGTGTATGCAGAGGCAACAATAGGGGCAAAGGCAAACCGTTGCTGATAAATCTGTTGCTGATGTCAGCCCGCTATTTAATGTTCTCTAGCATACATAAGATTTATCACAGAGGAATTATGGAATAATGGTAGAGTATAGAAACAGAGTCCACCAGGGAGATGTACTACATCATTTGGATTTAGCGCTACCATCTGCTTAATAGCGCTCAGATCACTACCAAGATACTTATGATCAGCCATTCATGGCAGTGACAGATGCTGGAAGAGAGTTAACATGGCAGAGAATGAAGTTTGTTACTAAAACTCAGAAGATGTGACCAGCTTTCAGAAAAAGAAGGAATTTGTTTCCCACCCAGTGTCAAAAGGAAGGATTGCTTTTATCCTGATTTCTTAACTGTCTCTTATAAGATATTAAACGTATAGTTTCATCATAAGGGTGTGGGGAGGGGAGAGGAAAAGGAAGGGAGGAGAGGAGAAATGGAGAAAAATATGTTGTCCTCAAGGGTCTTTGGTGCTCTCTGAGCTTTGGATGTTTGTTTTTTGTTTTGTTTTTTGACATTTTAGATGTTTCATTACCCAACTAGGTAACATCATCAGTGCTACAAGGGAGGCGGGTTGCTTTCTGTTTATATACAAGTGGCTTGCCCTGTCAATGCTGGTGGGAGTTTTGTGGTTCAACAATACTTGATTCAACAACACTGTCAGGGCAAGTCACTTGTATATAAACAGAGAGCAAATACCACTCCCTTCTAGCGCTGATGATGGTAGGTGGTTAGGTATGTTTGCAAAAAACAAGATGAAAGAGCACAAAGGACCCCACAGTTCAACCCTGTGCTACAAATATTATCTTCTATCAATTCCTCAAGGAATTTTTAATGTTTCCACGGTAGCACACTTATTAATGATGGATAGGTTTGCTACCACATCTTTGAATGAAGCTGCTGGCTAATTCATGGAGTTTAGGGGTTGTGAACCAAAATTGAAAGAAAGGCACCTAAAAGTAAGGCTTCTGAACTTTACATGCAAGACTGCACATTGCCATTGGGGCCCATGAGGTCCTTGTTAAAATCTCAAGGGTCTCTACTCGTTAGTTTTCATCATTAGTTCTTCTTTTTTGTTGTTTTGTTTTCTTCGCCCTTTCTCTTTCACTGTTGTTGCAGCCCTCTCCTCCTCTTCCTCCCAAAATTTAGTGCAGCGGTTCTCAACCTTTTCCGGGGCGCGACCTCGGCCCGCATCGCGCAAAAAAAATGGGCCTGCGCATGCGCGGCGCGACTGGGCGCATCGCGCATGCGTGGCGCAACGGGGCGCATCGCGATAGGAAAAAAATGGCCGACCCAAAAAAAAATAATGGCCGACCCAAAAAAAATGGCGGACTGCGGTGCTTGTTGACCCCCGTGAAATGGTCGCTTGACCCCAAATGGGGTCGCAACCCACAGGTTGAGAACCGCTGATTTAGTGGCTTATATGAATTTGTGGCAGGAGTGCATTGACTGGAAGGCTGGAATTCTGTCGATGTTCTCAAGCCACAGTTGAGGACTGAATTGAATGAACTCCTGAGTCCAATAAGAAGGGAAATAGCAGCCCTAAAAAGTGTATTGCCGAGAAATTCTTCTGCTTGTGAAAGCTGTGGCGCCTCTTTCAGAGGTTGAGAGCACCCAAGCTGTGCTTGTGATGCTCTCCAGTTATCAATCACAGGACAAATGATGCTGCATTGTTGCACAGGCACGCGGCAACATTCTTCTTGGGTTTGTAGAGTGGGTGTAATTGGATGATTCAAGTCTTGAAGGCCCGCATTGCATTTTGAAACGGTAACATTGAGATTTTAAAAACCACACTCAAACAGACTCGCTAATGTCAGGCTTCCATTTCTCTGATTTTTATTTGAGTAGAGTACATTGCCAGTCATGTATCCAAATAAATACGTTTTAAACACTACCACATATGCAAAGCTACTCGACGTTATTGCTGCTGGTTAATACAGCCTTTTCTCTCTATTGATGTATGCTAAATTTACAAGTTAGGAGTAGCCTTCCAACTCAACACAAAATAAAATAGAAATATAACAACTCATTACTTGCAATCATTTTTTTTTTCAATGCGGCCTTTGTAAATGGAATACTACTCGGGGTTTTTTTCATGCTTTTGCTAAGGAGAAGATTTGAGTGTTTAAATGTGAGCCATAATATGTTTTCTCAGATTTGTGAGTAAAAGAGATGTTGCTGATGGTCAACAGGTTGGATGAGGACATGATGGTCCTAAGCTCAAATGTGTCACGTCCAAGTACAGATCTTTATATGTGTTTGTGTCTGTGTATACTCTCTCTCTCTGTGTGTGTGTGTGTGTGTATAGTATATGTATAGTATTTATATGTATAATATTTATATATGAGGCTTTATAAAGCTTGATAAAGCCTTAGTAAGATAGCTAGTCTAGATAAAATAAAGACTAGGGGATGACATGATACCAGTATTCCAATATTTGAGGGGCTGCTACAAAGAAGGGGAGATTCAACCTAATTTCCAAAGCACCTGAAGGCAGGACAAGAATCAGTAGATAGAAACCAATCAAGGAGAGAAGCAACCTAAAACCAAGGAGAAATTTCATGACAGTGAGAACAATTAACCAGTGGAATGGCTTGCCTTCAGAAATCGTGGATGTTGTTGGCTTTTAAGAAGAGATTTGACAGTCGCTTAATCTGGAATGGTATAGAGCACAGGTCAGCAACCTGTGGCTCTGGAGCCGCTTGCGGCTCTTTGAGCCTTCCCCTGTGGCCTCCAGCCTCCTCTGCCATTTGCAGACAGAGACAAAGAGAGGCAGTTGTGCTTCCCTGCTTCTCTCTCTCTCTCTCTCTCTATCTATCTATCTATCTGTCTGTGTGTGTGTGTGTGTGTGTGTGTGTGTGTGTGTGTGTGTGTGTAAAAGAGAGTGCACTTACAGTGTTCTCTAAGGAACCGAAAAGCTTATTGTGCGGAGCTCCTCCCTTTGTTGCGTCTCTGCAGGAAGCAGGAAGGGCAGGAGATAGCTAGCTAGCCCAGCTATGCTGACTCAGGAATTCTGGGAGTTGAAGTCCATGAGTCATAAAAGAGCCGAGGTTGCCTACCCCTGAGCTTGTTGGAGAACAGCTTGAAGCCAGCTTGCCAGGTGAGCAGCAGATCGGAGAGAGGGAGAGATGGGGGGAGAGAGAGAGAGAGAGAGAGGGAGGGAGGGAGAGAGAGACCCTTTTGACATCTAAAATGAAGATAACACTGCATATATCCTTTTACCTGTGTGTGTGTGTGTGTGTATACACACACACACACACCTATAATAAAGGTAAAAAAGGATATATGCAATGTTATCTTCATTTTAGATATCAAAGGGGTTTTGCGGCTCCCGGTGTTTTGTTTTCAGTGGGAAACAGGTCCAAGTAGCTCTTTGAGTGTTTTGGGTTCCCTACCCCTGGTATAGGATCTCCTTCTAGTTTATTTGGCCAAGTGTGGTTAGACATACAAGGAACAAGATGAAAAGATGGTGTGTAGCAGTATTTCTCAACTTGGGTACCTTTAAGGTGGGTGGATCCTGGCTGGAGAATTCTGGGAGTTGATGTGAAACACTGGTGTGGGGAATGAGCTAAGTCAGGGGTCTCCAAACTTGGCCCTTTTATGACTTGTGGACTTCAACTCCCAGAATTCCTCAGCCAGCGTGCCTGGCTGAGGAATTCTGAGAGTTGAAGTCCACAAGTCATAAAAGAGCCAGGTTTGAAGACCCCTGAGCTAAATAGAAGGATTGAAAACCAAATGCAGCTCTATACTCATTATTCTTAAAAAGAATTTAAAAAAACCCTTTTCCCATTTGAAACATTGCACTATGTAAGTGAAGCTGCTCGGAGCTGTAATATATCTGTCTCAAGGATATCCATCACGTTGAGGTCATAAAAATGTATTTATGTCTGCCTGCGAACAGACGTGAAGATGTCTCAAAAATCTACTGCTCAGAAATACGGGATTGCTTGACTTTCACAGGGAAAAGTAACTAATGGAGGTAAGAGTGAGTTTTAATGAGGCATCTGCTTTCTTTGAAAGCAGATCTGTTCCCAATAAAGCCCTGTTGTGTTAAAAGTGAGAGGCACATTTTTTTATATATATTTTTACTTTTCTCAGCTCCACATGGCAGAGGATGCCCTGTGAACGGGGTCAAATCTGGAAGGCTTGTTCAGCATCAATTAGAAATGTTTGAATTTTAAGCAAGCCACTTTGTTTTCCTGATCACAGAAGTGCTCAGAGGGAAGCGTTCCAGGTTTTTGCGTGCTCCTAAGTTGAGAAAGCAAGGAAAAATCAAAGCAGCCAAGCTTTGTTCCCAGAAAGTTATTTAGTTTAGACGATGGAAATTTGTGCGGGCTCAGGCGAAATGGCTTCTCAGGAGAGGAGTTTTAATTAGCCCTGGCTTTTGTGTGTGTTTTGCCTTAAAATCTTTGCAGAAAAGGGAAATCTGCTGTTTAAAAGATAAATAAGATTCTAAGCCAGGGGTAGGGCATCTTGGCTCTTTTATGACTCGTGGACTTCAACTCCCAGAATTCCTGAGCCAGCATGGCTCAGCCAACCTCTCCCTTTCCCCTCAGTATGGCTGGCTCAGGAATTCTGGGAGTTGAAGTCCACCAGTCATAAAAGAGCCAAGGTTGCCTACCTCTGTTCTAAGCAATGTGGTGATGGAGAAACAGCTGGAAATTTCAGATATAGGTGGTCCTTGTCTTACAATTGCTCATTTAGTGACCATTCAAAGTTACAACGACACCCCAAAAGTGACATAAGTTTTTCACACTTAATGACTGTTGCAGCATCCCATGGTCACGTGATCAAAATTCAGACGCTTGGCAACTGGCATGGACGGCTGCAGTGTCCTGGGGTCACGTGATCCCCTTTTGTGACCTTTTGACAAGCAAGAGTCAATGGGGTAGCCAGATTCACTTAATAGTCATGTTCCTAACTTAACTAGAGTGGGTCACTTAACAAGGAAGGCAAGAAATGTTGTAAAATGGGGTAAAACGTCACAACAGTTTTGCTTAGCAACAGAAATTTGGGCTCAGTTGTGGAGCCCATCCCATCTGAAGAGATGGAAGACAGTGGGGCTAATAAAGTAGCTAGTTTATTTTTGTGGGGACATGAAGGAATTTGTGGAGACAGCCCTGATTAACTCTGGGTGCCTCCTGTGTTCTTGCGGTATTTTAGAAACAACATTGAGGATGAGGTTTCACTCCGCTTTGTAAGGAATAACAGATTAACAAATTGATGAGAGTTGGAAGGGACCTTGGAGGTCTTCCACTCCAACCCCCTGCTCAAGCAGGAGACCTTATACCATTTTGGATGAATGTTTGTCCAGTCTCTTAAAAACGTCCAATGATAGAGCATCCACAGTTTCTGAAGGGAAGTCCTTCAACTGATTAATTGTTCTGTCAGGAAATTTCTCCTCAGTTCTGTGTTGCTTCTCTCCTTGATTAGTTTTCATCCATTGCTCCTTCTCCTGCCTTCTGGTGCTTTGGACTCCCTCTTCTTTGTGGCAGCCCCTCAAATATTGGAACACTGCTGTCATGTCATCCCTAATCCTTCTTTTCATTAAACTAGACATACCCAATCCCTGCAACCAATTTAATCTTCGGCAGGGAATGAAAACGTTCACAAATGACACAACTAAAGACAAGTGTGTAAAGCCGAGTTTTTCAAGCTGTCAACTTTTAGGTGAGTGGACTTCAACTCCCAGAATTCCCCATCCAGCAAATATGCAGCAGATTTTAGAAAATAGAAACAGTTTAGACATGGAAGTGCCTGTAAATTAAAAACATGGACATAGGCTATTTACTTGCTCTAGCCCACAGGTCGGCAACCTGCGGCTCCGGAGCCACATGCGGCTCTTTGAGCCTTCCCCTGTGGCTCCCAGCCTCCTCTGCTATTTGCAGAGAGAGACAGAGAGAGGCAATTGCGCTTCCATGCTTCTCTCTGTCTCTGTGTGTGTGTGTGTGTATGGTTGTGTGTGTGTGTAAAAGAGTGCACTCACAGTGTTCTCTGAGGAGCTGAAAAGCTTACTAGGTGGAACTCCTCCCTTTGCTGCGTCTCTGCAGGAAGGGCAGGAGAGAGCTAGCTAGCCCAGTTATGCTGACTCAGGAATTCTGGGAGTTGAAGTCCATGAGTCATAAAAGAGCTGAGATTGCCTACCCCTGAGCTTGTTGGAGAACAGCTTGAAGCCAGCTTGCCAGGTGAGCAGCAGATAGGAGAGAGGGAGAGGGGGGGAGAGAAAGAGAGAGAGGGAGAGAGAGAAAGGGAGAGAGAATGAAAGAGAGGAAAGAGAGAGAGAGAAAGAAAGAGAGTGGGGGAAGAGGACTGGCAGACCAAGGGCAGATAGAGAGAGAGGGAGGGAGAGAGACAGAGAGATACCCTTTTGACATCTAAAATGAAGATAACACTGCATATATCCTTTTTTACACACACATACATATACATACACACACACACACACACCCCTATAATAAAGGTAAAAAAGGATATATGCAGTGTTATCTTCATTTTAGATATCAAAAGGGTTTTGCGGCTCCCGGTGTTTTGTTTTCAGTGGGAAACGGGTCCAAGTGGCTCTTTGAGTGTTTTGGGTTGCCTTACCCCTGCTCTAGCCAAATCTGGTCGCTCAGACAATGTGTAATCATTATTGTGGTTTTAATTGTTGTGGTATTATTCGCTGTCCAGTTGGATTGAGATGGGCAGCTAGAGATAAATAAATAAATTCAAGATGTGTAGAACTCTTGCAGCTTCCAGCCAGCTCATTAACTCTGCTCCCAATCTAGCCTCTTGTACAGCACCCAGGGATTAAGATGATGAGTGGCCTAAAAAAAATAAGACCAGTCAATAAAAATAAACACGTTTGGAGGCACCCTGCTTGGGGTGAAAAAAGCCGAGCAAAAATTAGTACTTTAAAAGAGATCATCTGAAGGCTTTATTCTTTGTAAGCCCGAGAGTGTTTTGTATGGCGAGGGCTGTGACATGCTATTCTCAGAGATAAAAGGCATTTTAAGATTATGCTACAGCTGGAGATTATCCTGCTTATATTTGTTTTAATTGCTTGGGAGACAACCAAGCAACCATTAGCTGTAGGGGATGAAAGCTGGCTACAAGTGCCAGACTGGAGTAAAGGATGAAAAAAATCAGGATTGATGTTCTTGCTGATGTTAAGCTACCTTACCACAAATAATGCACAAATGAGCAGAGAACAAAAGCCACGGCCAAAGAAACGGGGGGGGGGCTGCTATTGATTAAATGCTACCCTCCTAATGCCAAACAATAGGGAAGATGTGGAAAGATCTTTTTATTAAAAAAACCCAAGCTACCTCTTCTGTTGTCCTTGGAAATGGCCTCAAGCCATTAGTAAATAGGGGTAGTCCCCAACTTACGACCACAACTGAGCCGAAAATTTCTGTTGCTAAGTGAGACACTTGTTCAGTGAGTTACAACCTTTCTTTCCACAGTTGCTAAGTGAACCACTGCAGTTGTTAAGCTAATAATATGATTGCTAAGTAAGTCTGGCTTCCCCTAGTGATGCTGTTTCTCAGAAGGTTGCTCAAGAGTAGGGGTAGGCACCCTGAGCCAGCATGGCTCAGCCTGGAAACCTCTCCCTTTCCCCTCAGCATGGCTGGCTCAGGAATTCTGGGAGTTGAAGTCCACGAGTCATAAAAGGGCCAAGGTGGCCTACCCCTGGGCTAGGCCTAGGCTGCTTCATGACCCGAGGACTTCAACTCCCAGAATCCCTGAGCCAGCATGGCTCAGCTTGGAAACCTCTCCCTTTCCCCTCAGCATGGCTGGCTCAGGAATTCTGGGAGTTGAAGTCCACGAGTCATAAAAGAGCCAAGGTTGCCTACCCCTGGGCTAGGCCTAGGCTGCTTCATGACCCGAGGACTTCAACTCCCAGAATTCCTGAGCCAGCATGGCTCAGCTTGGAAACCTCTCCCTTTCCCCTCAGCATGGCTGGCTCAGGAATTCTGGGAGTTGAAGTCCACGAGTCATAAAAGGGCCAAGGTTGCCTACCCCTGTTCAAGGGGATCACGTGACCCCGAGACACTGCCACCATCATCAGTACGCATCGATTGCCAAGCGTCTGAATTTTGATCATGTGACCATGGGGATGCTGCAGCTGTCATAAGCATGGAAAAAACGGTCGTCAGTCGCTTTTTTCAGTGTCGTTGTAACTTTGAGTGGTCACTAAACGAACTGTTGACAGTACTTTTCTGAAAGCGTAACGTTTGCACGAGGAGCATCTTAGCCTTTTTCCTTAAGAGAAATATAAGCAGGTTTAATTCGTATAGATCAGGGGTAGGCAATCTTGGCTCTTTTATGACTCGTGGACTTCAACTCCCAGAATTCCTGAGCCAGCTGTGCTGAGGGGAAAGGGAGAGTTTCCAAGCTGAGCCATGCTGGCTCAGGAATTCTGGGAGTTGAAGTCCACGAGTCAGAAAAGAGCCAAGGTTGCCTATCCCTGGTATAGATGTAGGAGAAGACCTTTTACTCGGCCAGGAGAAAGTAGGGTTCCATAATTCATAGTGTTACACCAAGGGGCCAGGCTTGCCCAAGGTTTAACATGATACAGATCTCCACGGCTGTTGATCTAACATGATTAGTCAGGTCTCCTTCCAGCTGACTGGAAGCTTTGAACCTGAAGTGCTATTCATGCAGAAGAGGAAGGGTTTCACTTTGTGCATTCCAGCTAGTCCACGTAAGTGAACCACGCAGGGAGCTGTGCGTCGAGGCCTTTGCAGACAGAGGTCAAGCAAGTGGAAGACCTGTAGACGCTAAGAGATGGAAGAGCTGATCTGGGTAACTTTGCTCCCTGGGAGCAAATACGTGGGGCTTTAGCGCAACTTCTCTCCCTTAGTGGCGCATGTCGACTGATTTGATTTATGATTCTCTAGGACGGGTCCCCAACCCCTGGTCTGTGGACCAGTACCGGGCCATGGCCAGTTGGGAACTGGGCCACGCAGCTAGAGGCATGCGGCGTGTCTGCAGGGATCTGGGCAGGGGCGGGAGAGTGGCAGGGCAGAAGCCAGCTTGCTCAGTGCAAAGGTTCTCCAGCGGCTCTGCTTTCAACACCTGAGCTCAGCGTCCTTTCTCTCCTCCAGCTTCTTGTGCTCTCTCTTCTTCCGCCTCCTCTTCTGCTTTCTCTCCCTCCTGCTACTTTTTCTTCCTCCTCCTCCTCTTCTTCCTCACTTTTCTCCTCTCCCCCTCCCGGCACCCCAGCTGGGCTCGTGCTCCCTTCGCACAAGTCTCCAAGTTTGCAAGGCAAGCACGCCCCAGCCCGGCTTGCAACCGGGGGCTTCCCCTAAACCTTGTTGGAGGGGGATTTCCCCCCCCAAAGTATATGTTTGTGGGGGTGCTTTATCAGGGTGCAAGGAGAAGCTACCTTTCACTTTAAGCATGTTTTGGCAATTTTCTGCCTGCTTTAATTTGTGTGTGTGTGAGAAGCTATATTTCCCTTTAAGCACTGTGTCCCAAGACAATCCCTCTCTCATCTGCACCTTTTCCAAGGCTGCTGGGCTTGCACAGTGCCCTCCCTCCCTCTCTCTCCCCCTCTCCCTCTTTCTCTCCCTCCCTTTGTCTCTCCCTCTCTCTCCTTCCCTCCCTCCCTCCCTCTCTCTCTCTCCCTCTCCCTGAATGGTTTTCTCAGCACTTCCTCAGTGTGCTGGGTCTTTGGTTTGTTTTGCTGGAAGGCCGAGTTTAGGATTGCCTCCTTTCCTTCCCACTTTCTTAGAAGCAGAAAGTCACTGGTCTAATCTAATACAATGTAATAATAATAGAAATAAAGTGCATTATTTATTTGCTTGTTTATTTAGAAAACTTAGAATAAATATAATGAATCCTGAAATCTCCTCCCTCCCCCCCCATCCCGGTCTTTGGAAAAATTGTCTTCCATGAAACCGGTCCCTGGTGCCAAAAAGGTTGGGGACCTCTGTTCTAGTACAGGGGTCCCCAACCCCCGGTCCGTGGTATGCCAGAAACCGGTCCATGCAAACAAGTGAAACCCCGTCTGCAGGATGCAAGCAGCACGCAAAACCACACCTCCTCCAGTCTGCAAAAAAACCCTCTCTCCACGGAACCGTCTCTGGTGCCCAAACGGTTGGGGACCTCTGCTCTAGTAGATTGGAAAGATCGGTAAAACCTGAAGATGCAAGCGAGCTGGTGCTTTAGATCACTGTTTCTCAACTGTGGCCGCTTGAAGATGCGTGGAGCTCAACTCCCGCAATTCCCATCGTGCACAACCACACAGGAGGAGGGAGAGAGTGGCAAGGTGCCCCTGTCCCATTGAGAGCCCCCTCCCGATTTGTCTCAGTTGAAATCTGGAAAGACCAACCTGTTCTGGGTTTCAGATCAACTTTATTACGACCTGCTTGGAGAAATCTATATAACTTTTGAGCCACATTGTCATTTTTCCATGTTTGTGCAGGTCAAAACAAGGTTTTTTTTTGTTTGTTTTTTTAAAATTCTTTTATTAAAACAATTAACATTGAACATAAAAACATATTGTGCAGCAATCAAAACAGGGTTTTGTTTTTGTCTACTGGCTTATTTTAGGAAAATTAAATGAATTCTTCACTTCCCGGTCAGTTTCCTGCCTGTGATATTTCTGGCACTTAGTAGCGACTGTGATTTAGCCGTTCTGTTTTGAGCCCGCTTGGAATTCATTCATTCATTTATACATAAAGAATCCAGTTAAGATTTATTTTATTTCTTTATCAAATTTGGAAGGGCCTCTGACTTTGCGACTAGGGCATGAATGACAGTCTGAAAGGGCCTCCTGTTTAGGAATAGGCACAACTGCTGCACAACATGAAACTATAAACACCGTATGGATTTTTTTATGACTTTGAAGTCAAACGCTCTACAGACCTGTTGCAAATACTGGTAATCCTCGATGTATAACTGCTCATTTAGTGACCATTCAAAGCTACAACAACTGAAAAAAAAGCGATTATGATCATTTTTCACACAACCATTGCAGCATCCCGATGGTCACGTGATCGAAATTCAGATGCTTGGCATCATATTTATGATGGTTGCAGTGTCCCGGAGTCGTGCGATCAGCTTTTGCGACCTTCTGACAGGCAAAGTCAATGGAGTATCCAGATTCACTTAACAACTGTGGCAAGAAAGGTCGTAAAGTGGGGCAAAACTCACCAAATGTTTCACTTAGCAACATAAATTTTGAGAGCTTAATTGTGGTCATAACTCAAGGACTATCTTGTACGTTCTCTGTCCTAGTTTTGTTTTCCAGCGAGAGTGGCAGCAACTTTATTTCTTTTGTTTTTTTCCTGAAATGAAACTAAAATGACATGTTAAGAGGGACATCCTACTGTCCCATGTAAAAATGATTTCAACCCTGAGTCACATCTTCATCGCATGCAGATCTCCGGATTTGCAGATTCTGTCAATTTCCTGCAGCCTTGCTGCGTAACGCCTTTTGGCACCTCATGTTGTCTTTCGGCCATGGGCAAAGAAACTACAGAACTACCTGCTGTGTATTTTTCCCTCTGACCAAAATTATTTTATCAAGAAAAACGATAATAGCACTTGCAGTCGCAAGTGGGCATACATTTTCATTGAGCAGGGCGCTACCTTTAAAACTGTGTTTCCCAACCGTGGCCACTTGAAGATGTGTGGGCTTCAACTCCCAGAATTCTGGAAGTTGAAGTCCACACATCTTCAAGTGACCAAGGTTGGGAAACACTGCTTTAAAATATAATTGAAGAAATTGAGATAGTGACAAATTTTATCTTCCTGGGCTCCAAGATCACCACAGATGGGGACTGCAGCCAAGAAATTAAATGACGCTTGCTCCTGAGGAGGAAAGCTATGGCAAATCTAGACAGCATACTAAAAAGCAGAGACCTAACCCAGCCAACAAAAGTCCGTATAGTCAAGGCCATGGTTTTCCCAGTTGCAATGTATGGCTGTGAAATTTGGACCATAAGAAAGGCTGAGCGCCAAAGAATTGAGGCCTTTGAACTATGGTGCTGGAGAAGACTCCTGTGAGTCCCCTGGACTGCAAGGTGATCAAACCGGTCAGCCCTAGAGGAGATCAACCCTGACTGCTCTTTAGAAAGCCAGATCCTGAAGCTGAAACTCAAGTACTTTGGCCACCTAATGAGAAGGAAGGACTCACTGGAGAAGAGCCTGATGCTGGGAAAGATGGAGGGCAAGAGAAGAAGGGGACAACAGAGAATGAGGTGGCTGGACGGAGTCACTGAAGCAGCAGGCATGACCTTAAAGGGACTCCAGAAGATGGTAGAGGACAGGAAGGCTTGGAGGAACATCCATGGGGTCGCGATGGGTCGGACACGACTTCGCAACTAACAACAACAGTGAAGTGATAGGAGAAATGCCAGACACACAAAATACATTTTTGTGACCCTGCTATTAGGCAAGAAGAAAATTCTCACCTGGACATTGAAACCAAGGCCAGATTGCAAATTTAGATCCTGACAATCAGTCACCCAGCTATAGTTTCCTATTTGGGTTGCAGTTTTCTAAATAAAGTAAATAGTTAACAAAAGAGGTTTTCTATTTTAATAAGTTAGCCCCTCTTCAGTCTGCCGAGGGTTAGCCAGGCAGGAAGCTGTTACCCTCCAGGCCAAGTTGAATCCACCAAAATGCTGGCTTTACTCAGCAGTCGCTTTGAGTTACCACTTCTTTTTTTTTTTTTTTTTTTGATACGATTACTGTCGGTGAAGGGTCTGTCAGCTAATCACATTGATGGGCTTTTTCATATGCCTTCATTGTAAATAAGTGGTTTTTCTTCCTTTTCCAAGGATTATTGGTTCTGCTGTTTACATGCCAGGAAAGGCGAGTCGTATTTGCTTTAACAGGCATTTGCGTTTATAAAATGAAGCCCAGCCAAAGTAGTTCTGACAGGATTGACAGGGAGTGGAACAGGGGCTCAGCTGCTGGAAGCTTCCAGCCTTGATGGCTCCTGAAATAAGTAATCAAGATATTGTAGGGAGGAATAGCATCTGTCACTTCAAAGGTCTCTCTGTCAAGATATGAGCATCTTGGTGTGATGGGGAGGGGGGGGATGAGGTAAAAGTTTTGTGACTTAAAAACAGTACTGTTGTTTTCTTCTTCTGAAAAGCTGCTCAGACTGTGTTCCATAATTCTTGTTGGGGTTTCTTCCTGGAGTATCTTTTTATATATATATATATATATAAATCTAAAAATAACCACTTCACACACACACACACACACACACACATATATATATATATATATACACAAAGATTTTATGTACAATGCTGATTGTTTTAATAAAGGAATATATATATATATATATATATATATATATATATATATATATATATATATATATATATATATATATATATATATATATATATATATATATATATATAGATTTTATGTACAATGCTGATTGTTTTAATAAAGGAATATATATATATATATATATATATATATATATATATATATATATATATATATATATATATATATATATATATATATATATATATATATATATATATATATATATATATATATATATATATATTCCTTTATTAAAACAATCAGCATTGTACATAAAATCTTTGTATGCATCAAACATCATATCATCTGATATACAACACTACGTATTATTCTTTGTAAACGTCTGGTTTGGTAAACATTTTTCACTCCTCACTTCAATCCTCTATTATACACCTGTTACATTTTTTATTTATTCTCTATGATCCCTAACAATAGGTCCTGAGGTAGTAGTTAAACATTAATTATAGGATCATATTAATAATCAATCATCATAGAACACAACATATAACACTAGGTATTAATCTTTGTAAACGTCTGGTTTGGTCCTCAAAATTTTCCTCTCCTTTGGCCTTGCTGTTGAAGTTTTGGGAGCAACTATAAAGAAACATCTGGAGGGCTTCAGGTTCAAGCCTCAGGTCTGCCTATACATCATGGTGGACCTTCAAAGGGTGTGTGTGTGTGTGTGTGTGTTTGTTTGTTTATGGTCACCTGACACAGGGATGCTTGGAGTTTAGTGTGTCAATATGCAGTGCCCGCTAATGTCTTCTTGCTGCTTTTGAAAGCCTTGCAAAAATGGATCCGCTTAAGTAGGTTCATATTTTCATACTGTCTTGTAACCAGATGCATATATTTTCTTTTTTCTTCCAAACAGTGGTGATTACTATGACTACGCCCATGGTTTGAACGACGACACGTACGATTCTTACAGTGAGTACTTTAAATGCTCTGGAATAAACTTAGATGTAGAAGAAGAAGAAGCAGCGATGGTGCCCGTATGTTTCCCAGTGTAGTTTGTCAACCGTCCCGTTGGCTTATGCAGCAAAAGAAACTCCTGGGAGTTTTACCAAGAGCAGTGCTTTTTTTGTAACTCACATCTTGTTAATCTTTTATTTACCTTTTGCACGTAGTCCATCACTGTACACACACCCACACATGTCAGTTGTGTAACGAAACCTAATGGTCATTGCTCGCAAAGGGCGACTACATGACCAGTCACAAGCCGAGCAGCCGGACGAAGTACGCATGCATCGGATTCGACACACAAGCAGCCTGCATGCACCATTTTAATGATTTTGCCTCCGACCTGCTATGCTTGACAGGGAGATTCAAGTCCATGTGGACCAAACATCAAATTTTCAAATGTTACTTTTAAAACTTGAAAAATCTGTCGAAAAAAGGTGCCGGAACTCTGTTCCGGTGAGTTCTGTGACCAAAAAAAGCACTGACCAAGAGTATAATCTTTACTGATAGATCCATACAGTTAAAAAAAGCCCACAGCATAGTTAATTCCCTCTTTTCCCCATTTGGGCCATCCATTGTTCAACAATCAATCCAACACATTGTTTTTATTTTGGGAAAACAGTCTGCACCTTTGAAAAGATTCCCGCTGGGACTTTTTCAGGCTGCAAAAGGCTCACATAAATTCCTCACCTCCCCCCCCCAGCTCCCAATACATTTCAAGCATTCCCCTCCCCCCTCGCTTTGTTTCTGTTGTCAAGTTGCGAGTAGATTTGTATTTCGAATCAGCCTTGACGGTGAAAATGCTCCCTGTTGTCGTTACTATTGAAAATGGGAATGAATTATGAATGGAGATGAAATTATTCAAGATACCTTCCCTTTCTCTCGTTCAGGCATGCGAGTATACGCAGGAGTTTGAAATGACAGGAAGGCAGATTCCAAGTTAAAAGTTAGCAATGTTAGTTTCAGACACAGAAAGGTGTGTGTGGCGGGGGGGGGGGAATTTATTTTTATTGTATATGGTTATTGTAAATGTTAGATCACTGCAATTCAGGGTTCTGGGTTTAAATTCCTGCATGGAGCTATGATTGGACTAGCCCAGAGGTAGGCAACCTTGGCTCTTTTATGACTGGTGGACTTCAACTCCCAGAATTCCTGAGCCAGCCATGCTGAGGGGAAAGGGAGAGGTTTCCAAGTTGAGCCATGCTGGCTCAGGAATTCTGGGAGTTGAAGTCCACGAGTCAGAAAACGGCCTAGACGTAGGCCAGGGGTAGGCAACCTTGGCTCTTTTATGACTCGTGGACTTCAGCTCCCAGAATTCCTGAGCCAGCCATGCTGACAGGGAGAGGTTTCCAAGCTAAGCCATGCTGGCTCAGGAATTCTGGGAGCTGAAGTCCATGAGTCATAAAAGAGCCAAGGTTGCCTACTACTGATCTAGGCCAGGGGGAGGGAACCTTGGCTCTTTTATGACTGGTGGACTTCAACTCCCAGAATTCCTGAGCCAGCACGGCTCAGCTTGGAAACCTCTCCCTTTCCCCTCAGCATGGCTGGCTCAGGAATTCTGGGAGTTGAAGTCCCCGAGTCATAAAAGAGCCAAGGTTGCCTACCCCTGGACTAGCCTATATGATGCTGCTTTGTGATTGTTTTCATTTGCCATTTTATACAGCAGGGGATTGCGGGGTCAGTCCCAAAGTGGAGCGATTAGGAAGTTAAATTTAGCATTTCACCAGCCAAACTGTAGAATGGGGTGGGGAAATACCGCAAATGGCTGGCCATCTAAGGGAATTTGGCCAAGGTATTTGCCCGTTCCACTAGTCTGGATGGCGTGGGCACAATAGTTTATGCAACAACTCCATTTCATCTCTAGAAGTGTTTCTCAACCTCAGCCGCTTGAAGCTGGTGTGGACCTCCAAGTCCCAGAATTCCCCAGCCAGCCCTGAAAGGGAATGGGATCGAATGAAACAAAAGCAAGGGTTTGGAGCACAAAAGCTGAATCTTTAAAAGTTGTAATGGAATAGAAGTATTATATAAAGGATGTCCCAAGATGCTATTGGATAAAAGTTAAAATTGAGGCTTAAGTTTCGGGGACTCGAAATTTCAATCGGGACTGTGCGTGACACTTTCACACCCACCAAGACAATCACAGACGTATGCACCACAGTTTGCACATTGTCAGAGGGAGTGACTGCAGATTTTCGTGCTAATTGCTAGATGTTGGGGGTGGGGGCAAGACTGAATTCCTGTTTCCCTGGGGCTCTTTGTAGATGGGAGGAGATTAAAAAAAAACCCAGCATTTCTCAGTTGAAGCAATCATCTTCTTAACTTGTCGTGAGACAGTAAATTATTCTACCAGGCAAGCTGTCTCCATGTCATGGGTTTAAATGACTCTTAAGTCACCTCAAGGGGAAGTAGCTGATTACACAAGTTCTTGAAAAGGAAAGTCACCGAAGCTTCCTCTTTTTTCCCCCTTACAACAGCGGTTCTCAACCTTTTCCGGGGCTCGACCCCGGCCCGCATCGCGCATGCGCAGCGTGACGAGTGCATGCGCGGCGCGACGGCCCGCATTGCAAAGGGAAAAAAATGGCGGGCCAAAAAAAATTGGCCGACCCCCAAAAAAATGGCGGGCGCACATGCGCGGCGTGACGGTCCGCATCGCAAAGGGGAAAAAAATGGCCGACCAAAAGAATGGCCGACCAAAAAAATGGCCGACCAAAAAAATGGCGGGCCTGCATCTTGTTGCCCCCAACAATCCAGGTCCTCGTTTTACCAATCACTAACCAGGGCTCTTACTATGCACTCATATTATCCATCCTTGTGCTCTCATATGTATAGTTAAAGGAAGAATCATTTGAGGTTGGGATACCCCAATCAAGAATTACTTCACCAAGGAGAGAAATGAGTGCTTGCTTTTAAACAAAGAGAGAGAAAAAAGGTCCACACATTCACTGTGTTTTTCTGAGGATTGTATTGCTGATGCCTTATTATTTTTTTGAAGTGGTTTAGATGAGTGGAATAATGCTGTTATTGTTTCTTTTCTATTCTTTCCTTTCTTGGGTGGGAGGGAGAGGAAGGAGGAAGGAGAGAGGAGAGGAAGGGGAACGAAAAGAAGGTGAGAGGGACAGCAAGAGGAAGTTGGCAGGGGAAGGAAGGAAGGGTTAGGCATGCTGCACTCATGCAGTTAGACAGATATAACTCACGACCCTATACGAGGAAAAAGGGCAGCTTTTAACTGTTGTTAAGAGGGGGAAAGGGGCACCAGTATAATTCTGTGACCTAGAGCTTAGCTGTCACTGAGGAATTAAGCTTGGGCCTGGCTTTTACTGAGACTTCAGGCTGAGGTCTGCATCCTTATTCTGAGCCAGATTTGAATTTTTGTTCAGAAATCCCGTGCAGTTTTGTGTTGCTGAGGGCAGAGGAAAAGATATTGAGGACGGGTGAAAGCCTTTCCCTTTGGATAGTTCTTCCCCCGTTCCTCCTCCATCTGGAAAAAATAAAATAAAATAGATGTTTTCTCCTTGAAGATTGGTAGAAAAAGGTCTTACCCCCTTTTCTTTTGTGATTTCAGGACAGGAAGAGTGGACCAACTCAAGGCACAAGGCTCCTTCAGCAAGGTCAACAAAAGGAAGCTACAGAGAGCAGCCATATGCCAGATACTGATTATTCTGTCCGATGTTGTGAATTGCCCAATCTCCACCAGTCCTGTAAACTGTTCAAAGTAATTTTTTTCTATGAACAATCCCTTTTTATTAAAATCAAAGTGCTTAATCTGAATGGACGGACTGAGCTTAATCTATTTTTTGCTGACTGAAAAACCTGTACAGGAAGGAAGACACGTGAAATGAGCTTTCTTATTTCTGGATTGTAATTTGGGAGAGAAAAGAAAAAAGAAAAAAAATAGGTGATTAAAAAAAAATACAAAAAGAAAAAAAAAACCTTTAACTAGTGTTAAAAATCAGCTAGGTTTACTAAACATGTTAATCTATTATTTTAACCTAAGCGTAACCTTTTATTTTAAAGGTTTTCAACAATTAAGTTCTTCTCTAGTTTTACCTTTCAACTATTTTGCTAGTTTTTTCTCTTGCAAACATGCGTAAAAAGGGAAAGAGATCACAAATGCAAATAATGTGGTATTTTGTAATTTGAGTCTTGAAATGTTCTGTAGTGTTAAGCAAAGTTTATTCTTGCTTGATACTAAATAAACTTTTGAAAGAAAAATCAGTGTGTGTGAGAGTATGCATTATTTATTTAAAAACCTTAATAAATAGTAGTAAACAGGGAAGGAGTGATTTTTTTTAACAACAATCAGCATAAAATGGTTCCTCTTAAAATACTGTGCAACTATTTTTGTTTTTAAAAAATATGGTAAAAACCAAAAGGTGCCTTACAACATTTATTATAGCTATCTCTCTCTTGTTTTTTCATTTATGCACACAATTTATATTTAAAGAGTTGTTAAAGGAAGTATCCAAATGGTTTTGAGCAGCTGGATTCCAACTTTAAAAAAAAAAATATTCTTGTTTTAAAATACCGGTAGCTAATGTATTTCTGAATCAGATAAATTTAAAAAAAAAAAAACCAGAGAATCAAAAATAACCTGTGACTTAGTTTTTCATCTTGTTGAGCATTTCTTCATTAGCACAACTTTGGAATATTTTTTTTGTTGCTGTTGTTTTCTGAGAGTTTTGATACCTTAATGACAACCTTACTCCGTGCCGGAAGCAATAAACACAAAGCTTTTAAAGACTTTCTGGCTTGACTAATTGCGGTCGTTTTTTCGTCAGAGGCAGAGGATGTAACCTTAAAACGGGTCTTCATTTGCAAAAGGTAAATAAATCAAATAAGATTTTAATCTCGCTTAATTTATCTTAATATAACCCATAAAAGCAGGGAAGCGTACCAATTAGCCAGTTTTATTTTAGATTACAGAGAGAGGCTTTTAAGATCGCCACCTAAAATTTCATCTTAAAAAGTTTAATTTGTGCTAGTACCTAAAAAAAAAAAAAAAAGCCTTAGCTCGGTCAATTTAATTGGAGCCAAGTCTTCATGATTAAACCAATGTAAAACATCATAACTAGTTATTTGTAATCCTAGAGTTTATGGACAAAATAATGTAACTAAGAACTCAAAACATTAGAGATGTTTTGCCCCCTAAACCTTGTTCCTTTTTTTGTTAGCTTGAATGTCTCTTTAATTGTGGTGTTAATGATTTATGGTTTGTACTGTTTATTTTAGATTTTTAGAAAAAGCGGAGTTCTTGAATTAATTTTTAAAAAAAGCCATTTTCTTCTTTTATTAGGAGTCATGTGGAATGTATGGAAGCCAGCCAAAAAACCTGTTTCTCTTGATACTTTGGTAGGTATCTTATTTTTTTTTTTAATTTTAAGCTTTAGTTAATAATGTACAAAAGAATTGCTTTCAGATAACTAACTCGTGTTTCAGACTGTTTCCACAGTTTTCTCCTCCTCAGGAAAGAAATGGGAGATTTTCAGCCAAATTTTTATCTGCTTGCAATGTCAAATTGCACCATTTAATGGTGTCTCAGAAGCTATACTTGATGCTTCCTATTGCCTTTGAATTCAGAAACAGTTGATGTTGATGCAGTTAATGGAATTGGTCAACTTCAAGGTGTGGTTTCATTTTTGTGTTGGAAGGTATTTTTATGGCGCAGATGAAAAAAAAATCAAGAATTGCAAGAGAGTTCTTATGCCCATGGTAGATCTGGAAACCCACAGCCCAGTGTGAATCCTGACTTGGATTACTCTGTACCCCTTTTAACATGGACCTGTGGCTTAGAGGTTGCAGTTTGAACAGGAAGCACACTACGCTATTAATATCCTGATCAGGTAATCTACTCCGTCTTTTTGTGATCTATTATCATAAATGTTCCTATGAGTTAACAATCATTTTAGTGACTGCTTAAAGTTACAAATGACACTGAAAAATGTGACTTAACAACTAGTCCTCACGCATTAACAACTGTCATGGCATCCTATGGTCACATGAACAAAATTGGATCATTTGTCAACCAGCAAGTATTTAATGACACTTTCAGCGTCATGGGATCACGCGACGGCCTTTTGTGGCCTTCCTAGCTGGCTTTCCACGAGGGAACCTGGATTTGCTTAATAACTGCAGGGATTTGCTTAACAACCGTGGCGGAAAAAAAGGACACAAAATTGAGTGATCATAAGCCAAGGACTACCTCGATGCATTTTTGAAAAGAACCCTGTGCTGAATTTGTTGCGCACTACTTTGTCTGTCACGTTCTCTTTCCGCTCTGGTGGGAAGGATAAAATCCTAACAGGCAAACGTGTGGTGTAAGAAATTTTGGGCAGGCGTTTCCCAAATGTTTAAATCATATCTTTCAAAAACTTCAGATGATTTTTTTTTCTTCTATCTGATATCTTTCTTTGAGGGAGTTTTTCTTTTATGTGTATGAAATTACATCCGAACTGGACCTTAAATAAAAATCACAGCCTTGCAAGAAATTCAGTTAACTAGATTTAAAATCCGTCTTGCCCCGATTTGGTGGTCCTCAGACTTGTTGGATATCTGGAGACTCCGTGTTGGCCCGGTATCTGGGAAATTTGGAAGATATGGGGGCAGCAGATGCATTTTTTCAAGAACAAAAGTTCCTCCAATTAGCCTTGTAACTAAGTCCCCCTCGGAGAGGGTTCGCAACTTGGATGTCCTCCTCGATCCACAGCTAAGTTTAGAATATCACTTTTCGGCTGTGGCGAGGGGGGCGTTCGCCCAGGTTCGCCTGGTGCGCCAGTTGCGGCCCTATTTGGACCGGGAGTCACTCCTCACAGTCACCCATGCCCTTGTCACCTTGAGATTCGACTACTGTAATGCTCTCTACATGGGGCAACCTTTGAAGAATGTCCGGAGACTACAAGTAGTCCAGAATGTGGCCGTGCGAGCTGTCTTGGGTCTCCCAAGACATGCTCATATCACTCCAGCCCTCCGTGAGCTGCACTGCCTACCAATTGGTCTCCGAACACAATTCAAAGTGTTGGTTATGACCTATAAAGCCCTTTATGGCAATGGACCAGGATACTTGCGGGACCGTCTTCTGCCTCATAAATCCCAGTGACCGGTTAGGGCGCATAGGGTTGGCCTCCTACAGGTCCCGTCTGTTAGACAATGCCGTCTGGCGGGGCCTAGGGCAAGGGCCTTCTCCGTTGCTGCCCCAGCCCTCTGGAACCAGCTTCCCTCAGAGGTTCATACTGCTCCCTCCCTCCTAGCTTTCCAGAAACTCCTGAAGACGCATCTATGCCGACAGGCTTGGGGCATATGAGCTGTGCTCTGCCCCTGGGCCCTAGGAGTGTCCCGCCATCAGTGACTGTTAGCTGATTGTGTTTGTATGTGGTGTGAATTAAATTAATTTTTAAATTTTTATTGTATTATTGTATTTTTGTTGTGAGCCGCCCTGGGTCTTAGGAGAAGGGCGGCATATAAATTTGATTAAACTTGAAACTTGAAACTTGACTGTTTCTCTTACGTAAGAGTTGGTTTTGGGCAACCACGTGTATAAAGACTTTAAGGTATGTCCCAAAGGGGCTTTTTCAAAAGGCAACCGGACTTTCTTGTTGTTTTTTCCTGGAAAACATTTCACTTCTCTCATCCAAGAAACTTCTTCGGTTCCAAATGAATGGTGGAGAATAGAAAGCTTTGTATCCCTTGTGGTCATCTGGTCGTTAACACTCTCTCTGAGAGTCGTTGAGGCTACCTGGAGGTTTATCTGTGCCTTCAGGGTCTCTTAGATAATGCAAATGGGTGTGGAACCACCTTGAAACTGCTAAAAGGGCTGTTGTAAACAGGAGGTAGGTGGTGTTGTGTCTCTCTCCCTCTGTTGAGAGAGGGCCGTTCCATTTTAGCATAGATGGCCTCTTTGTTTACAACAGCACAGTCCTTCCAGCAGTTACAAGAAGGTTCTGCACCCATTTGTACTATTCAAGTAGCCCTGAGGGCACAGAGCCCAAGTGGGTTCAGCAACACTCGGAGAGAACACTAATGACCAAATGACAGCAAGGAATATAAATCCTTCCTTTCTCCACCATCCAGTCAGAGCTGAAGAAGCTTCTTGGATGAGAAGTGAAACATCTTCAAAGAAAAACAAGAAAGTCCAGTTACCTTTTGAAAAAAGCACTTTTTGGGACAACCATGACTTGGATGACGGAGAATCTCCATAGACATTGAGTTTAAGGTATGTGTTTATATTCTAAAGACCAGTATTTTGTGCCAACCCCCCCCCATTCCACCATCCACTATCACACTGTTTCCAAAGTTACTTTAAAGAATCCGTTTATGAGGTTTCAATAATAGCCAATTATATAGAATTTTGAGCATCAGTTCCTTACGTCTTTTGAATCTCAATCTGTTACAGCTTGTTTACTCGGCACTTGATACCATTCTGATACCATTTGGAAAATAGTACGTGTTTAAGCATGGCATAATGGTATGATAGCTCTTTCAATAACTGCTCTCCCTCCCCCATAAAAGCTTATTCACGTAATGACAGGTGTTTTCAAGGTATAAAACACTGCACGTTTCATGCAAACTGAAGCACTTTTGCTCCATAAGAGCCCTGTAGAATATTTTATTGTTTTTATCGAAACCTGCTGCAGGATTCCCAGCAATAAAAGTTATTTTGAAAAGTACAAAACCTCGGAAAGTAAAACTGCTGGAGTAGTTAAGTGCTAGCACCACAACACTTTCGTCTTCAGTTTTTGTGGGCGTTAAGGCAGCAAGAATAATGCCGTGGCCAGATACATCTTTGAATCAGATAATGAACAAATGGATTTGTTTTAATGCCATAAGCCTCCTGTATAAATGTACTTAATAAAATTTCATAAACATTCTTTATTACATCTGCATGGAACAAAATAATACCATTTTTTTTTTTAAAAGTGGCTTGGAATATAAAGAGCAGATCAATCATTCATGTACAAAAAGTTCAAACTCTCATTAATTCACTTAACTATACGTAGACCTTGCACCTACAACCATCGCAGCATCCTTACAATCACGTTATCAAAATTCAGGTGCTTGAAAACCAGTGTGTATTTGCAAACATTGCACCATATCTTTCAAACATCCTGGAGCACCGGGGAAGTACTTGAGGATTAGAAAAGGGCTGATGTGATTCCCATGTTCAAGAAAGGGGAAAAATACCCAGGAAACTACAGACCACTCAGCCCAACATTAATACCTGGGAAGATCCTGGAAAAGATAATGAAAAAACAGATCTGCGAACAACTAGAAGCAAACAAAGTTATAACTGGTAGCCAGCATGGGTTTGTTAAAAACAGTTCATGCCAAATCAATCTTACTTCATTATTTGACAAATTGACTAAACTAGTAGACCAGCAAAATGCTGTGGACGTAGTATACTTAGATTTCAGTAAGGCATTTGACAAAGTAGACCACAACCTACTTCTTGGTAAGCTAGGAAAAGGTGGAATAGGCAACATGACCACCAGATGGATCTGTAGCTGGCTGACAAACCATACTGAACGAGTAGTCCTCAACGGCACTACATCCACATGGAGAGAAGTAAGCAGTGGGGTACCACAAGGCTCCATCTTAGGCCCAATACTCTTCAATATCTTCATTAATGACTTAGATGAGGAAATAGAATGGGAACTCATCAAATTTGCAGATGATACTAAACTGGCAGGAATAGCCAACACCCCAGAAGACAAGCTCAGGATCTCCAAAACTTGATAAACTTGAACAATGGGCCCTATCCAACAAAATGATTTTTAATGTAGAGAAAAGCAAAGTTTCACATTTAGGCAGCAAAAAATCAAACAAATGGATTAGGCGAAACCTGGCTCAAAAACAGTAACTGTGAGAGGGACCTTGGAGTCCTAGTGGACTCCAGCCATGTGCAGCAGCAGCCAAAAAAGCTAATACAATCCGGGGTTGTATAAACGGGCATAGAATGAAGATCACGCAAAGTATTAGTAGTGCTGTATAAAAGCCCTAGTAAGACCATACCTGGAATACTGCAACCAATTTTGGTCACCGTACTACAAAAAAGATGTTGAGACTTTGGGAAAAGTTCAGAGAAGAGCAACTAAAATGATCAGAGGCCTTGGAAATTAAAACCTATGAAGAACGGCTGCAGGACTTTGGGTTTGGCTAGTCTAAAGAGAAACGGGTGACATGATAGCAGAATTCCAGTATCTGAGGGGCTACCACAAAGAAGAGGGGGTCAAACTTTTCTGCAAAGCACCAGAGGGCAGGACAAGAAACAATGGTTGGAAGCTGGTCAAAGAGAAGCAACCTGGAATTAAGGAGAAACTTCCTGACAGTGAGGACAATCAACCAGTGGAACAGCTTGCCTCCAGACATCGTGGGCGCTCCGTCGCTGGAGGTTTTTAAAAAGAAACTGGACATTCACCTGCCTGAGATGGTGTAGGAAGAGACTGGACATTTACCTGCCTGAGATGGTGTAGGTTCTCCTGCTTGAACAGGGGGCTGGACTAGAAGACCTCTAAGGTCCCTTCCAGCTCTACTCTATACTAAACAGGGTCTGCAGGGTCTCGTAATTACCATTTGCAACCTTCCTAACCAGCTTTTCGTAAGCAAAGTCAAGTCGGGAAAGCCAGATGCGCTTAATGGCCATATGATTCCTTTAACAGCCATAGCAAAAAAGGTAAAATCACGTAGGCCTCACTCACCGACTGACTTGTTCCACAACGGAAGTTGCAATCCTAACCTGAGGTCTACCCACACTATATTGTCAAAAGTAAACCATTTATATAAAAACAAGAATCGATTCACCGGTTGAGTTCGGGCCATTTGAAATCAGTAAAAATGTCAGTTCTTGTGCTGTTTTGTATATTTTGTATATATTTTGTATATTTCTTAAACAGTGGTGGAGATTTGACAAGTTAACTGTTAATTTGCAGCTGAACAGTATTCTTTTATATACCCCCAGGACTTGCACCTGTTATATCTGCTGTTTCTTTGTTCTAGGGCAGGGGTAGGCCACCTTGGCTCTTTTATGACTCATGGACTTCAACTCCCAGAATTCCTGAGCCAGCATGTCTCAGCTTGGAAACCTCTCCCTTTCCCCTCAGCATGGCTAGCTCAGGAATTCTGGGAATTGAAGTCCATGAATCATAAAAGAGCCAAGATTCCTATCATCTAGGCCAGGGGTAGGCCACCTTGGCTCTTTTATGACTCGTGGACTTCAACTTCCAGAATTCCTGAGCCAGCATGTCTCAGCTTGGAAACCTCTCCCTGTCCCCTCAGCATGGTTAGCTCAGGAATTCTGGGAGTTGAAGTCCACGAATCATAAAAGAGCCAAGATTCCTATCATCTAGGCCAGGGGTAGGCCACCTTGGCTCTTTTATGACTCATGGACTTCAACTCCCAGAATTCCTGAGCCACCATGGCTCAGCTTGGAAACCTCTCCCTTTCCCCTCAGCATGGCTGGCTCAGGAATTCTGGGAGTTGAAGTCGACGAGTCATAAAAGAGCCAAATGGCCTACCCCTGGACTAGATCAAATGTTTCTGAATTATTTCGCAGAGATAGAAGTTAGGGTTAAATGTGAGATTTCAGAAGGCAATGTTGGGTAGCTTTTTTTGGGGGGGGGGAGTCTTCCTCTTTCCAAAGTTAGTATTTTCTGTTTTTGGTCTGTCGGTTAATTAGCACTTGCAGTTACTGAGCTAAATGGTCTTTCTCCCCTTGAGATGGAAATGAAGTGGCTGTCTAATGCATAGAATATAGGAATATGAACCAATTGATTCTTCATTTTAATTTTAATGCATTTAAGTAGAGATATTGATTCAGTTTGCCAATTATTAGTACATCTAATATGTTCAGATCCAAACTATTCAATATCAGTCTAGGCTTACGAGAAAAAGCATTCCGTTTTTATGATTCTTGAAAATAATGCAGTTTTTATACATACTCTTTCATAATGGTGATAGATTTCTTTTTCTTGTTACGCTCATTAAAAGTTAAATCTCTGCCTAGGCAACATTTCTTTCCAAAGGCATGATCTTCCAAAGAAAATACTCTCCCTTTTTTTTTTTTTTTTTAAAAAGGAAGTATAATTTAGAAGTCTATATTAGAGCTGGGATAGCTGGTTGTGGACTTCTGGGAGTTGAAGTCCTATATATATATATATATAAAAATATATATATAAAACTGAAAATGTTAATCTCTATTTTTAGTCCTGAGTCTTAAGTCAGAGTTCCCAAACTTTTCCGGTTTTACGGACCGGGATGGAGGAGGGGATGGTTCCGTGTGAGTGGTGGGCAAGGGTGTATATACACGCAGCTCCGTTTGCACAAACGGACACGCTCCTCCTGCTTGCACACTGCTCATGCACTGCTTAGTTCCAAATGGTTCAAGGCCCGGCTCAGACATTAGGGACCCTGGTCTAAGCAATCGGTTGCTTAGGTTGAATTTAGGTTTATATTTCTACATCTCTGAATCTTTCAGCTATAAGGGGGGGGGAGTCCATTCACTATTCTGATTAATAATTTGGCTTTTCCCAAATGGATGGTAGCAACAGAATATGGAGCTTAAGATCAGAAAACACCAAATTAGGAGTTGCCTGACATATTGACTGGGTTCTCTTGCATATATTTTTAAACTGTAAACCAATTGGACTAGACACTCTGGCCAAAACAATATGATAAAATGAATTGTTGTAAGGCAAAACATGAAGACGAAGAAGAGAAACGATCAGGTGAATGAATGAGGTCTATTGTGCTTTTAATGTTCAAGAAATCAGTTTCAGTGAAATTGTTCTGAAAAAAAAATTGTATCCATATACATATAACCTGAAGTACAGTGGTATCTTGGTACTCAACTGCTTTGAAAGTCATCGAATTTGGTACTCGACCCGTTTTGTTCCGATAGTCATTGTTTGTTTGGTAGTCAACGCACAAGCTAGAACTTGTCGCTGTCGGCTGCCTTGTGACTCACTACATTATTCCCTATGGGAAAAAATGTGTTCGGTACTCATCCCACCTCCAGGAACCAATTAACGATGAGTACCACTGTAATTTGATTTTTGCATATATGGATAGTGCATGCCTAAATACAGCTTTTGTAAGTTCAAGTCAAAACCAAGTTACTGATTTTGTTATACCAGGGGTTCACAACCCCCTGGACTGCGGCCCATTGAGAATTGGGCCGCATAAGCAGTGGGCAAGTACACACATGCGCGAAACTCCATTTGTGTAAGCGGCAGGTGCGTGAAACCATCCCCCTCCCCCACAGAGCTGGAAAGATTGGGGAGGGCTATGTTATGCTATAATTCAAGTTGCAGGCTGTCAAAATAGAGACAAGCCCTGTTTTTGGCATATCCCTGGTAGCTTACATTTAAAACATGAGATATTAAAAGGTCTCTTGTAATGTTTAGCCTGCTGTTTTAAGCTTTCAGTCATACATCATTTCTGCTGAACAGTAAAAGCCAGACTTGTGTATAATTTGCTGTTCTCTCTCTGTTTCCTCAAACAAATTACTACTCTTTCTAATTGCTACGCTCCGTCCTTGCAACATGAAAGTCCCAAGAGAACAATCAATTGTTATTAATTTCAAAAATATCTAACCCAACTATGTGTCTTTGTTCTGCTGTTTTCCAGGGATTTCGGTCATGGATACGGACAGCTTCAAAATCCCTCCTTCACCAACGTGCCTCCAAAATTATAGCCAGCTTGTAGATGAAACTCCAGTATGATTTTTATGCTGCCTTGTCTTTTTTTTTTTTTTTTTTGCTAAACTTTGTAACACAAATAGCTTTTTGGATCTTTGTTTTAACTCCAAAGTGTTTCATCACTTATCACTGTACCTTTGTAGAGATGTTAATAAACGGGTTTTTTTTAATTGTCCTGTGCAAAAGAATCTTCTTCAATTATGAAACTTTTCTGTAGATGATGATTTCAGTTTTCACGTCACTCAACTCAACAATTCTTTTAAGAATATCGGGATATCGTTTCTTTCAAGCTTGCCAATTGTGGAAAGATGGTTATCTGCTATGGGAGCAATCAGAGAAAGTAAACAGAGGCAGAAAATACTTTGATTAAATGTCAAGAATCTTTCTGGGTGCAAAATCCTGTGAAGAGAAAGGGTGAATCCAACATTTAATTCCATGCTGTTGGTAGAAATTCAGTTAATCAAAAATCCTCCTCACTTTGTGTTGAGCTGTCACCAGCGGAGCACAGGATACCAAAATATCTAACAATTTTAAAACCACATTCACCTCCTCTCAATCTGGTGTCCCTCCGGAATAGGGCGGCATAGAAATTAAATAAATAATAATAATAATAATAATAATAATAATAATAATAATAATAATAAATATAGCAGTGTTCCAATATCTCAGGGGTTGCCACAAAAAAGAGGGAGTCAAGCTATTCTCCAAAGCACCTGAAGGCAGGACAAGAAGCAATGGATGGAAACTAACCAAGGAGAGAAGAAACCTAGAACTAAGGAGAAATTTCCTGACAGTTAGAACAATTAACCAGTGGAACAACCTGCCTCCAGAAGTTGTGAGTGCTCCAACACTGGACATTTTTAAGAAGAGACTTGGATAACCATTTGTCTCAGGCAGGGTTTCCTGCCTGAGCAGGAGGTTGGACTAGATGACCTCCAAAGTCCCTTCCAATTCTTCTATTAAAATTATACGCCATATAAATAAGGGGAAAATATACACCCTTCTCACACACTTTTGCCAATTCTGGAGCCAGTTTGTTTTTCCATGTGCAGCTGGACTCTTGCTTTCTGTCTTGTGCAAAGGTTTCGCATGAAGGGATAATAAGATGTTTTGGGATTTCTGGTTTCCTAAGGACTTTCTACAGTACATTTTGTCATGGTGACACAAACGAAGCCCTTTTTTTTTTTTTTTTTTTTTAGTCAATGAAGCCCATACTGACTTCTTTTTGGTACTCTGGGGTTTTCTTAGTTATCCAGCATGGATCATCAATATTGTGTCTTGTTCCTTGGCCTTTTCTAAAGCCAGTGTCAACTTGTGACCTCACCCTTTCCATGTAGGACTCTTTAATCTGCCATTAGGTGATCCTAAGCATTATTTTACAAGCAAGTGAAATTAAAGAATTGTACTTTCTGTTAAGTCGTCTTTCTTTGGTTTTGATAGGTAGATTGACCCCTTCTGTTGGCTATTGTGTCATTCTCTATATCTGCTGGCCTAGTTTGCTTGGACCCTTTACTAGTTCTTCTGTTGCTTTCCGTATTTCTGCAACCATTCCAGAAATCGTGGGCGCTCCATCACTGGAGGTTTTTAAGAAGAGACTAGATAGTCACTTGTCTGAAATGATATAGGTTCTCCTGCTTAGGCGGGGGGCTGGACTAGAAGACCTCCAAGGTCCCTTCCAGCTCTATTCTATTATTATTACAATTCTTGTAATCTTCCAGCTTGACAATAGCCAGAATGCAATTCTAACTTTGTCTTCTGGTATGTACGTATAAATAGGGAATATCTTCTACAGGATTTTGGACACTGATGCCTTTACTGTACAGAAATTCAGTATATTCCTTCCATTTTATTTGATCTTCTTGAAATCGGCTACTCTCTGTCCATTGGTGTTTTTCCTTTCTGTTCCATTTCCAGTATCCAATAACATGTCATAATACTACTTTTTTCGGCTCTTCATGCAGCTCTCTTTGTTAAGAAATTTTGTTAGGTTTCTTCTGGAGATCTTTCCCTTTGGCTTCTCTTTTTTTTCTCTTCTTGGCAATTCGTTTTGGCATTAGTTTGTTTTCTACTCTTCCTTAGTTTTTGGCAGATTCTTCATATCTACCTTTAACAAAAAAAAAATGACTTAATTCCACAGTTCCTGTGGTTTCTTACCAGCGAGGTTCCTTGTAAATAGTGGGTATATGACCAGGATCCTGCTATGGAAACTGGCCTTATTTTCCTACTTTAGCTTGACTTAGAATTTGCACATAAATAGTGATATGTTTCACAATCCACTGCTGGCCCCATCTTTGTATCAATACTATACTCGGTTTGATTTGATAGCATCTATTATTTAAGGGATCGTTTTGTTTGGAAACGGTGTTAGCAACAAAAAACACTTTAGATTGCAGGAGTTGTTAAGTCATTGTCTTCATTTTTCTTCATTTTTTCCCCCTTCCTAATCCATACTGTCAAACTGTTTCCTCCTGACTGTTTCAAATTTTGGCACTCCAGTCTCCACCACAAGCCGTATATATCTTGCTTGCATGTTTTGTTCATTTGAGATTGAATTTGACATAACGCTCTCCAATATTCTCTTCTCCTGCGTTAATGGTTGGAGCATAAAATTGGATAACCATACTATTAAAGGGTTGCCTGCAAAGTCAAACTAATCCTTGGTCATTGATTGCACAGAATCCAAATAGTGTGTTTGCCATATTCTTCCTGACTGAGAAAGTAAAATTTCCTTCTTAGTTTTTGATTTCTTCCGTAGCAAATTGTGTGATCTTCTGACTTAACAGTGTGTTTTGTCAAGTGTAAAAGTAGTGACCAGGTGCCCTGGCAATTGGTTCTTTTGGACCCAGAGACAATGAACACTCTAATAAACAAAGGGATTTGATGCTCTATGATTAGCTTAAGCAAACTGATTGAAAAGCACAGCATAAAAAAGCATACATACCAAGCAAAGTAACACTCCAATATCCTACAAACTGCCCGGAACTCCTTAATAACAACAGCAAAAGAGACCCCGTAGGCAGCCAGATTCTACGGTACCTAATGCAACTAATAACCACCATTTTTATCAAAGCCAGGCCCCATGACTTCCTGGCCCTGCTATGGTTAGGAGACTCTTTAAGACCTGATCTTGACTGGGTGGCACATGATTCTGAGATAGGAATGGAAAGTTTGAGACTTTCACAGCGAGAAAAGTTTTGAAGCTATGTGAGGATTCCCACCTGCCTTTCCTTAATTCAGTAAACAAAGGTTAAAAACAAGCAGACTAACTCTGAGCTTCAAAGAAAGTATAGGTGGAATTATCCTGAGTTTCTTTTTCGGACTTGCTTTTTGAGGACTCTGTAATCTTTCTGCAAGTCCCCCCCATTAAGCAACCTATTTACTCCTCTGACTGCAGGGTCAACTCTAAGTTTCTAAGAAGAAGGAGAAATCAGAACAAGGTCTAAACTCCTTGAAATAACAATGGTCTTCCTCACTTCCTTACAGTGAAGTGTTAACGTGAAGCGTTAATACCACTTTATAATGCCTTGGTAAGGCCACACTTGGAATATTGCGTTCAGTTTTGGTTGCCATGATATATAAAAGATGTTGAGATTAGAAAGAGTGCAGAGAAGAGCAGCAAAGATGATTAGGGGGCTGGAGGCTAAAACATAACAAAGAATGGTTGCAGGAATTGGGTGTGTCTAGTCTAGAGAAAAGAAGGAGCAGGGGTGACACGTTAGCCGTGCTCCACTATCTCAAGGGTTGCCACAAAGAAGAGGTCAACCTATTCTCCAAAGCACCTAAAGGCAGGACAAGGAGCAACGGATGGAAACTAATCGAGGAGAGAAGCAACCTAGAACTAAGGAGGAATTCTCTGTTAGTCAGAACAATTAATCAGTGGAACAACTGGCCTCCAGAAGTTGTGGGCTCTCCCAACACTTGAGGTTTTTAAGAAGAAATTGGACAACCATTTGACATGATACAGGATCTCCTGCCTTGAGCAGGGGGTTGGACTAGAAGACCTCCAGGGTGCTTTCCAACTCTGCTATTCTGTTACACAGAGCGTCGATTCACCGATGCCTAACCTGTCTCTGTGGACTCGTGTCACATTGCACTGTGCTGAGCATTCCTGTGTCCACGGTTCTCAGGTTGCATTCCCCCAATGGAATTGTCAGCGCTTTGAGACAGGCAAGGTCAAAACAGAGACACGGCAAGAGATTCCAGAAATGTCCTTTATTGTAAGAATAACAGAATCTTGAGACCCTCTCCGGGGTCTTCTGTGTAACCCATCTTAACATCTGAAACTGAAGAAAGTGTTCTTTCTCTGTACTTCCCTTTCTCAGGACTCTTTTAATCTCTCTGCAAGTCCCCCCATTAGACAACCTGTTCAGTTTTTCTCTGACCACAAGGTCAACTCTAAATTCTTCTAAGGTAATTCTATCTGGTAGCTTCTTTTCCTATGTGGTGATATCAGCAGCTGGACAGCCTGAAGACTTCAATCCAGCCATGTCATAAGTGCTGTCAGTTCTCCAAAGATGATCTGCTCTTCTCAGGAGCGTGTTGAGTGCCATCTGACCTGAGAGACCCATCATCCGACACTGTATTGTCAGTCACTTTATACATGTGGCTTTCTTGACAAAATATTAAAGTTCTCATCAGACTCCAGCTTATATTATTCCTATTCAATACAGGTCCGCGGCTTCCTTTAGCTAGGCAACTGGGATGACATTCATATCTTGGATAGCCAAAACACTATGGAATGGAATGGAATATGACTCTTTATTAAGAGTAGAGTAGAGTAGAATTAGAATAGAATAGAATAGAATAGAATAGAATAGAATAGAATAGAATAGAATAATAGAATAGAATAGAATAGAATAGAATAGAATAGAATAGAATAGAATAGAATAGAATAGAATAGAATAGAATAGAATAGAATAGAATATGACTATTGAGAATAGAATAGAATATGATCTTCATATCTTGCATAAATAGAATAGAATAGAATATGACTATTGAGTGTAGAATAGAATAGAATATGATCTTCATATCTTGGATAAATAGAATAGAATAGAATATGACTCTATTGAGAATAGAATAGAATATGATCTTCATATTTTGGATAAATAGAATAGAATAGAGTCTATATTGCCACTTTAAGTGTACACTAATCAGCCTACATTAAAATGAGATTTCATTGCATACAGCTCTCAAAGGGCAACCACCTCCAATATGCACTGCATAAACATGACAAAAATAAATAAATTATGCATATACACACACCATCCAAATAGCATTCAAATAGATGCTTCTACAGTACACCCAGAGACAGAAAATTGGATCTTGGGAACCTCCAGGAAACCCCTATTTAACAAGCCAGATTCTGAGGTTTGAGAAACATTGGAAGTAATGAGGAATTGTACAAAGAACTATATAAATGAAAGCTTTACCAGCTTCAGGCCTGCCTTCCTCCCTCTTAACACCAGAAAGCAGCATATTTTTTATTTGGATTGAAGCCACCACTTTCACTCTTAAAGGACACATATTTTTTAGTCATCAGATTTCATTCTGTCCGATTTATACATATTCCAAATTTTGCTTTTCACTGTTTTAATGCAGCTTCTGGTACACGTAGGGAGTTTACCCTTTGTTATCGGAGAGCCTTCTTAAATAGGGAAATTTAAGATACTTTATACATGCGATAGAAATATATGAAAAAATAGTTTCGCTCCAGTTATGTAGCCTTTGGTTCTTAAATGATGTATTTAAAGTAGGTTTGACACCACTTTCTCCTTAATGAGAGCTCGCAAGTCTTCTATGAGGTCTCCTTAGCTTTAATTTAAAAAGAAGAAAGGTGATTTTGTCCCAGAAAATAAACTTGGATCCTTTATTCTTCCTGTGAAAATAATTATGTGTGCCATATTTCCTACATTTATAACTTGTTCAGAAGCATCATAATCCCCCCCAAAAAAGGGGGGAGATTAATATATTCCCTTTATTTAAATATTCTGTGGAGCTCACATTTTCAAAGTCGAAAGCCCAGAGATGAAACAATTGACATAACAATAAACTAGCACTGCATTTGATTACAGACATATTGTGAATCTTCATATTTATTTTTGTCAGCTTGCAAACCTTCACTGGTGCATTTTATAAGATTGTTTTGACAATGTTTTAATTTTGCTTTCATGAGCCGGATGATGATAACCATTAAATATATGTTTGCACATGTCATGGGAGAAGGGAAAATTAAACATGGAACAAGGCAGCTAATGGAGAAATGAATTTGCCATCCCAGAGAAGCTGATAGAGGAATTGTGGGGCCCTTGGTACTCTCTGAGCTTGTTTTTTTCCCTACCCAGTAAATGAACATCAGTGCTAGAAGGGAGTTGGCTTTTCCAGATCATACTCCTTCTAGCACTGATGATGTTACCTAGTTGGGTAATGAAACGTCTGCAGTAAAACAGCCAAACTCAGAAAGCACCAAGAACCCCCTCAGTTCAACCCTGAGCTACGAATATCTTGTATTATTTGAATGAATATTTGGGTACTTCCTTGCACCTTGTGCATTTTTGCCCTAAGGGGAACATTTTCCACTTGGCGAGAAGCTTCTCCAGAGCCAGATGCATGATGTGTATCTTTCTGGTTCCTTCTGATAGACTTTGCTGGTCTTACCTGTCTTATAAGACACCTGAGCTCCAGCCTACCAGTGAAATCTCTCCATTGTGTTGTTGATAAAATGGACAGAGACCCCCAGATATAACCTCTTTCTCCATGCGACTATGGAATATGATTAAAACAAGCAATTGTATGTTTGTTTCAACTCATTTTCTTTGCTGGGAAAAGCTGGATTTCAGTATTTTGTGTTAAGATTTGGTTTCCCAAACAATTTGAGAGTGCTAGAGACCCCACATTAAACACACACAGAGAGACACACAAGCCATGTACGGACAAAATTAGGAGCTGTGGTGAAAATGGTTAGATATGCAGTATTGCAGGCTAACTCTGCCCACTGCCAGGAGTTCGATCCTGACCGGCTCAAGGTTGACTCAGCCTTCCATCCTTCCAAAGTCAGTAAAATGAGGATCTGGGTTGTTGGGGGGCAACGTGCTGACTCTGTAAACCGCTTAGAGAGGCTGTAAAGTGCTGTGAAGTGGTATATAAGTCTAAGTGCTATTTCTATTTGTACATGTTGAGGCTAACAGTTCTTCTTTTTCATCTGGTTCTTCGGTTTGTGTCAGATTTAAACTGTGCACAGCTATTCACAGTGACACCCCATAAAACGCATCAAGCAGTATTCCTAAAGGGAAAACTTAAGTCTTTTAAGTTTAAATTCGTATCGTAGGTTAAATTTCAGCTATATTTAAAAGGAGACAGCTTGAGTCTAGAAATTCTTTAAAAAAAAAAAAAGCTTTAAGCGCATTGTCCTGTCCTCAGTTGACTGCAGTAAAACCAGATGGAAGAAAAGATTATATAAACCCTCTCCTATACTGCAGCTCGCTTTGCCCTAAAGAAGTTTCTTTTTTTTCCCCTCTATATTTATGTAATATAAAATAAAACTCCAATAAATACTTTCAGAAGATTAAGCCATAAAACGCGGAGCCCAAGAATGTCCCTGTGAAGTCGAAGGACGAGTACTGCTTCCCGGATACTCATCTTCCTCCTTAAAACCATTGCTTTAGAATGCTGAATATAATGGTTGTTCTTTAATAGAAAAGCCGCACTCTCGTCCAGGCAGTGGGGTGGGTTGTGTTGCGCTAATAAATGTCATTAGGACAGAATTAAAATGTTCTATAGCCCAGGGAGAGCTAACATAATTGGGAAGGGAAAACAGTCCTGTTCACCCCAGTCTCTCCCTTTCTAGCTAAATTCATCTTCTCTGTCCCCAGGAGAAGAGCATTTGTACGGTAGCAACAGCAGTTCGTTAGGGATGCAACTTGGTGCTTTGCTTAAAAAAAAGTTTGAATCCATCCTCAAAACACAAGAGAGCGGAAAGCCGTTTGAGTTTTTAATTTAGAAAGAATTGTGGAGCATGGAAAATAACCTTTTTTTAAAAAAAAAAGGTTGACTATTTTAGCTTCGGTACTTACCGGTACGTTCCTTACCACTCTCTGCAACTGCACTCTAGGAGCAGCATTGCCTTAGAGCAGGGCTCTCCAAATTTGGCAACTTCAAATCCCAGAATTCAATCCAGGGAGTGAAAATCCACTAAGTCTTAAAGTTGCCAAGTTTGAACCTTACTACCTTAGACCAGGGCTTTTCAACCGGTGGTACGCATACCACTAGTGGTACTTTGGCACCTGGCAGGTGGTACGCGACCATCCTAGACAAGTGTAGCAGGAGAGGGGAATGAGTTGAAGCAGCGGCAGCACCACACAAGCCTGAGGGAGAGACAACTGGAGCTGCAGGGCTCAGCAGAAGCCACAGAATCAACGTGCGTGGCTACATGCTGATAGGCACTTCCAGCACACCCGGAAGAGAAGAGGAGGACGGGGGAGAGGAGAGGATATAAAAGGAGGTTTTGGCAGGAGGAGAGAGAAAAAAAGACGCAGCCTTGGGAAGAGGAGTTAGCTGGACCTGCACCAAAGAGAAGAGGAGGGGAGAGAGGAGAGGATATAAAAGGAGGATGGGGAGAAATTTGTTAAATGAGTTTGGCCTCATTTTACGACTTTTCTTGCCACATTTATTAAGTGAATCACTGCAGTTGTTAATAGCACAATTGTTAAGTGAATCTGGTTTCCCCATTGACTTTGCTCGTCAGAAGATTCTAAAAGAGACACTGCAACCGTCATAAATATGAACCAGTTGTCAAGCATCCGAGTGTAAATCACATGTCCCTGGGGATGCTGCAACAGTCAGAAGTGCGAAAAATGGCCATAAGTCTCTTTTTTTCATTGCTGTTGTAACTTTGAACAGTTACTAAACGAATTGTTGTAAGTCGAGAGACTACTTTAATGTGACAATAAAGGGAAGTGGTTAAACTCATGCAGAGAAATTCTAATCGCTGGTTAATTGGATTAATTTTTTTTTTAAAAAAACCCCAATGAAATATAGCTTTTATTATTGACGGACCCATTTTTTTTCCCAAAACCAGCACATCAAAAGCCAAAACAGGTCTCCCTCCTGGAAGAAACTCTACATTTATAGGTTAAGCAGACAAATAGTTGGGCTATTTTCTCTGTCCCAAATTAATAAAGACTTCGATCCAATTGATAAAGACTTTGATCCGTACAAACTCTGCAGTGCAAATTTAATTGTGTCCTATTTTTTCCCCTAAAATTGTGATGTTTTACTATGTCCTACTTTGCCAGTCATGAAATCCATTTTTTTCCCCATCCGTTCAAATGAGTGGAAAGACAGTCATTTAAAAATGCTTTATGTACAAGGAATTAAAACTAAAGATTAACCTAAAATGGGAAATGAGCTGCAGTTTTCCCATCAGGGCACCTGCAGTGATAGTCACAGGTTTCTTGACCATCTTGGCAATCAAAGCCCACTTCCCCCGCCACACCTTTATTTGATTTTTATCCTGCATTTATTACTTTCTAAGTAACTCAAGGGAGTGAATATGCCTAATATTCCTTCCTACTATTTTCCCCACAACAACTATCCTCTGAGGTGGGTTGGGCTGAGAGAGTGTAAAAAAGTTAGTATAGAAAATTCTTAAATCCCTATGCATGCATGTATGAATGTTACACATATTGTAAGAAGGCAACATTTAAGAAAGTCCTGGTAGTGTATATATTGTATATTATTCCTTAGAAACAAAGGTTTTTCTCTCAATATGGTTGAATGCTGAGATAAAAAGCCCAAAGTCACCAAACCAGCTTTCATGATTAAGAGCGGACTAGAACTCACAGTCTCCTAAAGTCACCCAGCTAGCTTTCATACCAAAGGTGGGACCAGAACTCACAGTCTCCTGGTGATTGGCCCAAAGTCACCCAGCTAGCTTTCATACCAAAGGTGGGACTAGAACTCACAGTCTCCTGGTGATTGGCTCAAAGTCACCCAGGTGACTTTCATGTCTAAGGTGATACTAGAACTCATGGTCTCCTGGTGATTCACCCAGAGTCACCCAGGCAGCTGTCATGTCTAAGCTGAGATTAGAACTCACAGTCTCCTGTTGATTGGCTGAAGTTACCCAGGTGACTTTCATGTCTAAGGTGATACTAGAACTCACCGTCTCCTGGTTTCTAAGCCAGCACCTTAACCGCTGCACCAAACTGGCTGTGCACGGCCTGCGCATAAAAAGGAATGGCGTGATGATCACTCCTCCATCCTGACCATTCTGAAGCCAGTATCTGTGGCATACATGTTCTTCTTCCCATGTTGCCTTCAACAGCTCCTGTAACTGAAGACAATCTAGAAAGCAGTTCATAAGACAGCCTGGAAGGTCACTCAAATACATTTTGTAAACTGTAGTTAAAAGTGTCATAAATATTGTTGAGCTCATTGTATTATCTCTACTGCCTTCGATTTTCTCTTCTTTTTTTTTTTTTTTGTGGCCTTGCAAGGGGCAAAACTCCCAATCAGTATAAACATAATTGTATTGGGTAATTGGCTCGTGATGCATTGCAAAAATGAGGAAACCAGATTGAAAAACGAATCGGGCTGTAAGATGGGGGCTATTGACAGACAGAGCAGGATTTCCAACCAGGTATAAAATGATGCCATGCCAGAGATGCAGGATGAAAGAATGTTGTGTCTACGTTGTGACTTTTAAATGCATCCAGGTGAATGAGTTACTTCTCACATCCCATCTAAGTACAAGTAGTCCTCAACTTACAACAGTTCACATTGTGACCATTCAAAATTACAACATCACTGAAAAAAGTCACTTATGATATGACCATTTTTCACACTTACGACCATTACAGCATCCCCAAGACCATGTGATCAGAATTCAGGCACTTGGCAACTGGCATGTACTTACGACAGTTGCAGTGTTCCAGAGTCACGTGATCACCTCTGGGGACCTTCTGACAAGCAAAATCAACGGGAGAGCCAGATTTACTTCACAAGTAAATCAGCAAGTAAATGAGTAAAATCAGGTAACGCTGGCGATCATCTCTTCAACTTAACTGCAGTGATTCACTTAACAATTGTGGCAAGAAAGGTCGTAAAATGGGGCAAAAGTCACATAACCAATGTCTTGTTTAGCCACCTAAATCTCGGGCCCAATCATGGTCTGTACACATTACAAAATTTGCGACACCGAAGAGGAAATGTATGGTTAAAATACTACCGTAACTCACAACGGCATGTGGATTGTTTAAATGAAGGAACACAACATAGACTCACATTAGCAGGTTTTAATTCCTGTTTAAAAATCACAACAAAATGGGCTTGAAAGCCAAAGTCGAAAGCTGATGGTCATCTCTTCAAGCAAAGAATGCAGAAATTAATAACATTTTGTTTTGTTTTTTTAAAAAGATAACATCTAAGATTTAATTTAATTTAATTTACTATTCACATTTATATGCCGCCCTTCTCCGAAGACGCAGGGCAGATAATGTTACCCACCTACTATGTGGATTAACACGTCCAAGCCTTAAGGAATATAATTTTCCAGATTAAGAAGAAAGAAAAGGTTGTAAATATTATGCTGTGCTCAGAATTCTTGTTTCTTTATATACCTGCTCAATTTCGGGTTGATGACCTTGTCAGCTTTTTTTTTTTTTTAACGTGCATGAAAAAAATCACTAAAGGTTTTATTCCAAAACCATTTTTCTAGATTTCCAAGAGACATGTATTCCGGGCGTCTCTTTATATGGTCACAAGCTAGACATAAGTGTGACTTCCAGAAATGCGGACGGTAGACCGAAAAATCCTTCTTCCACTCAAAGTAACTTAGGTACAGCGTATCATTTTGGTCGAGCATCAAAAGATACTCAGAGAGATCCTTAGGTGACTCAAAATCGTCCACGTGAATGAAAGACTCAGCCGGGATGTAATCTTCGTAGTTTTCTCTGGGAGGACCCAGAACCACAGGCACAGATCCGGCCAGAAGCACAAAGTAAAGTTTCTCGGTAATATAATCTTTAAAGATGGAATTTTCAAAGGCCAGATAAAACTTGCAAGACGAAAGGGTGGGCATGAATTCTTTCCAGCTCAGAGCTCTTCCAAACACTTTCCCATAAGTATGAATTCGAATATATTTCTTTAATGCCTTGTAATATCGCATTCTCTCCTGAGGATACCGGTTGCTGACTACCCAACATACGAATTTGTCTTTGGGTGGCACTTTGGCCCGAGACGCATTTGGGTTAAAAGTGAGGAAGCCGTAAGGTATGTGAATATCTGCATCCCGGCGGTAAGTGAGGGTCAGGTTGAAGAGGCGGTTCAACCCACGCTTGGGAGGTGAGTGGCGGGGAGACTCCATGTTCATCCAGACCCATTTCTGAAACGCTGGCCTGGGCTGCTGAGGGAGGTTGCTGAGATCCCACTTGAGGTCTCGATGGTGAAAGACGACCCCGTGGGACTGATTATACATGCTCCGATTCGTGGTGATATGACAGCTGGAGATGTTCATGTCCAGACAGTTCAACGGGTTCATTCTGCACCCAAAGGGGCATAGCCAAACCAGAATGAGGGTGGTATTGCTTTGGATGAAGTTGTCGTTGTCATTGTAGGGTTCGTCCTGACTGAAGAACGTGGCAGGGTCTGATATAGAATCTCCCTGAATTAGTTTGAAGTAAAACCAAAGCTGGGTAGGTTTGATGTAGACCAGCAGACAGGCCCCAAAGCAGACCAAAAACAGGAAGAAAGCCAGGCAGAACCAGAAAACTCTGGATGGTGTGCTCATGGCCCCAAAATCACCTCAGGGTGCTTCACTAACTCCGAAAGGATGACCCAGGGCTGGATGGAGAAGGATGACCAACACCGGGGCCAGGTAGCAGATGTCCAGTGATTATTTTTCCCCTGAGGAAAAAGGGGAGGAGACACTGAGGGGGAGGGTCCTCCCTCTCCTATTTCAACTCTTCCGGCAAAGAAAGGCCACGCCCCTTCCTGACTGGAATTATTTAGGCCAGGGGTAGGCAAACCTTGGCTCTTTTGTGTCTGGTGGACTTCAACTCCCAGAATTCCTGAGCCAGCATGACTCAGCATGGAAACCTCTCCCTTTCCCCTCAGCATGGCTGGCTCAGGAATTCTGGGCGTTGAAGTCCACGAGTCATAAAAGAGCCAAGGTGGCCTACCCCTGAGAAGGCCTCTTGGCAACTTGGAGGCCTGCAATTTAAAAATCCAGAAAAAATATACATACCTACATATATTCACACATACATACAATGTATTTAATGGCTGACCTATTTGCTTTCAGTCCGCTGGTAATTCCATATGTATACATGGAATCACAAGAGGACTGAAGGTAAATAGGTCAACCATTAAAAAAAATAAACGAATAAATAAATAGATAAATTTATTAGTGGGTTCAGTCCTCTCTCTGCCCCAAAGGCCTGAATCTCTGTTTTCAGATTGACCTATAGCAGAGCTTCTCAACCTCGGCAGCTCCAAGATGGGTGGACATCAACTCCCAGAATTCCCCAGCCACGGCTGGAGAATTCTGGGAGTTGAAATCCATGCATCTTCAAGCTGCCAAGGCCTGTGAAATACTGGCCTAAGGATAGCAGTGTACAAATAGGGGTGTTAGATGGGAGTTACTGGGTGGACTGCAAGGAAGCCTTGCAGGGGACAAAATGGTGGTGGTGGGGCTCCTTCTAGGATGGCAAATAGCTGGGGAAGGGGCTGGGGGCAAGGTGGGGAAGAAGGAGGGCAGAGGCAAATTATCCTGGAGGAAAGACTTTCAAAACAGGACAGATTTCTGAAAATGCATGGGGATAAGTGCGTATGTGTATTTGTGTAGCAGTATTGTTAGACACAAAAATAGTCACAAATTGAAATCCACTCTGAGTTACAAATAGAAAAGAAGTTTATTAGACTTCACAACAAAGTCTAAAAAAATAACGGTTTGCAAAGCATGGTGGATTCAGGAAGGCAATGCAATGTAGCCAAGCACTGAACCACACCCCAAATGCCAAAATCACATATTATTATATATCCTATCGTGACGCCCCATTCCCTCCCCCATGGCCCCATTAGCTTAGGTTTTGGAAGTTACAATCTATCAGAAGTGCCTAAACAGAATTACATTATACTAATAAGATCCCTCCCCTACTATCCTATATCAATTCTAGAGGAGAGATGTCTCCCATCTTCTACACCTGTTAAATCAAGTAAGGGTACCAGGCACCAGAAGGTACTTAAAAACAATTCCTAGATGGTGACTCACACTGGGCCCCATGGTAACTCCTGTTCTCCCCCCTTCCTCCACCTGACGCTTGTATGTTCCCTATATACTCAAAGCATCTACTCAGGCAATTGATTATACAATGATAACTATAAAATATAAAATATGATTACATGATAATACTAAAAGCATATATATACTTATTTTTAAATTTCCCCCACAGTATACAATGTGAGTAACAGCATGCACAGTACAACCATGTAGCTGGCATGTAGTACAGAAGCAACTGCCTGGTGTACAGTCTAGATCAGTGGTGTCGAATCTATGGCACACGTGCCAGAGGCAGCACTCAGAGCCCTCTCTGTGGGCACCACGTAGAGAAAAAAAAAACATTCAAGCTGTCACAATTATTATAACTGACCCTGTTTTTTCACCAACACCTGATGAGCATCCATGCTGGTTTGCTTGGCGCACCGGGCAAAAAAAAAGGTTGCTCAAAATCTCAACTTCCACTGATGCTTTTAGGGGGGGGGGGGAAAACAAAGCATTTTTTTTAAAAGTTCGTTTCAAATTTTAAAAAAAGTAAAGTAGTCCTCCACTTACAACCACCATTGAATCCCATTGACTTTGCTTGTCAAAAGGTCACAAAAGGGCATCACATGATCAGCCGTCATAAATATGAGCCAGTTGCCAAGGGCCTGAATTTTCATCACATGACCATGGGGATGCTGTGACAGTCAAAAGTGTGAAAAACGGTCATCAGTCACTTTTTCCAGGGCCGTTGTAACTTTGAATGGTCACTAAATGAACTGTTGTAAGTTGAGGAATACCTGTATTATAATTTCTGGGGTTTCTTTAATATTTTCACTGGTTCCAAAGGGGAAGCACTCCAAATTTTGTTGTGAGCAGAATTTTCAGAACACCAATTTCCTCAAATGATTTGATATTTTTGGCTCTATTGTTTTAATGTGATTTGATGTGCCTTTTGGTCTTTGATTGGAAGCCTCTCAGATCTGGTTAAAAAATGGGTAGCTGTATAAATATTTTTAGAATTGGAATAGAATAGAATAGAATAGAATAGAATAGAATAGAATAGAATAGAATAGAATAGAATAGAATAGAATAGAATAGAATAGAATAGAATCTTTATTGATAATGAAAAGAAGAGAAGAGAAAAAAGAATCTTTATTGAGAATAGAATAGAATAGAATAGAATAGAATAGAATAGAATAGAATCTTTATTGATAATGAAAAGAAGAGAAGAGAAAAAAGAATCTTTATTGAGAATAGAATAGAATAGAATAGAATAGAATAGAATAGAATAGAATAGAATAGAATAGAATAGAATAGAATAGAATAGAATAGAATAGAATACTTTATTTGGCCAAGTGTGATTAGACACACAAGGAATTTGTCTTTGGTATGGAAACTCTCAGTATACATGCAAAGCAATAGAATAATAACATTAATATTAATAATATTAATATTAATAATACCAATAAGAGGGGGTAGTAAGGAAGGATAATAATATTACAGCCATACTACATGGGTAAATATACATAGACATTAGGCAGTACTGTGAGAATTAGGTGTTCAGCAGAGTGATGGCATGAGGAGAAAAATTGTCGCTGTGTCTAGTTGTTTTGGCATGCAATGGCTGTTCCAAGGGGAGGTCTTTGAAGCAGTTTATTCCAGGATGTGAGGGGTCTACGGATATTTTCTCAACCTTCCTTCTGACCTGCCCAATCTGAAATAAATAAAATTAAATAAATAGGACAATAGTGAAGCTATGATCCTTTTTGGCCTGAAAGAAATAAGCACAACAAATAAGTACAAATTAGCTGTTATTCCTTCCTTCAAGTAAGGCAAAAGGATTCTGCTTTTGATAAAAGATTTAAAGTCTGGGTTTTTTCCCCCCTCCTAATTTGCAAGCCGTATCAACAGATGACAGAAGGTTAAATGTATTTTTTTCCTTTAGAATGGGCAAAGAGCTTTTAATTCCTTATAAAAGCAAATAGATTGAAAACAGGAAGGTGGAGAAACCGCTAATGGTTGGGAGGTAACTAAGATGCAGGCTGCCCTTTCTCCCCCCTCCCCAGTTCGTAATATAATAAACCATTATTTAATGGATGCTTGAGAACTGAGTTCAGGGCAAATCAGCTGATGTTTTGATAGCCGGAAAAATCAAATGACTTTCAATCGGCTTCTTCTTTTTTTCCCCCACTGTAACTTCAAAGCATCCTCTCCCAAACTGCCCTTTCTTTCTGAGCAATTAAAAAAAAGAGGGGGCTGAATTAATCTACCTTGGAAGAGAATATTCCTTTGCTGTAGGTTCTTGAGAGGCCTGGATAAGATCTTGCTTTTTTCTGACAAATGAAAAAAAAATGATCTCCTTTGAGTTCCTTTCCTTTTTCCGCTGCTTTTAAGTCCCACCAAGAAAAGAGTTTTAAATGGTACCAGAAACCACAAAGATCTTTAGCGGGAATGCCTGCCTATTTGGTGCAGATCTAACCCAGAAACAATTAAATTACAGACCTATCAGCATGACCTCAATACCTGGGAAGATCCTGGAGAAGATAATCAAATAATGAATCAATAAATACCTAGAGGCAAACAAAGTCATTACTAAAAGCCAACATGGGTTTGTCAAAAATAGATCATGCCAGACAAATCTTATTGCATTCTTTGACCAAGTGACAAAATTAGTGGATCAGAGGAATGCTGTGGACATAATTTACTTGGACTTCAGTAAGGCATTTGATAAAGTAGATAACAACCTACTACTTGATAAGATAGAAAAATGTGGGGTAGACAGAATCACCACCAGATGGATCCGTAGCTGGCTGACTGGCTGTACTCAGAGAGTGGTCCTCAATGGAACCGCATCTACATGGAGGAAAGTGTGTAGTGGGGTGCCCCCGGGCTCTCTTCTGGGCCCAGGGCTCTTCAACATCTTCATCAACGATTTGGACAAAGGGATAGATGGGGAACTCATCAAATTTGCAGAGGACACCAAGCTGGCAGGAATAGCCAACACTCCAGAAGACAGGCTTAAGATACAGAAGGATCTGGACAGACTTGAAACACTGGGCACTATCTAACAAAATGAAATTCAATGGTGAAAAAAGTAAGGTTCTACATTTAGGCAAGAAAAACCAAATGCACAAGTACAGCATAGGTGGCACCTTGCTCAATAGTAGTAACTGTGAGAGGGACCTCGGAGTCCTAGTAGACAATCACATAAATATGAGCCAGCAGTGTGCTGCAGCTGCCAAAAAGGCCAACACAGTGCTAGGCTGCATTAACAGAGGGATAGAATCAAGATCAAGTGAAGTATTAATACCACTTTACAATGCCTTGGTAAGGCCACACTTGGAATACTGCATCCAGTTTTGGTCACCACGATGTAAAAAAGATGTTGAGACTCTAGAAAGAGTACAGAGAAGAGCAACAAAGATAATTAGGGGACTGGAGGCTAAAACATATAAGGAACAGTTTCTGGGATTGGGTATGTCTAGTTTAACGAAGAGAAGGATGAGGGAAGACATGATAGCAGCCTTCCAATATCTCAGGGGCTGCCCCAAAGAAGAGGGAGTCAAGCTATTCTCCAAAGCGCCTGAAGGCAGGACAAGAAGCAACGGATGGAAACTAACCAAAGAGAGAAGCAACCTAGAACTAAGGAGAAACTTCCTGACAGTTAGAACAATTAACCAGTGGAACAACCTGTCTCCAGAAGCGGTGAATGCTCCAACACTGGAAGTTTTTAAGAAGAGACTGGATAGCCATTTGTCTGAAATGGTATAGGGTTTCCTGCCTGACCTCCAAGGTCCCTTCCAACTTTACTATTATTACTATTACTATTATTATTATTATTATTAGTCGTAAATGCATAAGGAGACTCCTGCAGGTAGATAGCTACGGTAGCAGCACAGAATTGCCGAGGATCAACAACAACAAAGATGATTAAGGGACTGGAGGCTAAAACATATGAAGAACGATTACAGGAACTGGGCATGGCTAGTCTAGTGGAGAGAAGGACCAAGGGAAACATGACAGCACTGTTCCAATATTTGAGGGGGTTTCACAGAGAGGAGGGGGGGCAACCTATTTTCCAAAGCACCTGAAGGCCAGACAAGGAATAACGGGTAGAAACTGATCAAGGAGAGATTCAAAGTAGAAATAAGGAGAAATTTTCGGACAGTGAAAACAATCAACCAATGGAAGAGACTGCCTTCAGAGGTTGTGGGAGCTTCATCACTGGAGGCTTTCAAGAAGAGACTGGACAGCCATCTGTCAGAAATAGTGTAGCATCTCCTGCTTGGGCGGGGGGTTGGACTAGATGACTACAAGGTCCCTTCCAACTCTGTTATTCTATTCTATTCTATTCTGTTCTGTTCTGTTCTGTTCTGTTCTGTTCTGTTCTGTTCTGTTCTGTCCTGTCCTATCCTATCCTATCCTATCCTATTCTTATTCTTATTCTTATTCTTATTCTTATTCTTATTCTTATTCTTATTCTTATTCTTATTCTTATTCTTATTCTTATTCTTATTCTTATTCTTATTCTTATTCTTATCTGTTCTATTCTATTCTATTCTATTCTATTCTATTCTATTCTATTCTATTCTATTCTATTCTATTCTATTCTATTCTATCCTATCTTATTCTTATTCTTATTCTTATTCTTATTCTTATTCTTATTCTTATTCTTATTCTTATTCTTATTCTTATTCTTATTCTTATTCTTATTCTTACTCTTATTCTTATCTATTCTATTCTATTCTATTCTATTCTATTCTATTCTATTCTATTCTATTCCATTCTACAATTCTATTCTATTCTATTCTATTCTATTCTATTCTATTCTATTCTATTCTATTCTATTCTATTCTATTCTATTCTATTCTATTCTATTCTATTCTATTCTATTCCATTCCATTCCATTCTGCTGCCCCATGAATCCCAGCGGCCAGTTAGGGCCCACAGAGTGGGCCTTCTCCAGGTCCCGTCAGCCAGACAGTGTCGCCTGGCGGGGCCTAGGGGAAGGGCCTTCTCTGTTGCGGCCCCGGCCCTCTGGAACCAACTTCCCCCGGAGATCCGTGTCGCCCCCACCCTCTTCGCCTTTCGTAGATTGCTTAAAACATACTTTTGCCGGCAGGCCTGGGGCAGCTAACACCTTGCCCCTAGCCAGTGTATGTTTCTGTGTATGTTTGTGGAGTGATTGGTTTCCTTTAGCTCAAGGGTTTTTTATAGATATGTGTTTATTGTAATTTCTATCATGCTGTGAGCCGCCCTGAGTTCTTTGGAATAGGGCGGCATAGAAATTAAATAAATAAATAAATAAATAAATAAATAAATAAATAAATAAATAAATAAATAAATAAATAAATAAATAAATAAATAAATAAATTCTATTCTATTCTATTCTATTCTATTCTATTCTATTCTATTCTATTCTATTCTATTCTATTCTATTCTATTCTATTCTATTCTAATTGTCCTTCATGGTATGCTCTGATTTGGTAGAAAACATCATTTAGCTAAGCTGTGGTAGAAAATGATTCCATAAAATGAGAGTCGGAGGGTTGGGAATGCATAGGAGAAGCCTTTGAAAAGAAATGCTAAAAATCTGATCTAAATGACTTTGAAGAACAAGAATTGATCCACTCTGGCTTGCAATTCCTACCACGAAAACAGTGGTAGGTCAACTTCCAATTTGCTTTAATATATATTTTAAAGTCAAAGCAGTCAGAGGAGCCCAGAAGTGTGAGGGTGTATTATTCAAGAATTCCAAGGGTGGAAAAGGAATAGAAAGCTGTTAAATTAGTGATACAATCTTAGATTATGGATAAGGTGGTGGGAACAAGTACAGGCAAACCTTTAAATGTGAAAAATAAAATAAAATAATACAATACAATACAATAAATAATCAGAATAGAGCTGGAAGGGATCTTGGAGGTCTACTAGTCCACCCCCCTGCTCAAAGGAGGAGGCCCTATACTATTCCAGACAAATGACTGTCCAATCTCTTCTTCAAAACCTCCAGTGATGGAGTACCCACTACTTCTGAAAGTAAACTATTCCACTGATTGAGTGTTCTTCTCACTGTTAGGAAGTTTCTCCTTAATTCCAGGTTGCTTCTCTCCTTGATTACTTTCCATCCATTGTTTCTTGTCTTGTCTTCTGATGCTTTGGGAAATAAGTTGAACCCCTCTTCTTTGTGGAAGCCCCTCAAATACTGGAATACTGCTATCATGTCAACCCTTGTCCTTGTCTTCACTAGACTAGCCATACCCAGTTCCTGCAACTGTTCTTCATATGTTTTTGTCTCCAGGCCTTTAATCATCTTTGTTGCTCTTCTCTGCACTTTTTTTCCAAATATATTTTCCAGGATATAAAATCAGTGCCAGGATATAAAAACTAATCTATTGAGCTGTTACCAAAATGGATGCAAGGATAACCAACTCCAGTTTGATTCATTTTTTTTAATCCAAAAACAAAGACCTGGACAAACTGTGTTTGAAGTCTGGGGTAGATTAGGGGATTATTAATGAAATCTGGGGGTGATTACTGTGGTCCATAATCCCCTTCCTGAATCCCTCCAACACCCTCATTTTTCATTTGCTAGGTTTCTGAATGAACTTTGAATAAGCCTTGGGAATAAGAAAGCTCTAAACTGTTCCCTCGTATAATCTGGAGATTAATAAACGTAAAGATTCATTTTTTAATTAAGTTCCATTATCAAATAAAAACACAGAAAAAAAACCAAGAATTAGGAAACCAAGAAAAAGAAAGAGAAATGTGCAAAAGGAAAATGACAAGTGGTAACTTTTGACTTATAATAAAATACTATAAAAAGATAGACAGTCCTCAATATATGACCACAACTGAGTCCAAACTTTCAATTGTTAGATGGAGAGATTTGAGTTTTGCCCCATTTTACAACCTTTTTACAACCTACAACCATCATAAATATGAGCCAATTGCCAAATGCCCAAATTTGTAACTTCTTCTTCTTGTGCCATATCCGTTATCGGATGTTGGCGATCCTGTTTTTATCAGCAGTTGCATGAAAAAGTGCTTCTGAATTTTGTCCAAACCAGTCCCTTAGATTTTGAAGCCACGATGTTCTTCTTCTGCCTGGATCTCGTTTGCCTTCAATCTTTCCCCGGAGGATTAAATGGAGTATGCCGTATTTTTCTGGGTGTCGCATCACATGTCCGAAATATTCTAACTTTCGGTTTTTTTATGATTTCCCTTGGCTTTCCCAGGCGGCTTATCACTTCCTTTGTAAATTTGTAACTATGGTCACTAAATGGATTACCTGTATAAGGTTCAGAAAACAGTGCTCTCCATCCCTCTCTATCATTGAAAAAGCTGCGAAAAATTGCCAGCTTGGCTGAGGAATTCTGGGAGTTGAAGTCCACAAGTCTTAAAGTTGCCAAGGTTGGAGACCCCTGGTCTAAAGGATTCCACTTTCTCCCTCTTTCTTTCTCTCTCTTTTCGTACAATTTTATTTTCATTCATTAAGTAAAAACAGACAAACACAGAGAAAAAAAAGAGAGGGGAAGGAATAGAACACAGATATATAATTGCATACCTAGCAATATAATCCCCAATTTATTTATGTAGCCATTGGCCTTTTACTTTTTTTAAATTAACATTATTGCTGTGGAAAGGAAGATTCCAAAGATGAGATTTCATATCGTGATTAAAAACAATTAAAAGAAGAAGAGGATAAAATGTTTGTGTCTATAAGGAAAAAAAGATATTCAAGCATCCCCTTTTTTTCCCCCAATAGCTAACAGCTACATAAATATTTGTACAGGTGGCCTTGCTTACTGACGACCCATTCATTGACTGAAATTAGGATGGCACTGTACAAGGTGATTTACGACCAGTCCTTAAAATTGTGGCCATTACAGCAACCTTGTGGTACCATGATTGTCATCTGTGACCTTCATAGCAAACAAAGTCAGTGGGGAAACCAGCAGGAAATCGCAAATTGCAATCACGTGACACCACAGCTAACAACCAAGCAGGATTCACTTAACAACAAGCTGGCATTCCTAAATGATACTAAGTCATGTACTGCTCTACTTTACAAATGCATTGCTTCGCAATGGAGTTGCCAAGGAATGCCCGTAAAATGAATGAATAAAACTAATAGTAGGCCTGGATTTGTCCTTCGTGCAAACTAAATGTGGAAATGAAGTGACAAGCTGTATGAAAAAAACGTTTGTAGTCCATGGTCAAGGAACCATCAGAGATTTTTTTAAGAAGAAATCGGAGAACAATTTGTCTGAAATGGTATAGTGCAATGATGGCGAACCTTTTAGAGACCGAGTGCCCAAACTCCAACCCAAAACCCACTTATTTATTGCCGGGTGCCAGGTGGGCGTGGCCCACTGGGTGGGCGTGGCTGTGGTGGTCATGGCAGATTGAGTGGGTGTGGCCAAGGTGGGCATGGTCACCTCAATGTTGCTCGTGGGGAGGGATGCCTGTGGGGGCCGGCAGGGTTGGGGAAGATCCAGGGGGGGTCTCTGGCAGGTGGGGCGGTGGACAGGAGGCTCGTCCTGCGGGGAGAGGCGAGGCAGGACAGGGGTGCCATTGTCCCAGGACAGGGTGAGGCAGGGGGCAGGGCGGCTGCTGACTGACACCATCGGCCCCTGCACACACAGGCCAATAAAAATAAAGAAGAATATTTAAAGAAGAAGAAGAAGAAGAAGAAGAAGAAGAAGAAGAAGAAGAAGAAGAAGAAGAAGAAGAAGAAGAAGAAGAAGAAGAAGAAGAAGAAGAAGAAGAAGAAGAAGAAGAAGAAGAAGAAGAAGAAGAAGAAGAAGAAGAAGCAGCAGCAGCAGCAGCAGCAGCAGCAGCTTTGGCATGGATATGGTGACAACCAGCCACAAACCCATCTTAGTCTAACCATGGTTTAACCAACTAACCCAAGGATAGCAAACCCCTTCTGTAGTATTGGTAAGGAAATAATACAGACACACCTATCAAGTCAACATCATTCAACACAACTCAAGACAGCCAATTGGTGTAGTGGTTAAGGTGTTGGGCTGAAAATTGGAAGATCAAGTGGTCTACTTAAAGTCCTCCCTTAGACACCAAAGGTGGCTGGATGACTTTGGACTAACCGTGTTCTCTCTCTCTCTCTCTCTCTCTCTCTCTCTCTCTCTCTCTCTCTCTCTCTCTCTCTCTCTCTCTCTCTCTCTCTCTCTCTCTCTCTCTCTCTCTCTCTCTCTCTCTCTCTCTCTCTCTCTCTCTCTCTCTCTCTCTCTCTCTCTCTCTCTGCCGTAACCACCCATCTTTCAATTAGGGTTTGTTTTTTTTATCATTTAGCACTAAAGGAGGAGGGCAGATAATTCCTTGCCAAATGAATTTTTTATTTACTTCCTGTACATTGCAGAGTGCATTTCATCTTTATGTAGCCTTTAGACTAATAAGCATTCACACGAAACAATCACATCAAACCACAATTAATAGGTTAGTTGTAAAACATGGAAAACATGAAAATGCCAGCTTATTTATTTTTCTTCTTGTTTTCCATTGCTTTGTTTCACAAATCTTCCATTAGTTAACAACATAAATGCACCTAAAATATCCAGGGTAAATCAAATTAAGCAATTATTATTATTATTATTTTAAAAAATCAAATTAATTAAAACATTCACAGTGATGGTAACAAAAACAATTGATAGATTCATTTTACAGTTTTTATAGCCAAAAAATATTCTGTGATATGTACAACAAGTTACAATTGTAAAAACAACACTAATGGTAACAAAAACACTTGATATTGATTTTGCAGTTTTTATGGCTAAAAAAGATTCTGTGAGAAGTACAAGTTAGAATTGTTAAAACAACAATAGAAATCAAGCCAAATTTTGAAAAAGCAACCCTAATAAGAAATCAAAACTGTTTCAAGCTGGATGTGGATAAATTTCAATTAGAATTGAAAGCCTGATGAGATAAAATTGTCTTTCAAGATCTTCTAAGAGTCATGAAAGAAGGATATTTAAGGACCTTTGTGCGAAAAATTACGTGGTCTGGAAGCTATGATGGAGGAGGAGGAGGAGATCCTAGTTAACAATCACTTAAATATGAGCCAGCCGTGTGCTGCAGCTGCCAAAAAAGCCAACACAATGCTAGGCTGCAGTAACAGAGGGATAGAATCAAGATCACGTGAAGTATTAATACCACTTTACAATGCCTTGGTAAGGCCACACTTGGAATACTGCATCCAGTTTTGGTCACCACAATGTAAAAAAGATGCTGAGACTCTAGAAAGAGTACAGAGAAGAGCAACAAAGATGATTAGGGGACTGGAGGCTAAAACATATAAGGAACGGTTGCTGAAATTGGGTATGTCTAGTTTAATGAAGAGAAGGACGAGGGGAGACATGATAGCAGTGTTCCAATATCTCAGGGGCTGCCCCAAAGAAGAGAGAGTGAAGTTATTCTCCAAAGCACCTAAAGGCAGGACAAGAGGCCACAGATGGAAACTAATCAAGGAGAGAAGCAATCTGGAACTAAGGAGAAATTTCCTGACAGAACAATTAATTGGTGGAACAACCTGCCTTCAGAAGCTGTGAATGCTCCAACATTGGAGCATTCACAACAGATGTCCAGACTGGATTTGACATTTTGTCTACCTATCGAGTCCTTTCCAAGGACCTGGGATAGGCAGATGTGGATGTTTGATGTTGTTGTTATTGTTATTGTTATTGTTATTATTATTATTATTGTTGTTGTTGTTATTTAATTAACATCACAAGTCTTCCAGAACAAGACTACCTTCACTGATTTCCAGAAAGTTGGAAAAGAAAATTGTAAAAGATGGAACAAGTCTGTGTTCAAATGGGACACTATTCAACCAGGCTAGGGTCATCACAGACAAAACACATCACTAGACCTCAGCAATCCTCACCATGCAAATCACCCAAAGCATCTCCTGGAATGGATTAAGTCCAGCTAGAGAATAACAACAGGAATAGTAATAGCACTTGGACTTATATACTGCTTCACAGTGCTTTACAGCACTCTCTGAGAGGTTTACAAAGTCAGCACGTTGTCCCCAACAAACTGGGTCCTCATTTTACCGACCTCAGAAGGATAGAAGGCTGAGTCAACCTTGAGACTGCTAGGATCGAACTGCTGGCAGTGAGCAGAATCAGCCTGCAATACTGCATTCTAACCACTGGGCCACCATGGCTCCTCATTTGCAGAAGGAACTCCTACAAATATTTTGGTGCCAGTCAATATAGGACAGTGATGGCGAACCTTTTCGAGACTGAGTGCCCAAACTGCAACCCAAAACCCACTTATGCATCGTCGAGTGCCGGGTGGGTGTGGCCCATTGGCTGGGCATGGCCCATTGGGTGGGCATGGCCCATTGGGTGGGCGTGGCTGCAGTGGTAATGGCAGACTGGGTGGGACTAAAAAGTTCAATCAATCAATTCCAACTTTGCAACTTTTTTTTTTTTTTGCACACAGCGGCGGAGGCCAAAAACGAAAAGGTTTTATAAGACCCAGCTGAAGGCCTAGGACTGGAGCGATGGCGCACGTGCCCACAGAGAGGGCTCTGAGTGCCACCTCTGGCACCCGTGCCATAGGTTCGTCACCACTGATATAGGACTTTCTAGGTAAGCATTGTACAGTCATGAGAACAGGTGGTACAAAATGTTTTGATGGATGGATGGATGGATGGAGGGAGGGATGGATGGATGGATGGATGGATGGATGGAAGAAGGGAAGAAAGGATGGATGGATGGATGGATGGAAGGATGGATGGATAGAAGAATGGAAGAAAGGATGGATGGATGGATGGATGGGTGGATGGACTAACACCAACAAAGTTTCATCGATTCATAAAGTGGCACAGGTTGATTTCATTTGGCCTCAATTATGGTCTTAAGTTGAGGACTGCCTGTACTGCTAGTTGGCAGTCAAGGGAAAGATATTTGTTTACTTCTTGGTTGGAAAAGGTGCTATGAGACTCCTCCTAATCTTAATAAAGGAGACTTTTTTGTACCTCAGGGTTAAAAGGAGGGGTCCTTGGCGCTCTCTGAACTTGGTTGTTTTGTTGCAGACATTTCATACTCTAGTTTGGGTAATGAAACATCTGCAAGAAAGCAACCAAGCTCAGAGAGCACCAAGGACCCCTCCTCCTAATCTGTAGGAGGTGAGCAGGCTGAGCTGGAAGGCAGAGTTAAGCTTGTCATCGGTCTGGAGTGATTGCATTGCCACAAGAGACCTAAATCCAGCCCTCCATGAATTCTGTTGAACCTTATCTAGCGCCAGTTTAGCTTTGACGATTAATTGACCAGATTCTTCTGTATAGGTAGCAATAATAAACTCTTCAGTGCTTTGAACTCAACAAATGTTCTTGGTTATTTGTGCCTGACATAATCTGAATTATCAAGAGTTCTCCTATAATGAGATCAGTTGGTTAATTTTTCCAAGTGTGGGTTAAAAACAAATGGGGACTCGTATTTCTGCTCTATTTCTATGAACGATGTTGCATTACGAAGCACAGAAGCAACACTTTACGCAAAGCTGGTCATTGCTGGAGGCAGACTCTTCTCAACTCTCAGCTGCTGGCTGGGAGTTGTAATGGGGCACATCTGGAAGGCACTGGACTGTGAGTGACTGCCCAAAAGACAGATGAACATCACTTCAGAGAGAAATAACAGAGACCCACTGAAAGGGAAAAATTGTCAAGTTGTGGTTTCACCTGCTCACATCACTGAGAAATTATTTCTTTCACATCTCAGCAGGGGAAAACAAACATGGAACATAGAATGTCAGGATTTGATATGAGGATTTTGAGGATGAGCTCTAATTGATTCAATCTTTTCAACCTGTTTGTTGAAAATCCATCAGTTCCTCCCTAAAGGGTGATTATTTTGCAGCTAATCCTTACCCCCAGCCCATTTGTTTTGCAGAGTAGAGTACAGTAGAGAATAGAATAGAATAGAATAGAATAGAATAGGATTCTTTATATAGAATAGAATAGAATAGAATAGAATAGAATAGAATAGAATAGAATAGAATAGAATGGAATGGAATGGAGTGGAGTGGAGTGGAGTGGAGTGGAGTGGAGTGGAATGGAATGGAATGGAATGGAATGGAATGGAATGGAACGGAACGGAACGGAACAGAATGAAATAGAGAATGGAGAATGGAGAGTAGAATGGAATATAGAATAGAATAGAATAGAATAGAATAGAATAGAATAGAATAGAATAGAATAGAATAGAATAGAATAGAATAGAATAGAATAGATATAGACAGACAAAGACAGAGATTTGGATGGATGGATGGGTATATAGAGATAGATGAATTAGATGATAGATGGATACAGATACACATAGAGGGATGGATGGATAGAGATAGACAGACAAAGATAGGGATTTGGATGGATGGATTTATACATATGGATGGATAGAGATGGATAGACAGCCAGACAGATTAGTACTTCCTCGTGGATTTTCTTTCTATTCCTTTGATGCTGGTTGGACATTGGCAAGAAAATATAGCAGAAAAAAAGCTATATCACAAACACATAGACACAGAGACAAAGACACAACATTGCTTGCAATTCAACACCCCCCCCACACACATATTGATTGCAATTCAGTTTGAAATGCTACCTATTTGGCAGCCTTTATCTGAAATGGGTAAAAACCACACTTCTTGTATATTTTTAATATACGTAGGCGAATAATATGGAAGCTGAGCTCCACCACGTGACATTTGCCCCTCAAGGTGATTGTTTTTGTCCCTCTCCCCTGCAATTGGGCAAGTGAGGACAGAGGACTCCTCCACCACCCTGCCACTGTGAGCGACCACAACCCTCCCCTGTGGATTTCTTCACACTTACTCGAAGTGGACGCTTCTTGCATTGCGAGGCTCCCCCCTCTCGCAATTATGGCCCTCTGTTCTATCAAGGGCCCATCTCGAGGATGGACTTTGGAGTCCTGAGAGATGGCATGCATCAAAAAAGGGGCTTTGGGGTTTTTTAAATAGGTACTTAGTCAAAGTTTTAAGGGTGGGGAGGGGTGGGGAAGGGGTGTTTAGGGCAGGGGAAGAAATTGTCAGAAGGGAACAAGAAGACAGGCCAGGCGACGGAAGGGGACGGAGTCCTGAGGGTGCGGACGGGGGGCTGATTAAGACTAACTCAGTTCCAATAAGTACCGTTAGCGGGAGGGGCAGGTATGGTGGGAGCAGGGGGCCGTATCATAATAAGGGAGCGCGCACCCGCTGCTTACGAGCGGTCGTGCGCTCCGACCCCCAAGGCTCAACCTGTTCTCGGGGTTGTTCAGAACCACAGGGCCCTGGCTGTAGGCTGATGCTGTGCAATGCCAGGTCTGTGGTAAATAAGGCCCCCCTCATTCAAGATTTAATCTCAGAGGGGGGAGCAGACCTGGCGGGTATAACGGAGACCTGGTTGGGACCAGAGGGCGGTGTCCCTCTGGTGGAAATGTGCCCACCTTGCATTCCACCAGCCGAGAGCTCAAGGCAGGGGTGGGGGAGTGGCGGTCGTGATCAGGGAAGGTTTCAGGCCGAAGGAGGTCACTGTTCCTCAGACGGCAGGCTGTGAATCCCTTCTGGTGAAGTGGGACCTAGGGGGTCCGAGGGCGGTGTTGATTACGTACCTGGCGCCCTGCCACGTATCAACCTCCCTGCCCGAGCTCCTGAGCGTTGTCGCCGCGGTGGTGGTTGAAGTCCCCAGGCTAATAGTCATGGGTGACTTCAACCTGCCGTCCGGGGGCGGGGCGTCCGGGGAGGCTCGGGAGTTCATGGCTTCCATGACAGCCATGGACCTGACCCAGGTAATTCAAGGCCCCACACACACAGGGGGGAACACGCTTGACCTGGTTTTTGTCTCTGGACAGTGGCTGAGTGGTCAGAGTGTAGGGGATATAGTCATTGAACCCCTGTCATGGTCTGATCACTCTCTCCTATGCTTGGACTTTCGGACCGTTGCACCCCACCGCAGGGTGGCGGAACCGGTGAGATGGTACCGCCCCCAGGCGGCTGATGGAACCCGAGCGGTTCCAGGCAGAGCTTGGGCCAATTCCTGAGGTTCTGACACACGACTCGGTTGGAGAGCTGGTGGCGGCCTGGGACAGGGCGGCTGCCGGTGCCCTGGATCGAGTTGTGCCTTTGCGGCCTCTGATTCGGCGTGGGTCTCGACCGGCCCCGTGGTATAACGAGGGGTTGAGAGAGATGAAACGCCGGAAAAGACGCCTAGAGAGCAGTTGGAGATCGAGCCGTGCCGAATCTGACCGAACATTGGTAAGAGACCATATTAGGTCCTACCTAATGGCGATAAGAGCAGAGAAGTGTTCCTACCTCACTGCTCTTATTGCGTCATCAGATAACCGCCCAGCCTCCTTGTTTAGGGTGACCCGCTCCCTCCTTCATCAGGAGGTGAGGGGAGACCCCTTAGAGGGTAGAGCTGAGGATTTCGGAAAATATCTGTATGATAAAATCGCTCAGATACGGGAAGGCTTCGACTTCAACTGGGTATGTCCAATGGGAGAGGCGGAGGCTGGTCTTGAGACTGTTACCTGGGTTGAGTTTGACCCCGTGACCCCCGAGGACGTGGACAGGTTGCTGGGGGGACTTAGGGCGACCACATGTTTACTGGACCCGTGCCCCTCCTGGTTGGTGCTGGCCTCCCGGGAGGTGGTACGAGGCTGGTTCCGAGCAATTATCAACGCTTCCTTGAGTGAGGGTGTCTTTCCCGCTGCCTTGAAAGAGGCAGTGGTGAGACCCCTCCTCAAGAAGCCTGCCCTGGATCCAGCTGTTTTATCAAACTACCGTCCCGTCTCCAACCTTCGCTTTCTTGCGAAGGTTGTTGAGAGTGTGGTTGCCCGACAGTTCCCGCAGCACCTGGAGGAATCGTCATATCTCGATCCGTTCCAGTCGGGCTTCAGGCCTGGCTACAGCACGGAAACAGCATTGGTCGCGTTGGTGGATGATCTCTGGCGGGCCCAAGACAGGGGTTGCTCCTCTGTTCTGGTGCTATTGGACCTCTCGGCGGCTTTTGATACCATCGATCATGGTATCATGCTGCAACGGTTGGAGGGGCTGGGCATAGGAGGCACTGTCTTGCAGTGGTTCTCCTCCTTCCTCTCTGGCCGGATGCAGTCTGTGTTGACAGGGGGCCAGAGGTCGACCCCGAGACCCCTCGTATGTGGGGTACCTCAGGGGTCGGTCCTCTCGCCTCTACTGTTCAACATTTATGTAAAGCCGCTGGGTGAGATCATCCGTGGTTTTGGCGTGGAGTACCACCAGTACGCTGATGATACCCAGCTGTACATTTCCACGCCAAACCACCCCAACGATGCCCTTGCCGTGCTGACCCAGTGCCTGGAGGCCGTGCGGGTATGGATGGGGAGAAACGGACTCAAGCTCAACCCCTCCAAGACCGAGTGGCTGTGGTTACCGTCGTCCCGGTACAGCCAGCTGATTCCATCGCTGTGTATTGGGGGCGAAACAGTGGCTCCCACAGGAAGGGTTCGCAATTTGGGAATCCTCCTGGACTCACGGCTGTCCTTAGAGGACCATCTGACGGCCGTGGCCGGGAGGATGTTCCACCAGGTTCGCCTGGTGCGCCAGTTGCGTCCCTTCCTAGACCGGGACTCGCTACGCACAGTCACTCATGCCCTCGTGACCTCCAGGCTGGACTACTGTAATGCTCTCTACATGGGGCTCCCCTTGAGGTGCATCCGGAAGCTCCAACTTGCCCAGAATGCGGCCGCGCGGGTAGTGATGGGAGCGTCGTGGCGCTCCCACGTAACACCACTCCTGCGTGAGTTGCACTGGTTGCCGGTGGTCTTTCGGGTGCGGTTCAAGGTGTTAGTGACCACTTTTAAAGCGCTCCATGGCATCGGACCCGGATACTTACAGGACCGTCTACTGCCAGCAAATACCTCCCGCCGTCCGGTACGCTCCCACAGAGAGGGCCTCCTCAGGGAGCCGTCGGCCAGACAGTGCCGGCTGGCGACCCCCAGGGGGAGAGCCTTCTCTGTGGGAGCTCCCACGTTATGGAACGAGCTCCCCCCCGAACTCCGTATAATAACAGATTTACGCACCTTCCGTCGGGAACTAAAAACATTCCTTTTCCGACAGGCCGGCCTGGCATAGAAGCTTCGGTTCCAATAGGGTCAAAATGTTTTAGGGGGACTGAGTATTTTTTAAGATTTTAAATTTTGTATGTTTTGGGTTTTAAATGGGATTTTGGCCAAATGATTTAATTTATTTTTAATTATTTTAAATTTTGTATATTTATATGTTTTTTAAATTTTAGGCTGTACACCGCCCCGAGTCCTTCGGGAGAGGGGCGGTATAGAAATTTAATAAATAAATAAATAAATAAACACTCCGCACCAAGTTCTTCCATAAGAAAAGAAAATGCTGTTACAAACCAAATCTGATCTCCTGAAATACGTTATTTGCTCTCCGAAAGGTGTCCTGGATTATGATTAATACAGTGAGAGGCTGGGGCCTAATCGAGGCGATGCTTCTTGATGCAGGCCAAGCGGTCCAGCGTTTGAGGCAGTAAAAATGAAGAAAGGGAGAGAAAGAGTAATTTCGTCAATGAAACACTCGGCACTCTGCCTTTACATGAAGCTGCTGCTGCTTTAATGGCTCTCTGGTGGCGTTCTTAATCTGCAGGGATCCGAATTTTATTTTCTAAACAACTAGCCTTAGAAATTATTCTAATTAAACACAATCCTTTCATGTGCATAACATTATTTTGCATAAGTTTTTTTTAAGTACTCGGCATTATTTACTAATCACAGAAAAAACTCAGTGATAGTGGGGAATCTAAATACATTCCCTGCAACTCTGAATGTTAGGAATTTTTATGCCACTGGCTAAGACGATCTCCTCCTCCTCCTCCTCCTCCTCCTCCTTCCTCTTCCTCCTCCACTTCCTAGCCCCCACCCTCTCCCTCTCCTTATCCCTCACCTCCCTCTCTTCCCCCTTCTCCTTCTCCTCCTCCTCCTCCTCCTTCTCCTTCTCCTCCTCCTCCTCCTCCTCCACTTCCTAGCCCCCACCCTCTCCCTCTCCTTCTCCCTCACCTCCCTCTCTTCCCCCTTCTCCTTCTCCTCCTCCCCTCCCCTTCTCCTTCTCCTTCACTTTCACTACTTAGAGAGATACAAAGTTCTGTCTCAACACTCAGTGGCAAAAGAGCAAGTAAAGAAGAAGGAAAAGTAGACTAACCTTGGACATGGCTATGGTGGCAACCAGCCACCAACTTGTGTTAGCTGCATAACAAATCAAAAACATTATTAATGTCTATTAGTCGCCCACTCAGTCACTCCAGCAGCTTCAGACTTCATGAAACTTGTTCCCTTATTTTAGATTTTTAGGCAGCATAAGATCTCAAGATCTATTTTCTTCCTTCTCCTTCTCCTTTCCTTCTCCTTCTCCTTCTCCTTCTCCTTCTCCTTCTCTTCTCTCCTTCTCCTTCTCCTTCTCCTTCTCCTTCTCCTTCTCCTTCTCCTTCTCCTTCTCCTTCTCCTTCTCCTCCTCCTCCTCCTCTCCTTCCTCCTCCTCCTCCTCCTCGTATATCAAGGTGGTTCTGCATTTACATACATTTCTTTAAATGAATTTAAAGTCCACTTCTAAATAAATCTTACAGGAAAAAAACTGAACTTTTGTTCATCAGGAAACATCTATTCATCTCCAAGCTCCCTGCGAACACTTAGAAGATAAAATCCCCAGGGGCAAATTTCTAATTCTATTCCCATCTCAGGAAGCAGTTAAGGAGACCTGTTCACTGTTTATCCCCTCTCCCCAATTTCATTTTTACTCTTTAGTCATGTACCTGCACAACATGCTTTGCTTAGATATAGCTTGCCATTCATACTTGATGCAGGTGATATGGAGATTATGTCACAGGTCCCAGCTGGACTCAGGAGAGCCTTGAGAATCTTCACTTAGAACTGTCCTGATAACCATTGTCTAGTTAATTACCAGAAGATAACGATAGCTGCATTTGCCCAAATGAGTAAGGGGAGATGTCTAAGGTAATATAATTGAACATGGGGGGGTTAATTGCTTCCAGCAGGTAAAGGGCCTTGAGGCTGAGGATTGGCAGCATAGGAAGTTACAACTGATCTAATGGTCTTCGTTTGAAAGGATAGCGATGTGCTTGCTGCTATTTGATTATTTTATGATAAAAGAATAACAGAATTGCAGAGTTGGAAGGGACATTGGAGATCTTCTAGTCCAACCCCCTGCTCAGGCAGGAAACCCTATACCATTTCAGACAAATGATTGTACAGTCTCCTCTTAAAAACTTCCAGGGTTGGAACATTCACAGCTTCTGGAGGCAAGTTGTTCCACTGGTTAACTGTTCTAACAATTAGGAAATCTCTCCTTAGTTCTAGGCTGCTTCACTCTTTGGTTAGTTTCCATCCGTTGCTTCTTCTCCTGCCTTCAGGTGCTTTGGAGAATAGCTTGACTCCCTCTTCTTTGGGCAGCCCCTGAGATATTGGAACACTGCTATCATGTCCCCCCTTGTCCTTCTCTTCATTAAACTAGACATACCCAATTCCAGCAACTGTTCTTTATCAATGGATGGAAACTAATCAAGGAGAGAAGCAAGAATTAAGGAGAAAGTTCTTGACAGAACAATGAATCAGTGGAATGGCTTGCCTTCAGAAGTTGTGGGTGATCCATCACTGGAGGCTTTTAAGAAGAGATTGGACAGCCACTTGTTTGGAATACCATAGGGTCTTCTGCTTGTGCAGGAGGTTGGACTAGAAGACCTTCAAAATCTCTTCCTACTTTGTTAATTTGTCCATTCTGTCCCCCCCCACATCTGTCAGTAAACTTAAGTTATACTTGTATGTGTGTGTGTGTTTATTGGCTTGAACTCCTTAAAAAATATCAAGGGCCATCTCTCATTTATTTATTGATCTTGCCACTGGGCTTCCTCTGTGGAAGGCTTATTATAACCTACTGAATAACAGAAACAATGTTGTAAAAATAATGATGCACCCTTGAGTATCTCCTTTCTTGTTAGTTGCAGCAGCCTCCCTTCCTCAAAGCTTTATTTTTGTATCCTCAGTTCTTTCATCACAAAGATGTCAGTTTCTCCCTCTTGCTTTCAGGTCTTATACTGCAAAAGGCTCCAACGGCTAGTTCAATATTCTGTGTGTAAGAAAAAGTCAAGCCGTTTGAAGTAGAGTCTCTGGAAAAGAGGCTAATGCTAGGAGAGGTGGAAGGAAAAAGAAGAAGAGGATGACAGAAATAAAGGAGAGAGACTCAGTGACAGGGTTGATGGGTGAGTCTTTGGAAAACCTGAAGGAGCAGGTGAGGGATAGAATATCAAGGGGGGGGGGGGAAATATCAAGGGGGGGGGGGGGGAAAATCTATGTGATTGCTAGAAGTGAAAATGACTTGATGTCATATAATCAGATAATGGGTCAGTTGATCAATGAGTCAGTCAATCAATCAATTGATCGACCAGTGTTGGTGAAAGCCATTTCTTGAGACCAATGTTGAATTTAGATCTGTTTTTTTTTTTTTTTTTGCAGAACTGTATGGCTCAACATTTGGTATGTTACAATAAACCACTTCCTGAAATTAAAAAAATTTCTTTCTTTCTTTCTTCTTCTTCTTCTTCTTCTTCTTCTTCTTCTTCTTTCTTCTTCTTCTTCTTCTTCTTCTTCTTCTTCTTCTTCTTCTTCTTCTTCTTCTTCTTCTTCTTCTTCTTCTTCTTCTTCTTCTTCTTCTTCTTCTTCTTCTTCTTCTTCTTCTTCTTCTTCTTCTTCTTCTTCTTCTTCTTCTTCTTCTTCTTCTTCTTCTTCTTCTTCTTCTTCTTCTTCTTCTTCTTCTTCTTCTCCTTCTCCTCCTCCTCCTCCTCCTCCTCCTCCTCCTCCTTCTCCTTCTCCTTCTCCTTCTCCTTCTCCTCCTCCTCCTCCTCCTCCTCCTTCTCCTTCTCCTTCTCCTTCTCCTTCTCCTTCTCCTTCTCCTTCTCCTTCTCCTTCTCCTTCTCCTTCTCCTTCTCCTTCTCCTTCTCCTTCTCCTTCTCCTTCTCCTTCTCCTTCTCCTTCTCCTTCTCCTTCTCCTTCTCCTTCTCCTTCTCCTTCTCCTTCTCCTTCTCCTTCTCCTTCTCCTTCTCCTTCTCCTCCTCCTCCTCCTTCTCCTTCTCCTTCTCCTTCTCCTTCTCCTTCTCCTTCTCCTTCTCCTTCTCCTTCTCCTTCTCCTTCTCCTTCTCCTTCTCCTTCTCCTTCTCCTTCTCCTCCTCCTCCTCCTCCTCCTCCTCCTCCTCCTCCTCCTCCTCCTCTTATGACTATGGTTAAACCATAACAATTAATCAAGATGAAATGTTGATATTTAAATATACCACTGGTAGTAATACTGAACTGGTACATTGTTGGGAAGTTTGATGGATTTCAGAAGTTGGTTATGAATGTATCAACCATTTAGCAAATGGAACATATTGCGTGTCAATTGGGAAGCATGAAAAGTAACTGCATTGCCGCCTGATCCGTAACTGCAGCTGTTGCACAGCTAAAGAAATATAGCCTAGAAGAAGCCAGAAGAAGTAGTTACTTTTTTCAGTCTGCCAAAATTATTGGGTACACAGTGGATTCCTTAATGAATGCTGTGGAAGCCTTTCCTGGGAAATTTAGCAACCCAGATTAAGTGTAGCTCTATTCTTTATAATGTTTCCCTATGTTCCTCAGATCTCACATTGGCTTCTTCTGTGCACTAAAAATGCATTACCAAATCTTTTCGGAATTAATAGTATTAGACCGGATTTAGATAAGGTCATTAAAATGAGCAAAATTCAATTTTAATCATAACCCGAACATTTATTTGGATAGTGTGACTCATTACTCAAATATGGACAAAGTTATGGAAAGTTAGCATATCATGAAGAAGGCCTAAATGCAGGACTGTGGAAAGTAGATCTAAGAGACTATACTTAGTAAGCTTCTATTATATCTAGGATTATCTATTCAGTATAATCATTAACCAGGGATTAAGGGGATTAATACCCAGCACAAGTAGAGGGCAACAATTTCCAGCAGAATAACAAAGTTGAGAAGGGATCTTAGAGGTCTTCTATTCCAACCCCCTGCTCAAGCAGGAAGCATGAGGCACACTAGAAGAATCCCAAGAAATATCTGTGTTTCAAATGAAGATCCATAGGTAAACAGAAGAATCTTAGAATCATGGAATATAATAGTTGGATGGATGGGATCTCAGAAATTGCCTGTCTTTCAAGGACTGGATGATAATACATTTGGCTATTTTAATAACTTGTGAAGCATAATTTTTTTTTAATTTCTGAAACTAATTTATTATAAATTATGAATAGCATTTCCTCATGAATAATATTGCTTTAATGGAAAGTTACTATGCACTTTGTTGATTACAGAAAGGCCTTTGATTGTGTTGCTCATGTTGACCTGTGGAAGTAGGAGATGACCAAGTTAGGCCTGAGGGAGGGGTCAAAGAAGTCATCAGTTTAGAATCCTTTCATATTCACAAGAGATCTAATTCCAACCCTTCATGTAGTCTATCAACTCTAACAAAAATCTAACAAAATGAAATTCAATGTAGATAAAAATAAAACTCTATATTTAGGTAAGAAAAACCAAATGCACTGGTATAGTATAGGTGTTACCTGGCTCAATAGTAGCAACTGTGAGAGGAATCTTGGAGTCCTAGCAGACAATCATTTAAATATGAGCCAACAGTGTGTGGCAGCAGCCAAAAACCCCAATGCAATCCTAGACTGCATTAATAGAATCAAGGTTACGTGAAATTCTAATACTGCTTTACAAAGACTTAGTATGGTCACACTTAGAATACTGCATCCAGTTTTGGTCACCACAATATAAAAAAAGGTGTTGAGACTCTGGAAAGAGTACAGAGAAGAGCAACAAGGATGATTAGGGGACTGGAGGTTAAAACATATAAAGAACAGTTGCAGGAATTGGATATGTCTAATTTGATGAAGAGAAGGACTTGGGGAGACATGATAGCAGTGTTCCAATTGCTAAGGGGCTGCCACAAAGAAGAGGGGGTGAAGCTATTCTCCAAAGCACCTGAAGGCAGGACTAGAAGCAACGGATGGAAATTAATCCAGGAGAGAACCAACCTAGAACTAAGGAGAAGTTTCCTAACAGTGAGAATAATCAACAAGTGGAACAGCTTACCTTTAGAAGTTCTGGGTGCTCCATCCCTGGAAGCTTTCAGGAACAGACTCAACAGCCATTTTGTCTGAAATGGTGTAGAATCTCATGCACTAGCAGGGGTTGGACTAGATGACCTCCAAAGTCCTGTCCATCTGGCAATTTGCCTTGAGCATTAGTAATTCAGATTCACGCAGTGAGCTAGCATGAATTGAAGTTGTTCTCATTTGAACAACTCAAGCTAAGTCAAATCCTCAAAGCCAATATCTCTGCATCTCTTGTTCCATCCTTTGAGGTTCAATGTGTTTTATGTTTACGAGGGGGGGGGAAGCAAAAAAAAATCAAACACGTTTAAAAAGACGGCACATATGTTAATGAAAACTTTTCAACACCTCTGCATAACCCTTCAGCCTTTTTGGATCGCTGTTCTTTCTCTCTCTGCTTCTTTTCTTACTATAGTGGATTTTTTTTAAGAGCGGGAGAGAGGTGGAGTAGTTAAACAGTAACTTTTGATCAGGAGAGGAAAAAGTTTCCTTCTGGGAAGCAAGGCAAGATATAAATCAAATCCTTTGCAATAAAATCCTTTGGCAGCATTTCTTTAGTCTAGGTGCAACTCAAGATCGATTTATCAGGCACCGTTTCGCTAGCTGTTGGTGTCAATAAACAGCATAACACTTCAATCAAGAATAAACCAGCAGAGCTCTGATACAGAACAGGGCCAACATTCAGATTAAAAAAAGAACAGCCAAGATTACTGAGATAAGCAGAGGTAGTCTTTGACTTATTTATTTATTTATTTATTTTTATTTTAAGATTTTTATATGACCCTAATTGAGTTCAGAATTTGTGTTGCTAAGCGAAAAATTTAAGTTAAATTTGAGTGAGTTTTGCCCCATTTTATGACTTTGCCTGCCACATTTGTTAAGTGAATCACTGCACTTGTTAAATTAGTAACACGGTTGTACGTGGATCTGGCTTCCCCCATGGACTTCGCTTGTCGGAAGGTCACAGAAGCTGATGACATGACCCAGGACACGACAACTGTCATAAATACATGCCATTTGCCAAGCATCCATATTTTTCTGCAACTGTTTTTCACTTGCTTTTTTGTTCACATGGTTGAGGACAGTTGGTGACGAGAAGTAGTATGTACAGATTTTTAATAATAGAGTAATAAAACTTAATGCTTTTTCATTTTATGATTAGAATAGAAATAGAAATAGAAGAGAAATAGAACAGAAAAGAATAAGGATAGAATAGAGTAGAGTAGAGTAGAGTAGAGTAGAGTAGAATGGAACAGAACAGAACAGAACAGAACAGAACAGAATAGAGCAGAATAAAAATAGAACAGAAAGGAATAAGGATAGAATAGAATAGAAACTTTTTTGTCACTTTAAATATAAACTAATCAGCATACATTAAAATGAAATTTTGTTGCATTCACCTCTCAAAATGGATCCCACTTGCAATCATACGTCAAGGACTACCCATAATAAGTAAATGCGAGCCATCAGTTTTACTAAAATCTTACACATATTTTGCTTAGAGTACATCTTGCTCCATGATACGTAGCGTTTTCTAATGCAAATTTCTACAGATTGTCTGTCTCTTAATATTTAAAGTCGAACACCTAAAATATAAAACTCTACTTGCTAGCAATTTGATTTCTGATAAGATTAAACCACACCATTTCGTTTGATATAAAGCTGATGGAACTCTTATTTCGTTTTTGCCTCAAATTATTTTTTTACAAGAACAAATAGCTGACAGTTTAGCTGACATCAATGGGGACGAATCGTGCTTCCAACATTCAATGTAGTAATATATACATATACATATACATATAGATATACATATACACAGACACAGACACAGACACAGACACAGACACAGACACAGACACAGACACAGACACAGACACAGACACAGACACAGACACAGACACAGACACAGACACATGTACATGTACATATACATATACATATACATGGATGGTAGGTCAAGAAGGAATTTATCCATTAAGCATTGATTGCTGTAAATTGCTTCAACATGTCACCTTTTGCATTGGTCAGCACTGCTAAGTGGATGGAGGAGTCTGTTTTCACATACATATTCATCATTTTTTAAAATCAAATTACGAATGAAATACGGCTATATATGCACTGCTCAATCTTAATGTGCAAATCTCATTTTAAGTCTTTAATATCCACTCTATTCCACCAGGGTAATGCAATGCAGTGTGCTTTCAGCGGTTCCTCTAGAGAAGATGTGGGAATCCCTGAAAAATGTTTCCTTCGCTACCCTACTTAACCTGAAGAAAATCTTCAATCAGTAATAAAAGAAAGGTGGATCTCTTCCGGATAGTGAGTAGGGTCCAGTAAACGGATCACTCAAATTGTCTGCCAAAGAAATCTGTAGCAAATGTCTTCCTTATCTTTATGCTTTGCCTGACAGTTAGAACAATTAACCAGTGGAACAACTTGCCTCCAGAAGCTGTGACTGCTCCAACACTGGAAGTTTTTAAGAAGAGACTGGACAGCCATTTGTCTGAAATGGTATAGGGCAGGAACAGGCAACCTCGGCTCTTTTATGACTCATGGACTCATGACTGGCTCAGGATTCTGGGAGTTGAAGTCCATGAGTCATAAAAGAGCTGAGGTTGCCTACCCCTGGTATAGGGTTTCCTGCCTGAGCAGGGGGTTGGACTAGATGACCTCCAAAGTCCCTTCCAACTTTATTGTTGTTGTTATTATTATTATTATTATTATTATCATCATCATCATCATTATCATTATTATTATCATTTCTCGTGAATCTTATTGAAAGTCTTATTGTTCGACTTTACAACGGCATTGAAAAAAGTGACTTATGACTGTTTTTCACACGACCATTGCAGTATTCTCCACAGTCACATGATCAAAATTCAGACACTTGGCAACTGGCCTGTATTTATGACAGTTGCAGCGTCCCAGGGTCACGTGATCCCCTTTTGCGACCTTCTGACAGGCAATGTCAATAGGGTAAGCCAGATTCACTTAATGACAGCCTTATTCGCTTCATAACTGCAGCGATTCACGAAACAACTGTGGCAATAAAAGGCGTAAAATGGGGTAAAACTCACTTCAACATTTTGGGCTCAATTGTGGCTATAAGCCAAGGACTATATAATAATAATAATAGTAATAGTAATAGTAATAGTAATAGTAATAGTAATAGTAATAGTAATAGTAATAGTAATAGTAATAGTAATAGTAATAGTAATAGTAATAGTAATAGTAATAGTAGTAGTAAGTTTAAGTTTAATCAAATTTATATGCCGTCCTTCTCCCAAGACCCAGGGCGGCTCACAACAACAATACAACAATACAATAAAAATTTAAAAATTGATTGCATTCACACCACATACAAACACAATCAGCTGACAGTTGCTGATGGAGGGACACTCCCAGGGCCGAGGGGCAGAGCACAGCTCATACGCCCCAAGCCTGTCGGCATAGATACGTCTTCAGCAGTTTCCGGAAAGCTAGGAGGGAGGGAGCAGTACGAACCTCTGAGGGAAGCTGGTTCCAGAGGGCTGGGGTAGCAACGGAAAAGGCCCTTGCCCTAGGTCCTGCCAGACGGCATTGTCTAACAGACGGGACCCGTAGGAGGCCAACCCTATGCGCCCTAACCGGTCGCTGGGATTCATGAGGCAGAAGACGGTCCCGCAAGTATCCTGGTCCATTGCCATAAAGGGCTTTATAGGTCATAACCAACACTTTGAATTGTGTTCGGAGACCAATTGGTAGCCAGTGCAGCTCACAGAGAGCTAGAGTGATATGAGCATGTCTTGGGAGACCCAAGACAGCTCGCACGGCTGCATTCTGCACAACCTGCAGTCTCCGGACATTCTTCAAAGGTTGCCCCATGTAGAGAGCATTACAGTAGTCGAATCTCGAGGTGACAAGGGCATGGGTGACTGTGAGGAGTGACTACCGGTCCAAATAGGGCCACAATTGGCGCACCAGTAGTAGTAGTAGTAGTAGTAGTAGTAGTAGTAGTAGTAGTAGTAGTAGTAGTAGTAGTAGAAGTTAGAAGGGACCTTGGAGGTCATTGAGTCCAACCCCCTGCTCAGGTAGGAAACCCTATACCATTTCAGGTAAATGGCCATCCAGTCTCTTCTTAAAAACTTCCAGTGTTAAAGCATTTACCGGTTATTCCACTGATTAATTGTTCTCACTGTCAGGAAGTTTCTCCTTAGTTCTAGGTTGCTTCTCTCCTTTCTATTCTCTCCTTTATATTTCATCAACACATAGACAAAATATAGGCAGTTCTCTCTTAATGACTGGTCACTTAGCGACAATTCAAAGTTATGACAGAGCCTTGAAAGCTACTTACCACTCTGTTTTAAAGTTACAACTGCTATAGTACCCCCACTACAGTGACCGACTGCAGAGATGCTGTAGCAAGCCCTCATATCTCTCCCCCATTATGCTCCACCTGGGGGAAAACCGCCAAGCCCTGCATGGACCGGGGGGGGGGGGAGAGGCCAGGTCCAAGGGCTGTGGGGATCCCAAGGGATGGGAAGCAGAGCACGGGTGTCTCAAGTGATGTGCTGGGGGCTTGTGACAGGCAGACCTGGGCCTGTGTTAGGTCTTCCAGGACCTTCCTCACCCCTGTGGTACTCCGTGCTTCGCTTATCAACCCACACATTCATTTACTAGCTGCATCAGAGAGAGCAGGGGACGGGGTTCATTAAGTGAGACTGTCCCACTTAATGACCATCACCGCTTGCAAGTGTAATAGGCACTCTCTATTATGGTTGTAAATCTCTATCTGTATTTGTGCACTCATGTTTTGAATATATAGATATATATATATATATATAAAATCAGAACATAGAGAAGGAAATATTTGTCCAAGAACTCATTTATTTTGCCCTTATGGTTTACATCTTCCAACTTCCTATGACCCAGTTGTCTAGCTAGGAGAGACCCCTAAGCACAGATGGTCTTTCCCATGACCGTGTCACCGAGGACCCAGCTGCCAGAAGGACCAGGTTGATTATATTGACCTCAGAGGCTCCTTTCTGCAAATTCTATCAAGATGATGTGCGATTTAGCTATGTGGGAACAGCTGCATCTGACACTCCATTTATATATAAATAGTCCTGTGTCCTGCCAGCTTCTGGCTGCATGGGATAAAGGCATAAAGTTTTCCTTGGCTGAATTAACCTCCTGGCCCATTGGCTGCAAAATTCTGAGTGGTAGATAACCAGCATGCTTGCTTATATCCTGAGACGTTTGTGTGATTGGTATACCCTTCCTTTCCATAGGGGATTCAGTCTGTGGAGAAGATGTAAACACATAATCTCAAATACTTAAAGTACGTTCAGTGTAATGAATCCAATCGAAGCTCAAATACTTAAACCATGTTCAATTTGGTCTGGATTTGGCCACAAAGGAGAACATTTTAAATGTTTTCCTCTTAGTACAGTAAGGGGGCTGGGAAGGTCATCCCCTTTGGAATTGGGTGGTTCTAGTAAGTTTAAATAATACATAAATGAGTAAATAAATAAATACAGAATTCATCTCCTTGATGAAGGTTATAGGATTGGGGCTCTTCTGTCCCATATTTCTTCTGCATGTCTTTACAATGGAAGCCAGGAAGATCAACTTCTTGATCTTCTTGAGGTTGGAAGAGGATGATGGGGCTGGTGGTGAAAAAATAATTTGTTTACTTTCACCCCACTCTGTATTTCCTTCCATTTCCATTTTCCATGGCGATAAGAATGGCATTATTACACTGGCCAGACTGTTTATTTAGTTCCTGCCATTATTATTTTTATAAACAACTCAAGGAGGCAAATAGTCCTTCTTTCTCCTATTTTCCCCATGACAACAACCCTGTGAGGTAGGTTGGGCCGAGAGAAAGGAACTGGCCCAAAGTCACCTAGCCAGCTTTCATGTCCAAGGTAGGACTAAACCTCAAAGTCTCCTGGTGATTGGCCCAAGGTCAACCATCTGGTGGTCATGCCTAATGTAATAGAATAAAATATCCTTATTGTCATTATGTAACTCACAACGAAATTAAGACCAGAACTCTAAGCCTCCTGGTGATTGGCTCAAGGTAACTCATCCATCTTTCCATGCCTAAGGCAGGACTAGAACCCACATTCTTCTGATAACTGACCCAGAGTACCCATCTTGAAGAGTGTTCGGAGACTACAATTAGTGCAAAATGCAGCTGCGCGAGCAATTGTGGGCCTTCCACGTTGTGCCCACATTTCGTCAACCCTCCGCATGCTGCATTGGTTGCCTATCGGTCTCCGAGCGCAATTCAAGGTGTTGGTTATTACCTATAAAGCCCTTTATGGCATGGGACCAGGATACTTACGGGACCATCTTCTGCCACATACTTCCCTTCGACCGGTGAGAGCGCACAGGGTCGGCCTCCTCCGGGTCCCGTCAGCGAAACAATGCCGTCTGGCGGGTCCTAGGGGGAGGGACTTCTCTGTTGTGGCGCCCACCCTCTGGAACCAACTGCCCCCTGAAGTCCGCGTTTCTCCCACTCTCCCGGCCTTCCGGAAGAATCTAAAAACTTATCTATGCCGGCAGGCCTGGGGATGATTGTGATTGTGTGTGAATGATGAATGTGTTTGGGGGGTCTTTTTAAATGCTTTGTAGATATGCTGAGATGTTGGTTTTGTTTATGTTGTTAGCCGCTCCGGGTCCTTGGAGAGGAGCGGCATAAAAAATCTAATTAAAATAAATAAAAATTAAATCTAGCTTTTCAGGCCTAAGGTGGGACTAGAACTCACAGTCTCCTGGTTCCTACCTTGGTGTCTTAGCCACCAGACCAAACTGGCTCTCAATATCATATTTATTTTGTTTTGACACAGTCCTTGGAACAACGCCCAGTGAAATGTCTATTGCGGTGGACTTTAAGTGGAAAAGATCCTTCAAATTACCATATAATAGGTTGCCCTGAGTGAGGATTTGCCCTGACTGAGAGCTATGGAGCACCTAGATATAGGAAGCAATCCAATAGGGTTACAAATGGCTGGTAATAAGTGGACTTGACACTGCTCATTAGGAGTCGATCTCATAATCTATTCAGAAGAGTGATTTTCTTTTCATCCAAGACTATTTATCTATTTACTACTCATCTTTGGGGCATAAGCCCCAAAATGGTCAATGGTGCCCATCTTCAGTTGTGAATGAAAAACATTTTTGCTCATTAGTTTGATAAATAGGTAAAGTCATAACCTAAATATCTTGTTTGAGTGAGCAGTAATGGGGACGTGAGTGTTTATGACCTATTAAAGTGTGCTTAAAATAACTAAGAGGTATAAATTAAGAGAGTTTTTCCTATCTTTGGAAGTCAGTTTCATCTTCCTAAAATTCCCCCCAAATCTGAGACTGTCTGTTACACTGGGAAAAACATGTACAGGTAACTCTCTTGACTTACAACCACAACTGAGCCCCAAATTTATGTTGCTAAGTGAGACATTTGTTGAGTGAGTTTTTACAATCTTTCTTGCCAGAGTTGTTAAGTGAATCACTGCAGTTGTTGAGTTAGTAACAGGGTTGTTACACGAACCTCACTAACTTTGCTAGTTAGATGGTTGCAAAAGGTGATCATATGATCCCCAGGCACTGTAACCGTCATAAATATTATTATTATTTATTGGATTTCTATGCCGCCCTATTCAGCGGCTTGGTCAGTTACCAAGCGTCTGAATTCTAATCATGTGACCCTGGTGCAACAGTCGTAAGTGTGAAAAATGGTCATAAGTCACTTTTTTTAGCTCCGTTGGACATTCAAACGGTCACTAAATGAACTAGCTGTATTTTTCCAACAATGAAATTAGGGTTTGCAAACAGCCCACACATAGGCATAAATACACACGAGACAACACACAATTATTTCCCGGTTTATGAAATGTGTGTTTCCTAGGCTGATAAATCTGAAGGTGAAGGAAATATTCATCTGGGGACGAGGTTTTTTTTTTTTTTCAGCTGCCGCCACCAATAACTTCCCTCAAGAGGTTTGTAGACAAAGGAGGGTTTGAAGATAAAGTTTCTCATTTGCTGCTATATTCACCACAAGATACCTTCTGCTTTCAGCCACCCAAAAGGGTTTTTTTTCTCTCTCTCTTTCTCCTCCATTCCCTAAACAGAAGCCTGGAAGGATTAGAAGTGAAAAAGAAAAAAAAAGGGGGGGGGGAGGGAGAAGGCCTCAAAAGAAATGTGATTATATCCAAATCGATTAAGCCTGCCATAATTCTCATTCACTGATGACAGACTTTTACCTCAGAATGAGTTTTCCTGAAACATTTAAGAAAGGGGTGGGAGGGGGGAGCCCAAGCATCTTTAATATGTTTAGACCTCCACATTTCTGTCTTTATTCATTGACTTTCAAAAGTCGAGGGAGAAAGAAAGCTAAATTAATAAACAGAGGGAAATGGCCTACGGGAAAAGTTGGTTACTGGTGTGAATTCTTTGATCAGGTCACAGTATAAGTACAGACTGAGCACATGGAATAAACGGGCTGCCGGTTGGCAAAAATGTCAGGCAAGATCATACAGGTAGTCCTCGAATTACAACCACAATAGAGCTCAAAGTTGTTAAGTGAACTTTGCCCCATCACCGTGATCTTTCTTGCCACAATTGTTAAATGAATCAATGCAGTTGTTAAGTTAGTAGTAAGACAATTATAAAGTTAATTGGGCTTCCCCATTGACTTTAGAATAGAATCGAATAACAGAGTGGGAAGGGACATTGTAGGTCATCTAGTCCAACCCCGCCCCCAAGCAGGAGACCCTACACCCTTTCTGACACATGGCAGTCCAGTCCTTTCTTGAAAGCTTCCAGTGATGAAGTTCCCACAACTTCTGAAGGCAATCTTTCCCATTGGTTGCTTGTTCTCACCGTCAGAACATTTCTCCTTATTTCTACTTTGAATCTCTCCTTGATCAGTTTCCACCCATTATTCCTTGTCTGGCCTTCAGGTGCTTTGGAAAATAGGTTCACCCCCTCCTCTCTGTGAAACCCCCTCAAATATTGGAACACTGCAGTCATGTCTCCCTTGGTCCTTCTCTCCACTAGACTAGCCATGCCCAGTTCCTGCAACCGTTCTTCATAGGTTTTAGCCTCCAGTCCCTTAATCATCTTTGTTGCTCTTTTCTGCACTTTTTTCCCCCTCTGACTTTGCAAGGTCACAAAAAGTGATCACATGACCCAGGACACTTCAATCGTCATAAGTACATGCCAGTTTCCAAGTGTTCAAATTTTGATCACGTGACCATGGGGCTGCTGCATAAGTGTGAAAAATTGTCCTAAGTCATTTTTTTTCAGTGCTGCTGTAACTTTGAATAGTTACTAACTGGACTGTTGTAAATCGGGGACTTTGTGTAGACCTACATATGGGTGTTGAGTTCCAAGTCCTCCGGTGGACAGTAGACAAATGTTCTATGCATATATACATACCTTAATCCTTGCCTTCAATAAAGAGACAGATCTTGTCAGGTCACTCCTGTGGACCTTCTGCTAAGTCAGGGGTTCCCAGACAGGGGTGCTTGCATCCCCTGGGAGTGCGAGACGATATTCCAGAGGGTGGGTTTTCAAAATTATAGTGTATATGCATAAGTTGTTGCCATTATTTCAAACTTTTGTAAGGGGTGCGAGAATATATCAGAAGAGTTCTAAGGGTGTCAGGTATAGAAAAGGTTGGGAACCATTGTGCTAAGTTAAACTAAGTGCAGAATAAGAGACTAAGTATCTGGAAAACCAAGATTTACATCCATGTCTGTCATTGCTACTTAAATTATCAGCATCTGCAATAAAAAAGAAGACACTCTAAATCTCCTTACATAAATCAGTACAAATCTTCAACTCTTCTGGAGTTCTTATGATCCCACAATTAGCTTCCAATAAATCTTTTGATTACCAGCTTAAGATATAGATTGGAACCCAGGGTATGAAGCTGTCTGCTCCTGCTGTTGACACCGCCATTTTCAACACAACGACAAAAAGTTTAAAATGCTGATCAAAATTAAGGCAGGGTCTATGGCAGGGGTCTTCAAACTTGTCCCTTTTATGATTTGTGGACTTCAACTCCCAGAATTCCCCAGGCAGCGTGCCTGGCTGAGGAATTCTGGGAGTTGAAGTCCACAAGTCATAAAAGGGACAAGTTTGAAGACCCCTGGTCTATGGGTTTGGTATATTGCATGTATACATAATATCTGACTATCGCTTCTCTTGCAAAGTCCTCAGTGTATTTTACATTTCACCTTCACAAAAATCAGAATAACAGAATAACAGAGTTGGAAGGGACTCTGGAGGTCTTCTAGTCCAACCCCCTGCTCAGTCAGGAAATGCTAAACCAGAGGTTCTCAATCTGTGGACCACGGCCCACTACTGGACCAGGGCCTTTTGGCCACCAGGCCGCATGAGTGACTGGCCAGTGCGTGCTTCTGTGTCCGTGTGCACAGCCCCACTCACACAAGCAATTACTGCTATCATGTCCCCCCAGTCCTTGTTTTCTCTAGACTGGCCATATCCAAATGCTGCAACCGTTCTTCATATGTTTTATTCATATGTGGTTTTTTCCCCCCCATATGTTATATGCAAAATGCAAAATTCAGTATTCATATATTATATGCAAAATTCAGTAAAATATCCTTATCTGCTCTACCTTGAAGAGTTGATAATTGTCCTAATTTGGAAGGTACTATATCTTCCAAATCTCACCAAGGAAATCCTTCTGCCTATAATCCAAAGCTCCCAAACATTGAGTGGAAGAACATGGGGGGTCCACCACGATGAATTTCATTCAACATTTCTTGTCTTTTCGCACAAAACTAAAATCAAAAGTGAACATGATTTCCCTTAATCTTTCTGCCGTGCAGCTGAAGAAAACGGACAGAACAATTAATGTATGAAATGGCTTGCTTCCTCCAACACTGGAAGTTTTTAAGAAGAGACTGGACAACCATTTGTCTGAAATAGCATAGCGTTTCCTGCCTTAAGTAAATTTCATGGACTAGAAGACCTCCAAGAATAAACTCTGTTTATTCTATTCTATTCTATTCTGTTCTGTTCTGTTCTGTTCTGTTCTTGTTCTTCTTCTTGTTCTTGTTCTTGTTCTGTTCTGTTCTGTTCTGTTCTGTTCTGTTCTGTTCTATTCTATTCTAAAAAACGTCTCTTCAGTGTTTTTCTTCTCTGGACTGGATCAGAAGAAACACATATTGTAGATGCTCAACTTTACTGTAAGGATCCTTGGAGGACAGTCGAACAATAGGACTTGATGTGATCTGTTCTCCCTCTAGATTTTGCCTTCCCAGTTATGATGTAAACGGCTGTAATCCATTGAACTGAGCAAACCAGCACTCATTTTGCATCTAATTTGGGTCACGTTGGAGCATCTGTGCCTCTTTAGACTTGATGAGGGAGTCCCAATGCAAACAATTAAAAGAAATCAGGGAATCTCTACCCTCTAATTGAACTCCATTGATTCAAGGCAGGCCCATGAGTCACCCTATAGAGCATACCAAACATGCAATTACTACATTGTTACTGGCAATTATTAGCATCCTTATTATCAGTGGCTAGAGGATCACTGTTGTGGGTATCCCTCACCTCCTTGTGAGTTTTTAGGGAAGGAATCCGGATGGTGATGATGGGAATTTAGGGTAAAAAGGCCCATAGCCATGTTGCTGATCCTCCACAAACACCACAGACAGGATCAGCGAGATCCTCCACAAACATAACATCAAAACAGCATTCTGCACAAACAGAAAAATATCCACCATCCTAAGAAACCCTAAAGACAAAATTGAGTTAGAAAATCAAGGAGTATATGAAATCCCATGTACTGCCTGCCCCACCACATACATCGGACAAACCAACAGAAGAATAAGTGCACGCATTGGAGAACACAAAAACTCAGTCAAAAAAGAGGAACCAACTTCTTCCCTGGTCCAACACCTTAAAGCCACAGGACATGAAATTGATTTCAAAAAGACCAGAACTATCGCCAAAACTGAACACTTTAATAACAGAATAATCAGAGAAGCCATCAAGATAGAAAAATGCCCACACAATATGAACAAACAAGATGATACCTTCCGCCTACCAGCCATTTGGAAACCCGCCCTTATTGACAAACGAGTCCATAACACAAAGAATGACACCAGACCTACACTCACGAAAACCACAGAGGATGCCACCACCACACATCCACGCAAAAAGCAAACCCAAACCCACACCGATGATGAGGCACGACTACAAACCAGAAGCCAGACCACAGCTGCATCATTAACCACCTTAAACCCCTCCAATCCATACATGAAGCAAACTGACACCCACCATGAAGATGAGGCACGACCTCGAACGCGAAGTTAAACAGCTATGCAGCTCACAATCTCTAATCCCCCTGCAACTCAGACTAACCTGAGCACAACAAAGCCCCCACCCAAACAGAACACTCCCCCATCCAATCAGAGCACAGCCAAGCCCCTAACCAATCAGAACACACCTCCACCCTATCAGAACACAGCCGAGCTCCCAGCCAATCAGTTCAAACCCCCACTGGCAGTTAAAAGGAAGAAACAGCTACAATCACACATTGCTCCTAGAAGCATGAAGCCGAAAACACCAGCCTGAAGATGACGAATGGGACTTTGTCGAAATGCCGCCAAGACACTTCAAATTCTACGTGGAAGAAAACCCGCATAGAATTTGAAGTGTCTTGGCAACGTTTCGATGAAGTCCCATTCGTCATCTTCAGGCTGGTGCTTTCGGCTTCATGCTTCTAGGAGCAATGTCTGATTGTAGCTGTTTCTTCCTTTTAACTGCCAGTGGGGGTTTGAACTGATTGGCTGGGAGCTTGGCTGTGTTCTGATTGGGTGGAGGTGTGTTCTGATTGGTTATGGGCTTGGCTGTGCTCTGATTGGATGGGGGGTTGGCTGTGCTCTGATTGGATGGGGGGTGTTCTGTTTGGGTGGGGGCTTTGTTGTGCTCAGGTTAGTCTGAGTTGCAGGAGGGTTAGAGATGGTGAGCTGCATAGCTGTTTAACTTCGCGTTCGTGGTCATGCCTCATCTTCATGGTGGGTGTCAGTTTGCTTCATGTATGGATTGGAGGGGTTTAAAGTGGCTAATGACGCAGCTGTGGTCTGGCTTCTGGTTTGTGGTCGTGCCTCATCATCGGTGTGGGTTTGGGTTTGCAAACAGAAACCAAGTTTGCAGAAATGCAAATGTGATAATTTGTCAGACTGGAGTCAGGAAACTGGGATTAGGAAGAAAGATCCCTAGAATCAACACCAAGAATCTAAGAGTTATCAGCCACAGCCTCAGGGAAGCAGGATATGACCCTTGGGACATAATAGGATTAATCCACCACCATCAGAATACCACAAAGGCACACTCAGACTCAAGTCAAACTTCATGCCACAGGAACATCTCCAAACAAAAGGCAGCAGAGGGTATAAAAAGCCACTCCCAACATGTGCTTGCTCTCTTTTTTTCCAGAGCCATCTTTCTGTCGGGCTCTCCTCTTCAATAAACTGCAACCTTCTTTCTAAAACAGTCACCATGTTGTTTATTCCCGGCTTGGACTGAACCATGATGAAGACTTTTCCTTCCACAATTGGTCCACAATCCCTTCTTTGTGGCAGCCCCTCAGATATTGGAACACTGCTGTCATGTAACCTCTAATCCTTCTTTTCACTAGACTAGCCATACCTAATTCTAGCAACTATTCTTTATATGTTTTAGCCTCCAGATCGCTGATCATCTTTGTTGCTCTTCTCTGCACTCTTTCCAAAGTGTAAACATCTTTTTTATAATGGGAGGGAGGAAACCAAAGCTGGTTGCAATGTTCCAAGTGTGGTCTCTTGCATTCCCTGTGCTGTTTTTATTAAATTTTGGAGTGCTACATTGAGATTTTATATTGATGCACATGGACTCTGCATTTCCAAGGACTCTCCAGCAAATTGGTTTCCTCTTGCTATTGTTTCTGTGCTGCACATGGCTCTCCCTTTCAATTCTCCTCCCCGCCTGTTTTCCTGTTGATTATTTCCCTTGCCTTGTTCGCCAGAGAGGTGATTGTTGTGAAACGGCGGGGAAGGGCGAGCACTTAAACGAAATGAAAGAAAATTAGCTTTTAAGGCGCAAATTGGATGGAATAGGGCCCTTAAGGATAACAAGTTGGCAAGAATTCAGTTGTACTCTTGCTGGCTCTGGTCATGTTTATTAAATATTCTTATTGACTGCTGTTTCTCACAGCCTTTCCCGTTCTGCAGCAGATAAAATTATAGCCGAGCAATATTGTGTTTGGAGCTGCTGAGTGTCATTTGAGAAATGTGTGTGCTTAAGAGAGGGAAGTGTTTTTTTTTGCTTTCCCCTGTTCCAATTGCATAGGCAGTTCTGTGATCTTGTGCTATAGACGTGTGTACATCTGTATGCAAATAATGGATCTCTTATTAAGTGGGCAGACTGCCGTTACGTTGGCTTCTATAATCTGAATATAATCAACTTCTCCCAGTTTCAGTTTGAGAAATCTAATCTGACTCACGCTTCTCGCATAGCAAAATTTGGAAACAAAAAAAAATGGAGAATCAGGGTTGCACTATAATTGTCATTATAATTTTAGGAAACCTGGTGCACGATGGTTAGAATGCAATATTACAGGCTGACTCTGCCCACTGCCAGGAGTTCGATCCTGACCGGCTCAAGGTTAACTCAGACTCCATCCTTCCGAGGTCGGTAAAACAACGACCCTGATTGTTGGGGGGGGGGCAATATGCTGCCTCTATAAACCGCTTAGAGGAGACTGTAAAACACTATGAAGTGGTATATAAGTCTGCTATTGCTATTGCTGTCAAATGGGTGGGCTGTAAAAGTGTGTGTGTTTCTTTCTGTTTAAGCAGGTAAGAAAATATGGAAAGCTGAGAGGAAAAAGCAGGCTAATCAATTCACACGAAATCTGGATGAATCTTGAGTAATAGTTTGTTGTTAAGGTATTATAGGAAGCTGGAAGTTAGCTAAGCATATTGCGTGAACCAGGTTATTAGCATCAGCATCATATTGTGTGAACCAGGTTATTATGTTAAGTGTCATATTGTGTGAACCAGGTTATTATGTTAAGCGTCATATTGTGTGAACCAGGTTATTATGTTAAGCGTCATATTGTGTGAACCAGGTTATTATGTTGAGCGTCATATGTTAAGTTCAGTCATTTGGACACAGAGGTTATTTGAAGATGGTAACTGCGTTTTTGTGAGCTTGGGTTTACAGGCAGTCCTCGGCTTATGATCGTAATGGAGCCTGCCCATTAGGGTCGTAAGCAGTGGTGGAATTCAAATATGTGAACAACCGGTTCTCTGTGTGGATGCCACTTCCAGAAGTCCATTCTAGGCCTGGGCAACAAAAAAATTATCTACCGGTTCTGCCGAACTGGTGCCAACTGGCTGAATCCCACCACCACATCACAGTCATAAAGGTGGTTTTATGGCCTTATTTTGTGGTGGTCATTAAATGAATCACCATAATCATTCAATGAATCCACAGACATTAAGTGAACACCACAATCATTAAGCAAACCTATTGCTATGGACTGGTTTTATTTATTTATTTATTTGTTTGGATTTATATGCCGCTCCTCTCCGAAGACTCGGAGCGGCTCACAACATATACATAAAACAACGTCAATCTAAATCCAAACAACAAAAAATTAAAAATAACACCCCACACATATTCAACAATCACACCACAATCCACAATCATCCCCAGGCCTGCCGGCAGAGATAGGTTTTAAGACTCTTTCGGAAGGCCGGGAGAGTGGGAGAAACACGGACTTCAAGGGGCAGTTGGTTCCAGAGGGTGGGCACCACAACAGAGAAGGCCCTCCCCCTAGAACCCGCCAAATGACATTGTTTCGCTGACGGGACCCGGAGGAGGCCGACCCTGTGCGCTCTCACCGGTCGTAGGGAAGTATGTGGCAGAAGACGGTCCCATAAGTATCCTGGTCCAGAGCCATATAGGGCTTTATAGGTAATGACCAGCACTTTGAATTGCGCTCAGAGACCGATAGGCAACCAATGCAGCGTGCGGAGGGTTGACGAAATGTGGGCACAACATGGAAGGCCCACAATTGCTCGCGCAGCTGCATTTTGCACTAATTGTAGTCTCCGAACACTCTTCAAGGGCAGCCCCATGTAGAGAGCATTGCAGTAGTCGATCCTCGAGGTGACAAGAGCATGTGTGACTGTGAGAAGAGACTCCCGATCCAAATAAGGGCACAACTGGTGCACCAGGCGAACCTGGGCAAATGCCCCCCTCACCACAGCCGATAAATGATGTTCCAATGTCAGCTGTGGATCGAGGAGGACTCCCAAGTTGCGAACCTTCTCTGAGGGGTTTATAGATTCACCCCCCAGGGTAATGGAAGAGCAGATTGAAGTGTCCTTAGGAGACATAACCCACAGCCACTCAGTCTTGTCAGGGTTGAGCCTTAATCTGTTAACGCCCATCGAGACCCTTTTTGCTGAAAACGGGAAGGAAATGTCAGTTTTTGGCAAAAAACGATCATAATTCGTGGCCTTGCGACCACAGGATACTGCAAACGGCCATAATCGCAGGCTGGTCACATGACCTGAGGCGGCAGCCATCAGAACCTCAGAACCAGATTTTAAGCACCTTTTGAGGGAGCCATCGTAACTTTGAATTGTTGCTAAGCGACCGGTCCTAAACCCAGGACTACTTGAAGTGTAGTTGTTAGTCTGTCAGATTCGAAATGTGGGTAGCCCCACAATAAAACAACCCTCGATTTAGCCCAAGCATCAAATGATTAAAAATTAAGTTAAATGAATAGTATACAAACGTAGCAATCTACAACAGTCTTTTTTTTTTTTACCACCCTGGGGTTGAAAGTTTATAATTATTGGAAGCTTTTGAATGTATTAAACCTCATCTTCAGAACCATATGGTTGAAAGCCAGAGAAATGGAGCAGGGAAATTGTGGTTAATATAACAAGCTCTCTTGAGTGAGGTGAGAAAGGATCTCAAGGTAAGCGATTTAGGCATTATCTGGTACAGCAAAGTGCTAAGTGGTGTTAAACTATTGAAAATGTTTTCTCTCTGGATATGAAGTTATTTCATTATTTTACTTTTTCAGAGCCTTCATTTCTGGACACGGAACGAAATGCAGCCAACAAGAGCATTGTCTGTGTTGATGAAGATCCTCAATCATCCATGCAAAGGTGTCCAAAAGTTGAATCACGGCAATTAGACTAAATTTTTGTTAATTGGGGATGTTTCACTGCTCATCCAAGCAGCTTCATCAATCAGAGCAAGTAGTTAGGCAGAGAGTCGTTGGACTGTACTAACTCTCGGCACACCAACTTCAGGGATTTCACCCCCAAAATGCATTGCAACGTAGTGTAGGAAGTCAACTCCCCCCCCAAGAGAAGGAAATATTTGGGGGAATATTAAAAAGGCAGAATATTATATTTCCCCAAAGGATCTTAAAGGCAGAAAAGCAGGGCCAGTTTTTTTCTTAATAGCCCCAAACAGAAACTAGGCAGAGGCCAGCTCTGTAGAAATGCAGATTTGATAATCCCATTCAGAAGCTCTGAGGCCCCATTCATGAGCAAATACTACCTGCAGAAATCCATTCAAGATGGGATCTTTCGAAATCCCTTGCAGCAAAATTGATAGCTAACAATAGCAGAGTGATAGGATTAGAACCAGCAATCCCTCATCCATCCAACACAGAACATAGCCGTCAGCCACAGCCCCAGGGAAGCAGGGCATGACCTTTAGGACATAATAGGATTAACCCACCACCATCAGAATACAAAAAGGACACGCTCAAAAGCTTAGGTCAAAGTTCATGCCACAGGAAAAACTCCAAACACAAAAGCCCAAGGAGGTATAAAACCCCACCATTCCCAGCAATATGTGGTCAGCTGCCCCAGAGCCACATGTCTTGTGGTTTTGTTCAATAAACTACAACCTTCTTTCTAAAGCAGTCTCCATTTTGTTTATTCCTGGCTTGGACTGGACCCTGATGAAGATTTTTATTTCAACAATATCAATAAATATTCAATCAACCAGGACAAAGATTTCTAAAGGTCCATGGCAACTGGACCAAACTTTGTTATCTGAGACATTTCGCTGCTCTTCCAAGCAGCTTCATCAATCAGAAGAAGCTAGTTAGACAAAAGTTGTTGGAATGTACTAACTCTTGACATATCAACCTCAGGGGTTTCCTCCCCAAAATATATTGTAATATGTCAATGAAGACTCTCAATCATCCAGGCTAAATGTGTCTAAAGGTTGGATCATGGCAATTGGACTAATTTTTGATTTATTTGAAACGTTTTGCTGCTTATCCAAGCAATTTCCTCAGTCAGAGCAAGCTAGCTGAAAAAAAAAACATTTTCTGTAAATTAATTTTCCTTCTGGATAACCTTAAACAATATTTATCCTCTTCTTGGGATGGACTAAGGGGGCTACATCCAGGCTTCAATATCTTTGGAAATTCAAATAATAAATTTTGATGCTTTGGGCATCTGAACTGTTTTTCTTTGCTTGCAGAGAAGACATCAGAAAACCTCTTCAGCATTCAACCCAAGGCTTAACTGGTCCAGTTTTCAGTTCCATGCTGGGTCATCTACATATCTGTCAGAACCCAATGAGCAGGATATGATTTTATTAACAGCCCCCAGCTTGTTATCAATCACGGCTGGCCTTATCTTTCATTATCTTTCATTAATTTCTCCAATCCCCCCAAATGGGTAGCACATGCTGTACTTTAAGAGCATTTATTTACCAGATGAATTTATATGGCTCCGGAACTCACACCAAAAGGAGAAGCTTGTCCACCCCAAGATAAAACACCCAGACACAAACTGAGCAATGTGATATATGCAGTGAGACATATGCAGATCTGTACACTGGGGAAACAAAACAATCACTTCATAAATGCATGACACAACATAGGAGACAAGCCCATAAGGAGAAGATTCAGAAGTCCATCTGCATTTAAAAGACAAAGGCCACTCTTTTGAAGACAGCAAAGTCCACATTCTGGACAGATAGGACCACTGGTTTGAAAGAGGGATCAAAGAGGCCATCTACTGTATGTCAAACGTGAACAGCCCTTTCTCAATAGAGGGGGAGGGATACAACAACATCTATCCCCAGTCTACAACACAGTCCTTTCAGCAGTTCCAAGAAGGCTCCACACCCATTTGCACCACTCTGGTGACCTTGAGGACACAGATAAACTTCCAAGTGGCTCAATGACTCTCTAAAAGAATGCAAATGACCAGCTATCTGCAAGGAGTATAAGTCCTTCCATTCCCCATTCATCCAGTCAGAACTGAAGAAGCTTCTTGGATGAGAAGTGAAACGTTCCCAAAGAAAAACAAGATCCAGTTGCTTGTTGAAAAAGCAACTTTGAGACAACTATGACCTGGATGACTGAGAATCTCCAAAGCCATTTAACTCACACCAAAGTGACTCTGATCTGTTTACGACATTTAAAAACTACAACATAGAAACCCATAACACCCCACCTCACCCACCCATGGTGGCAACAAACACAATCAAATCAATTATTTGATCATCTCCATTTCCATCCATGGTCCCTGCTGACAAAATCACATCTCCAGGGCCTTTCAGAAAAGCAACATTGTGGGGGCCAATTGTACATCATGGGAAATGACAATGAGGTCTGGTTTATTTAACACCTAACTCATCAAGTATTCTTCAGTTTGGGAAGACAAAGCCTGGAACACATTTGCTTCTGTCTGGCTCCAGGGACTTAGATATAATTCATGGATGTGATCAGTATCTACAGAGCTTAATATTTAATAAGGGCATCTGCTACAGGGAACTAATATTGACTCAAACAACTTTAACTGCTCTGAACAGAATTTTGAAAGAGAGAAAGACAAACTGGGCTCCTGTCTTACTTCAGAAGGGACAACTTCTTCTCAGCTGAGCTGCCCACAAGCCCTCTAGATCAGCGGTTCTCAACCTTTTTCAGGCCGTGACCCCGACCTGCACCGCGCATGCACGGCGCGACGGCCCGCATCGCGCATGCGTGGTGCTACCCCGTGCATGCGCGATGCTGCCCCCTGCGCCGGCCGAGGGGAAAAGGGGAAAAATGGCGGACTGCGGTATTTGGCGACCCCCATGAAATGGTCGTTCGACCCCAAATGGGGTCGCGACCCACAGGTTGAGAACCGCTGCTCTAGATCTTTTAGGACAGAGCATCACTGAAATGTGAGCAATGTTCTGATGTGGTTAGTGCAAAGCCCTAGTCCCTAGCATGGCTAATAACTTGTAATGCCCCCGAAGACAAACCAAGATTACACAATGAAAGCAATAAGTGAAGTTTTGCCTGTCCCGCAAGGTTGCTTTTTTCATGAGGCAAATGGATTTCCTTGGGTTTTTTTTAAAGACATTTCGCCCCTCATCCAAGAAGCTTTTTCAGCTCTGACTGGATGGAAGGATTTATACTCCTTGCAGACAGCTGGTCCTTTGCATTCTCCATGTGCATTTAAAAGACAAAGGCAACTCTTTCGAAGACAGCAAAGTCCACATTTTGGACAAAGAGGACCACTGGTTTGAAAGAGGGGTCTAAGAGGCCATCTATGTCAAAGTTGAACAGCCCTCTCTCATCCGAGAGGGAGAGATATGACATCATCTATCTCCAGTGTACAACACAGTCCTTGCAGCAGTTTCAAAAAGGCTCCACGCCCATTTGCACCACTCAGCTAACCCTGAGGACAGAGACAAACGTCCAGGTGGCCTCAATGGCTCTCTAAGAAGAATGCAAATGACCAGCTGTCTACAAGGAGTATAAATCCTTCCATTCCCCACCATCCAGTCAGAGCTGAAGAAGCTTCTTGGATGAGAAGGGAAACGTCTTCAAAGAAAAACAAGAAAGTCCAGTTGCCTCATGAAAAAAAGCACCTTTGGGGCAGACAAAACTTCAGTTATTGCTTTCATTGTGTCATCTTGGTTTGTCTTCTAATCTAGCCCTTATTGAAAACATGGTCACGGACTAAATAATGTTATGGTGCCACCAGCATGACTTCCTTTTAGACCAGTGGTTCTCAACCTGTGGGTCGCAACCCCATTTGGGGTCGAACGACCATTTCATGGGGGTCGCCAAACACCGCAGTCCGCCATTTTTTTTGGTCGGCCATTTTTGGGGGTGGCGGCCATTTTTTCCCCTTTGCGATGCGGGCCGTTGTGCCATGCATGCACGATGCGGGCCCGCCATTTTTTTTTTGGTTGGCCATTTTTTTTTGGTCGGCCATTTTTTTTGGTCCGCCATTTTTTCCCCCTTTGCAATGCGGGCCGTCGTGCCGTGCATGCGCGATACACCCCGTTGCACCGCACATGTGTGATGTGGCCATCACGCCACGCATGCGCGATGCGCCCTGTCACGCTGCGCATGCGTGATGCGGCGCGGGCCGGGGTCGAGCCCCAGAAAAGGTTGAGAACCGCTGTTTTAGACCAATGTTTTGTTCATCTCCTTTGCATTGTACAATATATGCACTCTTTGCACCTGTGAATGATTTTCATAATAACTGAATTTTTGTTCTTTTAACAGACCTATAATCCCTTGCATCGGGGCAGAGTCAAAGCAACTAAACAGACCTTGAACATTTACCAGCCAGATGCACTTCCTGATGTCTATGCAGAGTTTGCCCCATACAATTACTCAATTTGTCCATTTCATAATAACCAAATATTGGAGTCTAATCTGAATGAGTTCTTCAGTGTATCTTGAATGGTGAAGATGCACTAAAACTCCATAAATTAAACGTTTGATTGGTATGCTCATTTGGGGGGGAAATGTAACAGGGAAATAAAAATGTCCACTAACGCAGCGATTACAATATTTAAAACTTGTAAAGAAAAAAAAATCAGTTTGACTTCATGTGAAAAAAATACCTCAAACTAGTCTCCCTTTTGAAGTAATCAGTCTTGCTTGTTTCAGAAATCTGAATCTTCAAAACTGTTTTTGTTACCTGAAACTGGGCTGGTTCTTCAAGAGTTTATGAGAAAAGGGACAGATTCAATTTTTTTCTGAAAACAGAAAATGCACCCAAATGCATCTGCATTATTACAGATTAATAATCGACATTATTTCTCTGAGACCACAGAGTTGGTTCTGGGTTCTAACTGAAAAAGAGCTAAAATCTTCAAGCACCAATAAATATACAAACTTATACAAACAAACAAAAAAATTCAATATTTTGTTGGATGCCTTGGGTGGACTATTTCCCATTTCCATTTAAACTTGAGTCACCTGTTAAACATCTGCTCCCAGGTGCTGGTTTAAAAGCTGGTAGTGGCTGGAAGACTAATTGGAGTTTGCTGTAATGTGCATTTGCTTTGGGCTACAACACAACAGAATCCAAAACAGACAGCTGGAACAAAACACAGCAGCTGTTAGAATTGAAGGCATGTGCTGTTGATTACATTGTACAAATCTTATCTCAGTTCCATTGTTTCTGACCCCAGTTTGCCAAGCCAGTTCTTTCCACGGAGTTTTAGTTGTTTAAAAATCAACCCCTGTAAAAAAACTGACTCCTCCTTGATGAATATTCACTGGAGAAAGCAATTGTGTTTGGAAGAGTTAGGGGTAAAAGGAAACCAGACTGTTAAAGAACATGGTGGCTGGACACCATCAAAGCCGACACCAGGCAGAACATGGAACAACTCAAAGAAGTAGTGCAAGATCAGAAGACCCGGCCCATAGAATCGCCAAGAGTTGGACATGACTGAATGGTTAACATGACGATGATGATGATGATGGTGATGATGAATGATGATGATGATGATGATGATCATCATCATCATCATCATCTTGTCACAGTCACTTATCTGAAATGGTATAGGTTCTCCTGCTTATGCAAGGGGCTGGACTAGAAGACCTCCCAGGTCCCTTCCCTTCCCTTCCCTTCCCTTCCCATCTCATCTCATCCCATCCCATCCCATCCCATCCCATCCCATCCCATCCCATCCTTTCTGTCCTGTCCTGTCCTGTCCTGTCCTGTCCTGTCCTGTCCTGTCCTGTCCTGTCCTCTCCTCTCCTCTCCTCTCCTCTCCTCTCCTCTCCTCTCCTCTCCTCTCCTCTCCTCTCCTCTCCTCTTCTCTTCTCTTCTCTTCTCTTCTCTTCTCTTCTCTTCTCTTCTCTTCTCTTCTCTTCTCCTCTCCTCTCCTCTCCTCTCCTCTCCTCTCCTCTCCTCTCCTCTCCTCTCTCTTCTTTCTCAATAAAGATTCTATTCTATTCTATTCTATTCTATTCTATTCTATTCTATTCTATTCTATTCTATTCTATTCTATTCTATTCTATTCTATTCTCAATAAAGAGTTCTCTTCTCTTCTCTTCTCTTCTCTTCTCTTCTCTTCTCTTCTCTTCTCTTCTCTTCTCTTCTCTTCTCTTCTCTTCTCCTCTCCTCTCCTCTCCTCTCCTCTCCTCTCCTCTCTCTTCTTTCTCAATAAAGATTCTATTCTATTCTATTCTATTCTATTCTATTCTATTCTATTCTATTCTATTCTATTCTATTCTATTCTATTCTATTCTATTCTATTCTCAATAAAGAGTCTTCTTCTCTTCTCTTCTCTTCTCTTCTCTTCTCTTCTCTTCTCTTCTCTTCTCTTCTCTTCTCTTCTCTTCTCTTCTCTCCTCTCCTCTCCTCTCCTCTCCTCTCCTCTCCTCTCCTCTCCTCTCCTCTCCTCTCCTCTCCTCTCCTCTCTTCTCTTCTCTTCTATTCTCTTCTCTTCTCTTCTCTTCTCTTCTCTTCTCTTCTCTTCTCTTCTCTTCTATTCTATTCTATTCTATTCTATTCTACTCTATTCTATTCTATTCTATTCTATTCCTTCTCTTCTTTCTCAATAAAAATTCTATTCTATTCTGTTATATTGTATTCTATATCATCATCTGAATTCCCTGTAGTTTAAGATCTTTTGTGATCCACTTAGGTATCTAAGCAGTGAGTGATTAGGCTAGTGTATTTTTGATGGGTTGCTTGCTGAGTTGGAGAATTCCTGCCCTATTCACTTATAATTCAGGTGGGTTGAAAAAGTATTTTGTTTTTCACTTGAAAAGGGATACGGTCGATTCCTGGAATCGGCATGACCACGCGGTTTCACAATATTCTGCATTTAGGGATACCAATGTGGGAACTATTTGGCCAGAAGGTGACCGTGCATGAGAAGCTTCTAGAACTGATTTGCTTGAGCACCAATTGTGCCCCCATGGCTCTTCTACTCTTGCAAGGCAACCACAGTTAACTTTATCTTTTTTTCAAAAAAACATACTGTTGACAAAATAGCTAACACTAAAAAACCCACACAATTAAATGCAGTAATCTTTAAACTTGAAAATAATATGAAAGAAAGAAGAAAGAGAAGAAAGAAAGAAAAAAAGAAAGAAAGAAAGGAAGGAAGGAAGGAAAGAAAGAAAGAAAGAGGGAGGGAGAAAGGAAGGAAGGAAGGAAGATAAAGATAAAAAGGCTGAACTAAAAAATGACCTTAGCTTGATTTACATCCAAATTTACAATGATCAGATTCTTCATTCCATATTATGTGAAGACTTAATTCTGTTTAAATATGTGATTTAACTTTGGTCACCTTGCAACAGAGAAGGACTAATAATAATACTAATATTACGGTACTAACAACAGCTGCTACTACTTGTGGACTGGAATAAGAATCAAGTGGCAAAGCGTGCTGTGCTGGTCAATATTTATTTATTTTTACCTTTGATATGCTGCCCTTCAGCAAGTAAAAACACCAACCGTTGTAAATTATAAAGTTGATTCCAAATGGCTAAGTGGGATTATTCATCCTTATAATGACTGCGTAATAACCACCAACCTCAATGGAAATTTCAAGAGCAGTCTCTTCAGGTCCCATGAATTTCATAGGTAATAATTTCACCACTGATTTATGGCAGGGAAGGGAATTCTCCTCACAGATCACATTGAAGCGGCATTAACAGTAATAATGTTAACACCATTTAAAATGATCATAAAATAATGCATTCCCTGTTCATTTTATTACAGAGCTAGTCTCCAGCTGCCCTGATGGACACATTAAATAAAACCAGAGTAATAAATCATTGCAGCCAGTCCCCAGTGATTCCTTACCTCAATCTCCTTCTTTAGGATCTGTTTCTCATGTTGACTTTATGGAAACATCTGGGTTCAAATTTTTTTTATTAATTTTTAACACAGCATAAAATACAGAAATATAAAGGAAGGTGAAGAGGGGAGGAAAAGGGGAAGAGATGAAAGTGTAGGGAAGAGGTGAAAAGGAAAAAAAAAGCACTGACTTCTCACTCCTTTTGGTGCAGTAGAATGAGATAATAACACGAAACCAACTTTTTGACTTTTATATAATAGTACATACTAGCCATTTCTATAACACCAAACCTATCTAATCAGCAAAACCCAAAAATCAAAATTTCATGTTTTCCCACCTCGAGCACAAAGTCCAAGGGCAGTTTCCAAGAAGAAACTAAATTAATTGTATTTTCTTTAATTAAAGCAGTCGATTTAGCCATCTCTGCTAACTTTGCGGAAACTGCTAAATCTCAGCTTGTTTGCAAACATTTGCTAGATAAGCAACTTCAATGAAGGACAACTTTTTCAACAAGTTTCTCAGATCCAGAATTCCAGAATCTGAATGGTTGTAATTATAACTTTCTTCTGGGGTGAGTAATATCAATTGATAACAGGGCTTCCTATCATCCACTCCTTTGCACATTATTCCTTTCTAGTGCCCGATTAGGTCTTTGGAGAATTGTCAATAAAATATTGACTATCCAGCAATGCTATCTTTTTATTCGGCTCCATCGATAATTCTGTCTGGGTTCAAGAATGAAAACCTACATCTGATTTAAGGGATGAATTATAAAAAGAGATCAAAAATTTACTGACAAGTGCCTGAAACTCAGGCTTGTGAAAGAATGGAACAGAATAGAATGGAATGGAATGGAATGGAATGGAATGGAATGGAATGGAATGGAATAGAATAGAATAGAATAGAATAGAATAGAATAGAATAGAATAGAATAGAATAGAATAGAATAGAATAGAACAGAACAGAACAGAACAGAACAGAACAGAGTAGAGTAGAATAGAATAGAATAGAATAGAATAGAATAGAATAGAATAGAATAGAGCTGGAAGGGACCTTGGAGGTCTTCTAGTCCAGCCCCCTGCTCAAGCAGGAGAACCTGTACCATCTCAGACAAGTGACTGTCTAGCCTCTTCTTAAAATCCTCCAGTGATGGAGCGCCTATGATTTCTGGAGGCAAGCTGTTCCACTGGTTAATTGTCCTCACTGTCAAGAAGTTTCTCCTTAATTCCAGGTTGCTTCTCTTTTTGATCAGTTTCTAACCATTGTTTCTTGTACTTTCCTCTGTTGCTTTGGAGAATAGTTTGACCCAGTGGTGGGATTCAAATATGTGAACAACCGGTTCTCTGTGTGGATGAACATAAGAACATAAGAAGAGCCATGCTGAATCAGGCCAAAGCCCATCGAGTCCAGCATTCTGTGTCACACAGTGGCCCACCAATTGTACATGGGGATCTTGAGCAGAAAGAGAAGGCAAAACCCTCCCTTTCCCTTGACCCCCAAACAAATGGTACTCAAGGGAATTCTGCCTGCCTCAACCAACATAGAGGCGGCACATGGACATCCGTTTTAATAACCACCGATACACATGGCAATGCTGCTTCCGTAAGTCCATTCTGGGCCTGGGCAACAAAAAAATTAGCTACTGGTTCTGCTGAACTAGTGTGAACGGGCTGAATCCCACCACTGGTTTGACCCCCCTCTTCTTTGTGGCAGCCCCTTGAATACTGGAACACTGCCATCATGTCTCCCCTATTTCTTCTTTTCTTTAGACTAGCCAAACCCAAGTCCTGCAGCTGTTCTTTAGATGTTTTAGTCTCCAGGCCTTGGATCATCTTAGTTGCTCTTCTCTGAATTTTTTCCAAACTCTCTAATAGTAATGTGGCTATGGACATTTTCAGTCATGCAGGGCATGGTTGTCCCAAAGGTGCTTTTTCCCGCAGCAACTGGACTTACTTTTTTCTCTCTGAAGACATTTCACTTCTCATCCAAGAAGCTTCTGAGCTGAAGAGTACTGTTTTAAAAAAAAAGAAATAAGGGGTCTGGTTGCTGAATTTTCAAAGCCAGACAGGCAGGAGAAAGAGAGATGTTTAAGGGACTTCAGCCAAGTCATCTAAAATGCAAAAAAAAATCCATCCTATCAATATCCATCCTAATTATTTACCCTTTATTCTCTGCATATGTTTTTGTTATTTTGCGTTTTGATTGTGCCTAATAAAAATACAATGTATGCATTATGAATATTTTTTTCCAGTTTTGGATCATTGACCCACTGGGTAAATTGCAGACTGTACATAAAGAGGTGAAAATAGATACAGCAGAATAAATTCCACCATTGCTGATGTTTCTGCGTCTTCTTATAGCTCAAATTTAGGGAATTGAGAATTAAATTCAACTGATTTGCTGCGCAAATGGCATTTTCTCATGTAGAACTGATGGATTTCCAGATAGAGCTTTTTAAAAGCTGAAACTGCTAGTCAAGCATTGAAATATTTTATGGCATTTGCAACTATATACCTTGTTGAGGAACTTTTCCCTTAATCCTTGACAATAAAACAAGAGTAAAAATAATCTAAATATAGGAAATGTCTCCACTTACAAGTAACTTCAAATGCTTTTAAATATTAAACTTTTATTCCAACAAAAGCAATCCCAGTCCCTGAACTTTTAATTAACCTCCCAAATAACCGCAAAATCTAGCTTTTATTTTTGGTGCATTGGACATGTTAATTTTGCACTTACAAGAAACGATGCTTTTCATTTTATTGCCAGTGTTCTCTTGCTTGTGCTTGCCTCCTGATCAGAGGATCTGGGACTTTTTTTTTTTTTTTAAAAAAAGAAAAACTAACAGATTCTTGCAGCCTGCACAATATAAATCTTCTCAAAGAAAGCAAATTATTTCTTCAGGCTACAGAAATATACTTAGGTTTCTGAGTTTTAGCAGTGGTGGTGAATGGCAAATTTCAAAGGAAATATTGTTTTTTTTTCTGTGTTTAGGGTAGCATTTCTCAACCTCAGGAACTTTAAGATGTGTGGACTTCAACTGTGGTGAAACTTGAAAAGTCAGTTCTATAGTATCGCTAGGATGTGTTCTTGAAAATAAAGATTGATTGGAATAATCTTGTGATTGAAAAAACAAGTCCTTCTGAGGCTGGAAAAAACATCATATTCACCATAGTTCCATGCACACGCAGCCCTAGGTAATTTAAGAGTAACAGAATTGGAAGGAACCTTGGAGGTCTTCTAGTCCAACCCCCTGCTCAGGCAGGAAACCCTACACCCATGATGGTGAACCTATGGCACGGGTGCCAGAGGCGGCACTCAGAGCCCTCTCTGTGGGCACACACGCCGTCACCCCAGTCCTAGGCCTTCAGCTGGGTTTTATAAAACCTTTTCGCTTTAGGCCTCCGCCGCCATGTTCAAAAAACAAAAAGGTTCAATCAATCAGTCAATTTCAATTTCTTGCGGGGAAAAAAAGATCTTCCAAAGTTGGAATTGATTGATTGCACTTTTTAGTCCCACCCAGTCTGCCATTACCACCGCAGCCACACCCAGTCAATGGGCCACACCCAGCCAATGGGCCACACCCAGCCAATGGGACACACCCACCCGGCACCCGACAACGCATAAGTGGGTTTTGGGTTGCAGTTTGGGCACTCGGTCTCTAAAAGGTTCGCCATCACTGCCCTAAGGCATTCTAGACAAGAAGGGCAGGACAAGAAGCAATGGATGGAAACTCATCAAGGAGAGAAGCAACCTAGAACTAAGGAGGAATTTCCTGACAGTTAAAACAATTAACCAGTGGAACAACCTGCCTCCAGAAGTTGTGAATGCTGCAACACTGGAAGTTTTTAAGAAGAGATTGGACAACCATTTGTCTGAAATGGTATAGGTTCTCCTGCTTGAACAGGGGGCTGGACTAGAAGATCTCCAAGATTCTATTCTATTCTATTCTATTCTATTCTATTCTATTCTATTCTGTTCTGTTCTGTTCTGTTCTGTTCTGTTCTGTTCTGTTCCGTTCCGTTCCGTTCCCTTCCCTTCCCTTCCCTTCCCTTCCCTTCCCTTCCCTTCCCTTCCCTTCCCTTCCCTCCCATCCCATCCCATCCCATCCCATCCCATCCCATCCCATCCCATCCCATCCCATCCCATCCCATCCCATCCTATTCTATTCTATTCTATTCTATTCTATTCTATTCTATTCTATTCTATTCTATTCTATTCTATTCTATTCTATTCTATTCTATTCTATTCTATTCTATTCTATTCTATTCTATTCTATTCCTTAGCAATTTGAAAGTCATGGACTATCTGGGATAAATCTATTAAGCTTTCTTCTGATATACTAACCTAAGTTCTTGCCTTCCTTCCCTTTCTTTCCCCATCCTTCTCTTTTTCTCTAAAGAAAATAATTTCATAAAGAACATGAAACATTGCCTGATAGACTTGCTTTCTCCCCTGATTAGTATTAATAGAGATTGGCCCAACTGTCTTTTTCTCCTTTCTTCTGAAGAGGAAGGTATGTTGTGTTTAAGATCAAAGCACCTACGAGTGAATTATGAAACAGAATTGATACGAATTACAGCTCGCACATCCTGGACTCTGGAGTCCCTGGTTCTCTTCATCAGCCCTCGCTCAGAGATTGAAAACTGGCAGGAAATCAAATCCACGGCCCCAAACTGCTTGCCCCAAATCTTTTCCTGTTTGCTGCTCTCAGAGATTAAAATTTTAATTTGAAGCTTCTTATCTGTTTAGCCAAATTTATTGTACAATAATCACATGTTAATAAATGATGAACGGAGATATTGCACTTCCCTTTCAGAGCGGCTCTCATCCATAAGAGGGAGAGAAGGAAAAAATCTAGAAAAAAGAAACAGGCAGCTTTTGTGCCAAGGAAAAACTTTTCCCAAAATGGGGTCAGAAACCAAGCGTGATGATTGCCGCTTCAGAGAAGGCAGTTTTGTGTTATCGTGCGTGTGTGTGTGTGTGTGTGTGTGTGTGTGGGAGGGGGAGATAAAAAGTTGAAATCCCTACTTTTCTATAAGGATTGGTACTAATAATCATATACATTGCTGGAGTCAGATTTGAAATATGAAATATTATTTTTTTTACCTCAAGGTTGTATGTCTATGGAGATTCTCAGTCATCCAGGTCACAGTTATCCCAAAGATGCTTTTTCACGAGGCAACTGGACATTCTTGTTTTTCTTTGAAAATGTTTCGCTTCTCATCCAAGAAGCTTCTTCAGCTCTGATTGGATGGTGGGGAATGGAAGGACTTATACTCCTTGCAGACAGTTGGTCATTCGCATTCTTTTAGAGCAGGGGTTCTCAACCTTGGCAACTTTAAGACTTGTGGACTTCAATTCCCAGAATTCCTCAGCCAGCAAAGCTGGCTGAGGAATTCTGGGAATTGAAGTCCACAAGTCTTAAAGTTGCCAAGGTTGAGAACCCCTGTTTTAGAGAGTCGTTGAGGCCACTTGGAGGTTTATCTGTGTCCTCAGGGTCACCTAAGTGGTGCAAATGGGGGTGGAGCCTTCTTGGAACGGCTGAAAGGACTGTGTTGTAGACAGGAGATAGATGATGTTGTATCTCTCTCCCTCTGTTAAGAGAGGTCAGTTTTGATACAGATGGCCTCTTTGACCCCTCTTTCAAACCAGCAGCCCTCTCTGTCCAAAATATGGACTTTGCTGTCTTCGAAAGAGTGACCGTTGTCTTCTAAATGCAGGTGGACTTCTGAATCTTCTCCTGATGGGTTTGTTCTCCTGTGTTGTGCCATGCTTTTATCAAGGATGTATATGCAGGATATCCTGAACCATAAACCAGTCAACCATATGTCTGTGGAGATTCTCAGTCATCCAGGTCATGGTTGCCCCAAAGGTGCTTTTTCAAAAGGCAACCGAACTTTCTTTGTTGTAGGTGATAGAGCTGAAGCTGCTGACAATTGTTCTGAACAGAATTCCCTATTTGTGAATTTTGGGAAGTCCATACATGCATAGGGTTGTTTCCCCAGGGTAAAGGCAGAAGTGTTGTGGCTTGTCAATGGCATTGTTTTTCAGGACAGATAGTCCTTGACGTGAGACCAAAACAGAGCCCAACATTTCTGTTGTTAAGTGAGATATTTGTTAAGTGACTTTTGCCCCATTTGACCATCTTTCTTGCCACGATTGTTAAGTGAATCCCTGCAATTATTAAGTTAGTAACATGGTTGTAAAGTGAATCTAGAACAGAACAGAACAGAACAGAACAGAACAGAACAGAATAGAATAGAATAGAAGCTGGAAGGGACCTTGGAGGTCTTCTAGTCCAGCCCCCTGTCAAGCAGGAGAACCTATACCATCTTAGACAGGTGAATGTCTAGTCTTTTCTTAAAATCCTTCAGTGATGGAGTGCCCACAATTTCTGGAGACAAATTGTTCCACTGGTTAATTGTCCTCACTGTCAAGAAATTTCTCCTTAATTCCAGGTTGCTTCTCTCTTTGATCAATTTCCAACCATTGTTTCTTGTCCTTCCCTCTGGTGTTTTGGAGAATAGTTTGACCCAGTGGTGGGATTCAACTATGTGAACAACTGGTTCTCTATGTGGATGCCGCTTTTGGAAGTCCATTCTGGGCCTGGGCAGCAAAAAATTGATGGACCGCCCACAATTTCTTGGGGTAAGCTGTTCCACTGGTTGATTGTCCTCACTGTTAGGAAGTTTCTCCTTAATTCCAGGTTGCTTCTCTCCTTGATCAGTTTCCAACCATTGTTTCCCATCCTTCCCTCTGGTGCTCTGGTGAACAACTTGGCCCCCTCTGCCTTGTGGCAGCCCCTTAAATATTGGAACACTAGCTTCTCCGTTGATGTTGGAAGGTCACAAAAAGTATTCATGCGACTCCAGGCTACTGTAACCATCACAAATATGAGTCAGTTGCTGGGGGGGGGTAGGTTTATAAATTTTGATCACATGATGAGAGGGACGTGGCAATGGTCATAAATGTGAAAAGTGGTTGTAAGTCCCTTGTTTTCATTGCCATTGTAACTTCAAATGTTCACTAAACCAACTGTTGAAGTTCAAGAAAATCAATGACCCTTTTCTTATAACTGCCAGTAGGATGTCTGTTCAGAGTCCTTCAGGAGAGCACTGTAGACATCTGGGTTCAGGATAACTGTGCATCTTCCTTTATCAGCTGGCAAGATGGTGACGTTCGGATCTCTTCGTAGGGGGTATCACTGCTCTCCTTTCTTGAATTGTGAGGTTGGAAGGGGGTGTTTTGGCATTGATCCGGTGGGTCCTTTTGAAAAAGCGCCTTTGGGATAGTCAACCATATTTTATTACATTTTAGCTTACCATGGCATTTCCTTTGTTTTTCTTTTATACAGATTTTTATATCATCTTCAGGTTTGTTTCTTAGTTTGATTGATTAAGAACATAAGAAGAGCCATGCTGAATCAGGCCAAAGCCCATCGAGTCCAGCATTCTGTGTCACACAGTGGCCCACCAATTGTACATGGGGATCTTGAGCAGAAAGAGAAGGCAAAACCCTCCCTTTCCCTTGACCCCCAACAAATGGTACTCAAGGGAATCCTGCCTGCCTCAACCAACATAGAGGCGGCACATGGACATCCGTTTTAATAACCACCGATACACTTGGCATCCATGAATCTGTCTGACCCTGCCTTGAAGCTATCAAGGCTGACAGCTGTCACGACCTCTTCTGGAAGTGAATTCCATAAACCAACGACCCTCTGGGTGAAGCAATATTTCCCTTTATTTGTCCTCACTTTCTTACCTACGAGCTTTAGGGAGTGCCCCCTTGTCCTAGTATTGTGTGATAGAGAAAATAATTTTTCTCTATCCACCTTTTCTATCCCATGCATGATTTTATGCACTTAGATTATCGTATTAGCCATCTAAGAGCCGTGGTGGCGCAGTGGTTAGATTGCAGTATTGCAGGCAAATTCTGCCCATTATCAGGAGTTCAATCCTCACCAGTTCAAAGCTGATTCAGCCTTCCATCCTTCCGAGGTCGGTAAAAAGAGGACCCAGATTGTTGGTGGCAATATACTGATTCTGTAAACTACTTAGGGAGGACTATACAGCACTATGAAGTGGTATATAAGTCTAAGGAATATTGCTATTGCTATCTGCTGGCACTGCAGCACGTATAAAATTCTCTACCATAAGCTTAGGAGGGGTCTGTATTTAATTTTTTTAAAATAAAAACGTGGCTGAAATCTCACGGATATTTCATCTTCCAACTTTTATTCTTGAGAAACCTTGCCAAATTTTTGGTAATCTCCAAACTATCCCATTTCTCTGTCTTTATCAATATTCTTATCACTTCTCAATCTCAAAACTTGCTCTGTGTTGCCGATAAAATAACTACTCAATAATAAGCAATATAATATATTCTGAAACTTACTCACCCACCGCACATATATAATGATGTATAAAACTCTCTTCCTTAATTTTTACTGGCATACAATTCTTGATTTATCTTCTGTTCATAAAGAGAACATTATATGAGCAGGCCATTTACAGCTGAGAGAAAATGAAGACAGTTGTTTTCAAGCCAGAGATTGAGAAAAGAAGATTCAGAGGTCTTGTAATGCTGAAATCATGATGGCCATTTTAAAGACACTCCTTAAACAACTGCAGACATTAAACATGCTTTTTAAAAAAGGCATTATTGCTGATGTGTACGCATAACCCTATTAGAACTTGGATAAATGCCCATTTTTTAGATTTCATGAATTATAGTGTTTATAGATTTAATCTTTTGCATACTTTTTTTTGTTCAAATGAATGAAAATTATTTATTTTATTTATTAAATTTTTTATCATGCCATTATTACTCTGTAAGTAACTCAAGGTGGTGAATACACCTAATACTCCTCCTTCTTCCTATTTTCTCCAGAGGTGGGTTGTGCTGAGAGAGCACGTGACTGGTCCAAGGTCACCTGGTCACTTTCATGTCTGAGGCAGGACTAGAACTCATGGTCTCCTGGTGATTGGCCCAAAGTCATCCACCTGACTTTCATGTCTAAGGCAGGACTAGAACTCACAGTCTCCTGTTGATTGGCCCAAAGTCACCCACCTGACTTTCATGTCTAAGGCAGGACTAGAACTCACAGTCTCCTGGTGATTGGCCCAAAGTCACCCAGCTGGCTTTCATGTCTAAGGCAGGACTAGAACTCACAGTCTCCTGGTGTTTGGCCCAAAGTCATCTACCTGACTTTCATGTCTAAGGCAGGACTAGAACTCACGGTCTCCTGGTGTTTGGCCCAAAGTCACCTAGCCGGTTTTCATGCCTAAGGCAGGACTAGAACTCACGGTCTCCAGGTTTCTAGGCCAGCACCTTCACCATTGTACCAAACTGGCTCTCTCAGTCTTCTTTCTCCCTCTCAATCCTCTTTGATTTGTCCGTGGACATCATCATCATAGTGACAAGTCAGATGCCTACTGAGCATCATGACATTATCCTGACCTATGTTTGATCCCTGTAATCATCCCCATGGTGAAACTGCTTCTAGAAGGAGGAAGAAACAGCCAAGCATTGAAATGGCGCCAAATTAACAGCTGTCTTGGAACACGGCTCTGAGAAAAACAGGGGAAAAAAGTAAAAAAATATATAAGAATGTCAGTATTTTTAGAGGTAAAGCTCTATAGGAGACATTCTGTGCTAAAATGGATATTTTTGTCCTAGGAATAAATGCTGGGAAATTAGCAAAACTTTAATGTTTGTGATTTTTACACACCTCCAAACGTTTAAAACATTTTCAATAAGTGGCACATAATGTGCCAACTTTTGCTCCGAACCCTGATGTGACACCATCAGATGTCTAATTATTTTGGCCTGGCTTATTAAGCACATTTGAAAATTGGCAAAATGGCTTGATTTGATTTTGTGTGTGTGTGTGTGTGTGTCTGTCTGTGTGTGAAAAATTACATGCTACATTTAATCAGCCCGGCTTTAAGAAACAAATGTCATTAAACAGCATTTAATTAGCAGTTCTTACATCCCTACTGTGTGAAAAATTGTATCCTTGATAACTACAAAACAGTTTTAAGGTCAAATATGGAAGAATAAAAAAAATACTTTTTGAATGGCCTGTGGTGTAAGGCTACCAAAAAGAGCAGCTTATTTCCATTAACAGAACAGAGCAGAACAGAACAGAACAGAACAGAACAGAATAGAACTGGAAGATCTATTGGAGATCTTCTAGTCCAGCCTTCTGCTCAAGCAGGAGAACCTATACCATCTCAGAAAAATGATTGTCCAGACTCTTTTTAAAAATCTCCAATAATGGAGCATCCATGATTTCTGGAGGAAAGCTGTTCCATTGGTTAATTGTTCTCACTGTCAAGAAGTTTCTCCTTAATTCCAAGTTGCTTCTTTCTTTGTTCAGTTTCCAATCATTGTTTTTTGTCCTGCCCTCTGGTGCTTTGGAGAATAACGTGACCCCCTCCTCTTTGTGGCAGCCCCTCAAATACTGGAATGCTGCTATCATGTCTCCCCTATTTCTTCTTTTCTTTAGACTAGCCCAACCCAAGCCCCACAGCCATTCTTCATATGTTTTAGCCTCCAGGTCTTTGATCATCTTAGTTGCTCTTCTCTGAATTTTTTTCCAAACTCTCAAGACCTGACTGCAAAATGCAGGCCCGAATGCAGCTGCAGAACTTTGGCCCCAGAAGAAGTGGACCAGCTGGGTGGGGCTGTCAGTGCAGGAGGTGAGATAAGGCCTACCCAAAAATAAGATCTGGTGCCTCTTTTGGAGGTTAAATAAATAAATAAGACCTGGTCTTATTTTTATGGAAACACAGTACTTGTATATAGGTATGTAAGTATGTTTACTAACATTTGGGCCCAATTAAATGCTACATCGCTAACAAACTAACTGATGGAATAATGCCAATTTAATGTGTTCTCTGAGACCTCAGAACATAAGGATGCAAAGCTGTTGCCATTGTGTAGAGTGATGTGAAAACCTCACCTCTGCTTCTGTCCTTCTTTTGAGCTTCTGTCCTCCTCAGAAGGTTTCTGAAGTTTCCGAGTCTTCTAAACAGGCTTTGGAATTCACTTCAGTGTAATTTCCCATGGATTTGAGTAGTGCTAATCCTGCACATTTTTGGAAACTCATTAGATGGATGAAACCTCAAACCCTCCCAGGCCAAAATAACCCAATCATATTAAAAAGGATTAAAAGTCTCCTTTTCATTAACGTAGTAATTGCTTAAAGCTATCGCTAGGCAATATACTTGGGAACTTTGAAGATAAAAGTTAAGTATTCCCTAGATAAATGGATACTTAATCAAATGTTGCCTACTCCCCATATACCTTCTTAATCCGAATAGAGTTCTACTAGGAGAGCTCTAGTACATAAACAAAGAATAACAATGAATATATTTATATTTTTAATACAAATGGATTTTTTTAAAAAAAAAACATAGTCAATATATCTTTGTGTTCGTTCCTATTCACAGTAAAAGAGTGCACTAAAACAATCACATCATTTAGGAAAAAATCCTGCTAGTGCAGCGGTTCTCAACCTGTGGGTCGCGACCCCATTTGGGGTCGAACGACCGTTTCGCGGGGGTCGCCAGACACCGCAGTCCGCCATTTCTTCCCCCGTTTTCCCTCAGCTGTCGTGCGCGCGCCGCGCATGCGCAGTTGGGCCAGTCGCGCCGCGCATGTGGGGTTCGGCCCGTCGTGCACGCGCCGCACATGCGGGGTTCGGCCCGTCCCGCGTGCGCCACGCATGCGGGGTTCGGCCCGTCCCGCGCGCGCCGCACATGCGGGGTTCGGCCCGTCCCACGCGCGCCGCACATGCGGGGTTCGGCCTGTCTCGCGCGTGCTGCGCATGTGGGGTTCGGCCCATCCCACGCGTGCCACGCATGCGGGGTTCGGCCCATTGCGCATGCCACGCATGCGCAGTTCGGCCCGTCGTGTGTGCCGCGCATGCACAGTTCAGGTCATCATGCGCATGCCGCGCATGCGTGGTTCGGCCCATCGTGCTGCGCATGCGCGGTTCGGCCCGTTGCGCCGTGCATGCGCGGTTCGGCCCATTGCGCGCACACTGCGCATGGGCGGCGCAGGTGGGATCTCGGACTGAAAAAGGTTGAGAACCGCTGTGCTAGTGTGTTGTCTATGTCAGAACTGGGCCAACCTGGTCTTTTAGGAAAGAAACAAACTCTTGACTCCATTTGGAGTGAAAAAGTTACTTTTATTAAAAGCCAAGTGGTTACAATAGTAAAGCTGGGTTTAAACGTTTGTGCACAAAGTCTCCCCAGTTAACTTTCCCTTCTCTGTTCCACTCCCCTGTTATCACCCCATTCACATTCCAAGAAGAATGTACTTGGGCTGCACTACAAAGGGGTTGTGGGGTCAATTAACCAGTGGAACTGCTTGCCTCCAGAGATCGTGGGTGCTTCAATACTGGAAGCTTTTAACAAGAGACTGGACAGTTACTTGTCTCAAATTGGGTACGGTTTCCAGCTTGAGCAGAGGGTTGGACTAGAAGACCTCCAACGTCCCTTCCAACTCTGTCATTTTGTTAAAAATGTTTTGGTAACTGTCCCTGCAGTGGTTGGATAGATGGGTAAGAGTTGCATTCCATTCCTAGGTCTACGGCTTTGGGATGTCTCGGGACACTACAAAGATCACTTCCGGTTTTCCCCAAGGTTTCCCACAGCTTCCATGCCCCCCCCATGATTTATGGCAGACTGGCATTCATCAAAGCATACAAGCGAGTGAAGGACGGAAGCTCTGACAATGTGCATCTTTACTGTTATGTTTGGTGATCGGTGAGGCATTGACGAGGCAGCAGGTGCAACGACAACTCTTTATTAAAGTTTAAACAGAAGCCTGGATAACTGCTGCTCCACCCCTGTTTATACACTCAGCAACAAGGCGGCGGCCAATAGGATTCAAGTATTAGTTCCCGCTTTAAACACAAGTCAACGAGCATGTAGACAGAAAGTCTGGCACTTAACTGATATAGTCTTAAGACCGTTTTTTTTTCAACAGTTCCAAGTAATTCACATCAATACATTTATTTTTTATTTTATTTTTTTATTTATAATCAAATTTCTATACCGCCCCTCTCTCAAAGGACTCGGGGCGGTGTACAGCCTAAGATTTAAAAACATATAAATATACATAATTTAAAATAATTAAAAGTGAATTAAATAATTTGGCCGTAAAATCCCCATTTAAAACACTACACTTACAAATCTTAAAAAGTTACTCAAGCCCTCTAAAACATTCTAACCCTACTGGAACCAGAGCTTCTATGCCAGGCTGGCCTGTCGAAAAAGGAATGTTTTTAGTTCCCGACAGAAGGTGCGTAAATCTGTCATTGTATGGAGTTCGGGGGGGGGAGCTCGTTCCATAACGTGGGAGCTCCCACAGAGAAGGCTCTCCCCCTGGTGCCCGCCAGCTGGCATTGTCTGGCTGACGGCTCCCTGAGGAGGCCCTCTCTGTGGGAGCGTACCGGACGGCAGGAGGTATTTGCTGGCAGTAGGCGGTCCTGTAAGTATCCGGGTCCGATGCCATGGAGCGCATGGAGTACATTACATTTACATTACATTACATTTACAACAAAAGCACAGAATCATTCATAGGCTCTGTGGAGATTCTCAGTCATTCAGATCTCACCCAAGCAGCTTCTTCAGTTCTGCCCTAGCAATAGGGACAGGAAGTTGCTAAGTAAATAGGCATGTCATGTATAAATGAAATTACAGAACCGAAGAAGCTTCTTGGATGAGAAGTGAAACGTTCCCAAAATAAAACAAACAAACAAACAAACCAAGAAAGTCCAGCTGTCTTTTGGGGGGGAAAAAAGCACCTTTGAGTCTGAACCAGTGTTTCTCAACCTCTGCAACTTTAAGATGGGTGGACTTTAATTCAGCGTGCTGGCTGCGGAATTCTTGGAGGTGAAGTCCACATGTCTTGTTGAGATTGAGAAACACTAGGTCTAAACTAGTTGGCTAAGAAAAGGGCTTTGTTCTACCTGGTGGATTCCGATTCAGAATAGCCCAATCCTTTGTAAACAATGGCGTAAATTAAGCAGACAAGTTTGCCGGTGGGACCTCTATTGAGAGACATACTGAAGTTCATCTTTAAACAGGAATTGGACAATTGTCTGCTGGAATACTTTTAATCTGGATTTTCTAACTAAGAAGGAAGTAGGACTCAGTAGCTTAAATTGCCTCTTCCAATTTTAGGATTCCCCATTGTCTTGAGATTGCATACATATTGCTCACTTAATCTAAATATGTACTTTCTACTTTACCTGGTGGATCTCAAGCTTCTTGTTGGTCTGTCCGTGCCCTCTACAGATTGAGTCTATGTCTGTCTTCAGAGGCCACAGCCAGTTTCTTAGATATAGCCTGGAAACGAACTGGCATTCATGGAATTACGAATGCTAAGCTTAAAAGGGAACATGAAGCTCAACAGTCTATGGAGACTCTCAATCATCCAGCTGTCCCAAAGATGTTTTGAAAACATTTTGCTTTTCATCGAAGACGCTTCTTCAGTTTTGGTATGGAAATTGAAGGATTTATATTCTTTGCAGTCATCTGATCCTTAGCATTTTGAGGATCAGTCATTGGCATTCTGGGAGTCGCTGAGGCCACTTGGGGGGTTTATCTGTATCCTCAGAGTCACTCAAATCAGAGTGCAAAACCCTTCTTGGGACTGCCGAAAGGACTGTGTTGTAGACAGGAGATAGGTGGTGTTGTATTCCTCCTCCTCTGTTGAGAGAGGGCTGATCAGTTTTGACATAGATGGCCTCTTTGACCCCTCTTTCAAACCAATGGTCCTCTCTGTCCAGAATGTGGACTTTGCTGTCTTCAGAAGAGTAATTTTTGTCTTTCAGATGCAGATGGACTGCTGAATCCAGCCCTGATAGATTTGGTCACCTATGTTGTGCCATACATTTATGAAGTGGTTGTTTTGTTTCTCCAAAACAAAAGTTTGTTGGGTGGGATTAATTGAAATTCAACTAACTGGCCTTCAACTAATCCCACCCAATTCTCAGTCCAGGATTCCAATACTTCATCATTGCCATAGAGCAGGGGTGTCAAACTCAATTTCTTTGAGGGCCGCATCAGCATTGTGGTTACCTTCAGGGGGCCAGGTGAGTGTGGCCAGGGTGGGTGTGGCCTACTGGGTGGGCATGGCCAGTTCTACATCATTCACATCAAGGGTGCCTGTGAGGGCCTGGGCAGGAGTGGGACAGATCTGAGGGTCTCTGGCAGAAGGGGGTGGGACCAGGGCAAGTGCCAAGGCATGGTCAACTGGAGGATCCTCACTGTTCCTCTCAGGCCATGCAGAGGGGGGGCTTATGGAGCTAAGACTGAATGCATTTCAGCATAGAGGGCCACCACAAAATTGTACATTGGCTCCCGGCTGGCCTGGGCCAGGGCCAAGGCAGCGGGGGCCGTTCCCTCACTGTTTCCAGGATGGCTTCGTGGGCCACATGAAACCACTTCGCGGGCCGCATCCGGCCCCCGGGCCTTGTGTTTGACATGTCTGCCATAGAGTCAACTAATGTCAAGCTTGAAGGAGACCTTGGAGATAACAGAATAACAGAGTTGGAAGGGACTCTGGAGGTCTTCTAGTTCAACCCCTGCTCAAGCAGGAAACTCTAAAGAATTTCAGACAAATAGTTGTCCAATCTCTTCTTAAAAAACATCCAGTGTTGGAGCACCCACAACTTCTGGAGGCAAGTCATTTCATAGATGAATTGTTCTCACTGTCAGGAAATTTGTCCTTAGTTCTACGTGGCTTCTCTCCTTGATTAGTTTCCTTCATTGTTTCTGGACTTGCCTTCAGGTGCTTTGGTATCTTCAGCTGGAGAAAATCTTTTTCAGCAGAAGAAACTTTGTTAACCTTCTGGCTGATGCTCCTCATCCCCCACCCCCAGCCTACTCTGTGCCCTAGTCATGACACATTGGAAGACTTAACTGCAGATACAGTAAATTATTGGAGAAATGAGCGCGCATTATTCTATTCAATTAAATCTCCCTTTGTAAGAGGTGAGCATGTGACAGTCTCTCCTTAATTGAAATCTGCAAAAATCTATTATTACTTTTACCAATCTGCTTTCAGCAGCATTTCTCATTAGCGGACAGCATTTCATTGCCACAAAAGATTATATATGCCCAAAGCAAACAGAATTGCTATTGGAGACTCCATCTTTGCCTGCACTTTAATCTCTACGGCTTTGTGCCAGTTTTCAGGAGATGTCAGGAGGACCTTTCAACAAAATGAAGTGCAGCTGAAAGAAAAATCATCCCCCTCCCACTTTTTTTTAACCTACATAAAATATATCATTGAAGAGATAAAGGGGATACTTATCCAGATGTGCTTGCTGACAGTTTTATTTTCTATCTGATTTACCAAAGTATGACTGGAGAACCTCAAAGACCTAAAGTTTGCATTTTTTTTTAAAAAAAAATTAAGGTTAAGTAAAGATGGAGTATAACTGAGTGAAGTTTTTCTAGTAATGTTGTGCTAGGCAGCATGGCACACTTTTCCCGGCAATGTTTTGCTAGTCATAATTTTGCTTAATTGGTGTCACTTCCATCGTAGTGGTAGTCCCTCCAACTGGTTGTATTAAAATCTGCCTTGTGGCTTCTTGAAAGTTGTGTTCCTCTACAACAGGGATCTCCAAACTTGGTAAATCTAAGACTTGTGAACTTCAACCCCCAGAATTCTGAGAATTGAAGTCCACAAGTCTTAAAGTTGCCAAATTTGGAGATCCCCACTCTACAAAAAGAGGGGGTGGTTTTTCTATCTTCTTCTAAGAGTGTTTGCGATAGTGATCTTAAGCTTTGATTCTTGAGCTTCCTTCATTGTGAGCTGTTGTTGTTGGTGTTACCCACCTTTCCATCACCTCAGTTGGTGATCTCTGTTGGTCATATTTCTCAATGTGAAAAAAAATGGGAGGATAAGAATTCTGCGATGACAGGGGTCTTCAAACTTGGTTCTTTTATGACTCGTGGACTTCAACTCCCAGAATTCCTCAGCCAGCGTGCCTGGCGGAAGAATTCTGGGATTTGAAGTCCACAAGTCATAAAAGGGTCACGTTTGTTCCTTGGGATTTTGTGCAAATGTGGGAAATCCAGCCCTGTAAAATTCTGGAAAACTTTATCTCTGTCTCCATTTCAATCTGTATCTCTGACTCCACCTATCCTTCCCTCTCTGTCTTGCTACCACGAAAGAGAGTCATTCTTGTTTACAACTAGCCATTGACTTAAAACCATTCATTTACTGACCATTCAAAATTACAACGGCACTGAAAAAAATCACTTAAATATGAGCTGCAGCTGCCAAAAAAGCCAACACTCATTTAACAGCTGTCTTGCTTAGCAACAGAAATTTTGGACTCAATTGTGGTCATACGTTGAGGGCTACCTACAGTCCTTGGGTGGCTTGTCATTACATCAGGGCAATAAGTCCATAGTCAGATTATATCACCTTTCTCTTTTGGACAAAATTCTCTTTCTTCAAAAGAACAAGGTCAGTCAAAGGCAGAACATAGAATAACAAGAGTTGGAGGGGACCTTGGAGATCTTCTAGTCTAGCCCTCTACTCAAGCAGAAGAACCTATACCATTTCAGACAGATGACTGTCCAGTCTCTTCTTAAAAGCCTGTAGTCTCTCTTGATAGGAAGTTTCTCCTTAGTTCTAGGTTGCTTCTCTCCTTGATTAGTTTCCATCCGTTGCTTCTTGTTCTGCCTTCAGGTGCTTTGGAGAATACATTGACTCCCTCTTCTTTGTGGTAGCCCTTCAAATATTGGAACAGTCTTATCATGTCACCCCTGATCTTCCTTTCCACTAGATTAGATATACACACACTAGACTAGACATACATAGTCTTGGCAAAGAGTTTATGCAATCCAAAGAGAAATAATTCTGTTTGTATAGAAATGGAATGAAAATGAATCATGTTATTTATTGGAGATGCAATGAGAAAAATGTTTCATTAAGGCACAGGTTCTTGTGATGTCCAAATTTATGTCCTGCAAAGAATTAATTGCAGAAATTAATTTGACTGACTCAATCTTCTTTTAAGCTACATACCTATTAAATGGAAATTGATGGCTGGATAATAGGAAATTGGATTTCCATGGCCTCCTTACTGCTAAGAGACTGGTCCAACATTGGAAAGATAGATTTATGGCCCCAATTACTTAGTGGATTGAAGATCTGACATCATTTGCAATTTATGAACAAGCTGCCTACAGATGTAGATTATGTATGGATGATTACAAAGAAATATGTCCATCTTTTATTGAACCTTATATAAAACCTAATATATACACAGATGAGAAATCCTTAAATATTTATTATTGTTTTAATCTTTTTGCTTTCTGTAAATAGTTACAATGGTGATGATGTTGTTGTTGTTGATGATGATGATGATAAGAGAGCAACATGGATGGTTAGGGATTATAAACTAAGTTATAGGAGGAGTTTGGATAGGTAGTTTGATCTAGGGGTTAAGATACCAGGCTGGAAACCAGGGCACTGTGATTTCTAGTACCACCTTAGGCAACAAAGATGATGAGGGGACTGGAGACTAAAGCATATAAGGAACAGTTGCTGGAATTGGGAATGTCTAGTCCAGGGGTAGGCAACCTTGGCTCTTTTATGACTCATGGACTTCAACTCCCAGAATTCCTCAGCCAGCATGGCTCAACTTAGAAACCTCTCCCTTTTCCCTCAGCCTGGCTGGCTCAGGAATTCTGGGAGTTGAAGTCCACGAGTCATAAAAGGGCCAAGGTGGCCTACCCCTGGTCTAGTCTAATGAAGAGAAGGACTGGGTGGACATGATAGCAATCTTCCAATATCTCAGGGACTGCCCCAAAGAAAAGGGAGTCAAGCTATTCTCCAAAGCACCTAAGGCAGGACAAGAAGCAACAGATGGAAACTAACCAAAGAGAGAAGCAACCTAGAGCTAAGGAGAAATTTTCTGACAGTTAGAACAATTAATCAGTGGAATGGCTAGCCTTCAGAAGCTGTGAATGCTCCAACACTGGAAGTTTTTAAGAAGAGACTGGACAGCCATTTGTCTGAAATGGTATAGAGTTTCCTCCATGAGCAGAGGGTTGGACTAGATGATCTCCCCATTCCCTTCCAAATTTATTATTATTATTATTACAATGTTAGCTGGGTGACCTTGAAGCAGTCTTGCTTTCTCAACCAAGAAAGAAGCAACTAAGGGCAAGCCACTTCTCAAATCTTGCTAGGAAAACCGCAGGAACTTTTCCAGGTAGTTGCAGGAATCAAGATTAACTTGGAAGAGGATGGTTGGGAGGCAAAATGGATGGAACACGGTATTTCTCAGCTATAAGAAAAGATGATGGAAGCCATGGATATAAACAATACTTTTCAGTCACCTGAGAAGGTGTTGTATTAGAAGAAGGATCACATCTAGTCTTTATTTTTTCAAAGGCAACACCTAAAATAATGGCTTGAAAATACAGGAGGCAGAATCTGGTGTTCGGAAAATACAGGCTGAACTGCTATTCCTTCCTAAAATACTTGAATCTGGATTTTTGAATAAGGATAGAACTGGACACAAGAACCTAATAATCCTGCCAAGTCTATGGTTAGATGAATGAAAATGACAGGAAAACAAAATTAATGTCACAAAACATTTTAAAACCCAATCCAACTCAGTATCCACTAACTCCTTGAATAGAATAGAGCTGGAAGGGACCTTGGAGGTCTTCTAGTCCAGCCCCCTGCTCAAGCAGGAGAACCTATACCATCTCAGACAGGTGAATGTCTAGCCTCTTTTTAAAAATCTCCAGAGATGGAGCGCCCATGATTTCTGGAGGCAAGCTGTTCAACTGGTTAATGGTCCTCACTGTCAGGAAGTTTCTCCTTAATTCCAGGTTGCTTCTCTCTTTGATCAGTTCCCAACCATTGTCTCTTGTCCTGCGCTCTGGAGCTTTGGTGAATAATGTGACCCCCTCTTCTTGGTGGCAGCTCCTCAAATACTGGAATATTTCTATCATGTCACCCCTGTTTCTTCTTTTCTTTAGATTAGCTCTACCCAAGTTCTGCAGTCATTCATCATATGTTTTAGTCCTTTAATTATCTTAGTTGCTCTTCTCTGAATTTTGTCCAATCTCTCAACATCTTTTTTGTGATATGGTGACCAAAATTGGCTGCAGTATTCCAGGTGTAATCTTATTAGGGTTTTATAAAGCAGTACTAATACTTCTCGTGATCTTGATTCTATGTCTCTGTTTATACAACATAAATGCCTCCTCCATCCTCCTCCTCCTCCTCTCCTCCTCCTCCTCCTCCTCCTCCTCCTCCTCCTCTTCTTCTTCTTCTTCTTCTTCTTCTTCTTCTTCTTCTTCTTCTTCTTCTTCTTCTTCTTCTTCTTCTTCTTCTTCTTCTTCTTCTTCTTCTTCTTCTTCTTCTCAAATGCAAGATATTTCAAATATGCAGAAAGAGCAATTTAGAGCAAATCAATATACTTTTTGGTTGGTGTCACCCATCAGCACAACTGCATCTGTCAATTCTGGTTACACTTGGTTCCTCATTTAGTGATTTAACATCTTACTCCATTTCTGCCTTAGTTGCAAGTTCAGCCAAAACAGCTGATTGGTGGATGAGTTTTACAGATGGCTAGATCGTCAAGTTAATTTTACATTGTTCATTTTGCATTGCAGTACTTTTGCCAGCCATCTCCACTATTGACTTTTTGAAAGCAAATACAGTAAAAAAGGGCACATGGTTGTGGAAAAAATACTGCTATTGTTCTTTCTTTTTCTTTTGAAAGTGGAGCTGCTGGATTTTTGAGACAGTTGGCTCTCCTAGGGCAGGGGTAGGCAACCTCGGCTCTTTAATGATTCATGGGACATCAACTCCCAGAATTCTTGAGTCAGCTATGTTTTATTTATGGTTTATCATTTACATTAATGAAAGGGCTTCTGGAAAATAGATAGATAGATAGATGCACAGAGATAGATTAGATGATAGATGATAAATGATAGACAAGTGAAGGGAGTAGGAGGAAGAAGGAAGGAAGGCAGATATCTTTAAAAAATATTGGTCAATTCCATTGATACTATACAGTATATAGAGATGTAGATAGATAGACAGACAGACAGATATAGCCAGATGATAGAGATTGCTAGATGATAGATGATTAATAGATGATAGATAGATGGATAGATAAGAAAAAAGAAAGAAATAAGGAAGGAAAGAAAGACAAAGAAAGAAAGAAAGAAAAAAAGTAAGTAAGTAAGTAAGTAAGTAAGTAAGTAAGTAAGTAAGTAAAGGATCTTCACTTCTTAGCATTCGTCCCATCCAAAAATACTAAGTTGTTTCCGTCTTGGCTTATGGTCCACACCGACTATTTCTGGCTAACATGTTTGCTGGAGAATTTTGGAAGCTGATGTTCCAATATCCATGGCTAGGTAAGGATATCCTCAAACATTATATAGCAATATTTCCATTTTCTCCTATAGTAATAATACATCCGGATAAGTTGGCTAACGTTTCTTCCCCAAACAGTTGCCAAATTATCTAGGAAGCTGATGTCTATGAATGCAAGGATGGAAGGAAAGATATTAACTATTCTCAAAATGAGTTCAGGCTGGAAAGTTTTCTGAGATCATCAGAGACACTGCTGATTTATCTTAATGTTTTTTCCCCCCTGTCTATGTTGGGGGAAATTCTTCCAAATAGTTTGGAGAGGGATTTATTTTGCCTGCAATAACATGAGCAATATCATTCATTCCAGATGATTAAGTATTTATGGCTGTCTATAAATTACTCTTTCTTTGCTCTAGATAATAACAGATTATTATTCACCCACATGAATTATGGAAGATAACCAGTTTCTTTAATCTCACAAGAAGTGTGTTGTGTCATAAAATGGTTTGTGTATTTTATTCTCCTTAACTGAGGAAGGAAAACAGTCTCTTCTGGCAAATTAGGGTAAATAGATAGCTGCCCTCAGATATTTCTGACTTCGTTTATTTATTTATTTATTTATTTCTTAAAAAAAAAAAAGGCCAAAGGTGAAACCTTTATAAAGAGGAAAATGAAAGAAAACACATGTGTGAAAAAAGCAGTGAAAAGGTTCCCTAATTCTAGAAATGTGCTTTTGTTCTTTATGAGATGCGTCTTCATCCTTCATCCTTTAAGACCAAGCTAAGAATTCCATCGAGTCCTCCATGATGTAACTATTGGTGTTTGTTGGCCATTTAGTTCATTTTAGGGAGCTCAGATGCAGAACATAAAAGCAAACCACCTTCTTCCCAGTCACTCATCACTATGATTTACCCTTCAAGTCTGTAATAATCTGATCTTCCATGAATTTCTTCAGTCCCCTTTTGAAGCCATTTAAACTGAGGCCCATCATCATTCACACTGGGTGACTATGAATTCCGTAACTTAATAAAGCCCTATACAAAAATACCCCCCCTCAGTTTTGAATCTCCCCACATATATTCTTCAATTGTCAATGCCAGTTTATTCTATTCTATTCTATTCTATTCTATTCTATTCTGTTCTGTTCTGTTCTGTTCTGTTCTGTTCTGTTCTCTTCTCTTCTCTTCTCTTCTCTTCTCTTCTCTTCTCTTCTCTTCTCTTCTCTTCTCTTCTCTTCTCTTCTCTTCTAATTCTATTCTATTCTATTCTATTCTATTCTCAATAAAGATTCTCTCTTCTCTTCTCTTCTCTTCTCTTCTCTTCTCTTCTCTTCTCTTCTCTTCTCTTCTCTTCTCTTCTCTTCTCTTCTCTTCTCTTCTCTTCTCTTCTCTTCTCCTCTCTCCTCTCCTCTCATCTCGTCTTCATTATCAATAAAGATTCTATTCTATTCTATTTTCAGTAAAGATTCTCTTCTCTTCTCTTCTCTTCTCTTCTCTTCTCTTCTCTTCTCTTCTCTTCTCTTCTCTTCTCTTCTCTTCTCTTCTCTTCTCTTCTCTTCTCTTCTCTTCTCTTCTCTTCTCTTCTCTTCTCTTCTCTTCTCTTCTCTTCTCTTCTCTTCTCTTCTCTTCTCTTCTCACCGATAATCTGAGGGGGAGCAGCATTTAGTTCCATATGATTTCTGGAGTATGTTGTTCTTAATATTGCTTTTTGAAACTGTACTCTCTAGATGTACCTTATAGGAGAGAATCCAGTCCAATGTCACTCCAAGGTACTTTGGAGTACCTTGTCAATGCCAATTTTACTATTGTAAACATCTCCCCAAAACCGTTTTTCTTTGTTGTGAGAAGCTGTTCTAGTCTTCTTAATGTTAGGCTTCTCTTTTCTGCATCCTTTTTTCCATTTCTACAACCAAGGGCATCACTGTGTGTAAGGAAACAGTTAACAAAAATCAAGACCCATGTCACTTGTATTTCACATGTGATACACACACACACACACACACACACACACACAGAGAGAGAGAGAGAGAGAGAGAAAGACACAGAGAGATTAAAAAAGGGAAATATTTTCTTTCACAGTTGTGTCTCTGATCTTTTCTTTTTTTGACCCCTCCACCACTGTCTGTAACATCTGTTTTGAGATGCAGTGATCAGAACTGTCTTCAAAATAATTCTGAAGCTTTCTGAAACCAAATAGTTACAGCAGCCAGGAGCAGTTATCAAGTGATATTGACAACAAGGAAAGAAAGTGTTAGAGAATTTTAATTTCTCTGTTGGTGAAAAATAAATCAGAAGCTCTCACAGTTGACTGCATTTAGCTGATTCAAAATAACTTCTTTATATTTATATCAAAATATTTACAATACCATACATTTTTCTTTACAGCAACATAGCTCAATGAAGACTTCTTACAGAGAGATACAGAGGCAAACCCAAGACTGAAAATTCAGCTTCTAACTCAATACCTTTTTTTTCACAGACTCAGTAGCACTTTTCTCACATTGGCTGACTGAGTTACCACATGACTCTTCCTGTTCATGAATATTCCAACAGAAAGAAAGTTCCTTTGAAATCTGGAAGGACAAAGTTGTCTGATGTTATTTTGTCCTTGTTTTGAGTCCTGCTGTCACAGTTGTGTCCCTTGGTTCTTTGCCACAAAAATTTATTCTATTCAGAATTGAGGGAGGGGGGCATTCCTGGCAGATGATGGCCTATAGATCGCATCAGAGGAAGATTATATGAAGTGTTCTCTAATCTTCTGTGCGAAGATGTTGAGTCCTGTGATAGAGCTGTTGTTTTAATTAGAGTGAAGTTGACAGGCCACATTTGCACCAACCTGTCAGAACATTAGAGATCTCAAAAGATCTGTTTCAGATCAAAGAAACTTTACCAGCACAAATGAATACTGACATTTTTTTTCCAGGCTATCTTAAATGTGTGTGATGGGAAGAAGGATGAAAATGTAGTTGTTGTAGCTGATCAGCTCTTGGTTCACCCTCAGTCTGCTGGGTCTTTTCTTCAGAGGATGGAGATAAACAATATGACTGACAAGGGATGAAAATCAGCTGGATGCAGTGATGTAGGAGAAGAGCGGGCAGAGCTGGGAGGGCAAAGTTAAACATGCCATCAGTTTAGAATCTTTGCATTACCACAATAGATCCATGTTCACCCCCCTCAATTCTGTTGATGCTTATCTAGTGACAACTTAGTGATGAACCTTAATTGACCAAATTTTTATGTGTAGACTTGAATAATTCTTCTATAACTTTATGAATGATCCTGCCGCACGAAAAAGTGCTGCTGAGTTTTGTACAAACAAGTCCCTTAGATTTTGAAGCCACGATGTTCTTCTTCTGCCTGGACCTCGTTTGCCTTCAATCTTTCCCTGGAGGATTAAATGGACTATGCCGTATTTTTCTGGGTGTCGCATCACATGTCCGAAATATTCTAATTTTCATTTTTTAATTGTTTTGATGATTTCTCTTGGCTTTCCCAGGTGCCTTATCACTTCCTCATTTCTGATCTTGTCAACCCAGCTTCTATGTAACAGCTGCCCGTAAATCCATATTGTTAGTCAGAGACCAACTCCAAAACTCAGCAGCATTTTTTCATGCGGCTGCTGATAAAAACAGGATCACCAACATGATCGCCAACGTCTGATAACGGATATGGCAGAAGAAGAAGAAGAAGAAGAAGAAGAAGAAGAAGAAGAAGAAGAAGAAGAAGAAGAAGAAGAAGAAGAAGAAGAAGAAGAAGGAGGAGGAGGAGGAGGAGGAGGATGGAGGAGGCATTTGTGTTGTATAAAGAAGAAGAAGAAGAAGAAGAAGAAGAAGAAGAAGAAGAAGAAGAAGAAGAAGAAGAAGAAGAAGAAGAAGAAGAAGAAGAAGAAGAAGAAGAAGAAGAAGAAGAAGAAGAAGAAGAAGAAGAAGAAGAAGAAGAAGAAGAAGAAGAAGAAGAAGAAGAAGAAGAAGAAGAAGAAGAAGAAGACAAGTAAAAGGTGAAGGTATCTCTATGAGTTTTACTCCACTAATCTTAGCCAACTTTAGGAGGTGGTACTCATCTCTAGTTCTTGAGGCAGCATTGTCCAAAGATGTTTCTAAGGCCATGTGGCCAACATGACATCATGCCACAACGTGGAACTTGCGCAAAACACAGAACACTGTTACATTCCCATACAAGTGATACCTATTTATCTACTTATATTAACATGCCTTTGTACTGCTAGGTTGGCAGGAGCGGAGGAAAGTGATGTGAGCTCACTCCATCACATGGTGGCAGGACTGAAACTGCTGGAGAATGGACCTTCTCTGACATCTTTTAAGCCAGGGGTGTCAAACTCCCAACGTCATGTGACATGTCACGATGCATCGTGACTTTTTTTGCCATTGCCGGCAATGGGATGGGTGCGGTTTTGCTATGATGCATCCAGCCTGTAGGCCAGCAGTCTGACACCCCTGTTTTAAGTCCCTGATCCACTGTGCCTCCTGACAAGTAAAAAGGTAAAATTAGATTTATTTTTATTTTATCAAATGTTTACACTGCCCATCTCACCTGACTCTGGACAGTTTACATTTAAAAAAATTATCTATGATAATAATAAAAGTCAAGGATCTGGGGAATGTGGTTTGAATCAGTGAAGTCTGAAATATTCGAAGACTTTCATATAAAAAGTGAGTAATGTGGTCAAATGAAGGAATAAATAAATAATAAGCAAGTCAATAAAGACACATTGCTAAAATATAAGTAAAGTAACAATATCAGGTATTAAATCACAGACCTGCATGAAAGTAAGCCTGATGTTGACATGACCCCTTTTTCAAAGGCTCCCCAAGGCTTCCAAAACTTGGTATTAAAGCTTAGTTGCTAGTGCAGCGGTTCTCAACCTTTGTGTCGCGACCCCATTTGGGGTCGAACGACCGTTTCGCGGGGGTTGCCGGACACCGCGGTCCGCCATTTTGTTTTGTTTTTTTCTCCTGTCGCGCGCGTGCCACGCATGCGCAGTTTGGGCCATCGCATGCACGCCGCGCATGCGCGGTTCGGCCCGTCGCGGTCTGCCATTTTGTTTTTTCCCTTCATCGCGTGTACGCCGCGCATGCATGATTCGGGCCGCCGCGTGCGCACTGCACATGCGCGGATTGGCCTGTCACGCGTGTGTGTGCGCCAGGGTCACACCGCGCATCGGCGGCGCAAGTGGGGTCTCAACCTGAAAAAGGTTGAGAACCACTGTGCTAGTGGAACAGAAGGTGAAATGATGAAATACACAACTGGAGAGTAATTGACAATGATTAATCATAATTAAACAAAAATGGAAATGAACATCATGTGGTTTCATTTTTATGCTAGCCCATTTTACTCCTTGGTGAAATGCTCAGCCTGATTCACTCAAATATCGTCTCCAGCTTGGAAAACTCACAGTGAAATGCCAAATATATAGGAAGTACAAAGGGATTCACCAGGGTGGCAACATTTTGGTTTCATTTTATTACGGGGCTTTTGTCGGGCGCAAGCAATCAGATTGAAAAAAAAGTCCAAGTCAGCAAATTTTATTGTGTTCTACCTATAATACAAGTGTTTCCCCAGATTGTGTGCTTTCTCCTGGGAATAACCAGATAAGGTTCAATGGAACTTGGGGGGGGGAAGGAGTAAACATTATGTCTCTTGTGGCTGTGCAAGGACTCAAGGCTAGTTCCCCACTTGACCCCATCATCCCTGTCTGGTTGGGAGTTTCCCAACAATCTATCTATCATCTGTCTCTGTCTCTGTCTCTACCTACCTATCTCTATTTATGTCAGGCACAAGCAACCAGATCCACTTGTGACAAGTTCAAGTGAACAATTTAATTTTGTTCTAGCTATATTACAAGAATCTCCCCAGACCATTTGCCTTCCCCTGGGAACAAACAGATAAGGTTCCATGGAACTTAGAGCTGATCAAGCTTATGTGGCTGGGAAAGGACTCAAGGCTAGTTCCCCACTTGACCTCTCCTCCTTGCCTGGATGGGAGTTTCCCAACAATCATCTGTCTGTCTGTCAGTCAGTCTGTCTGTCTCTCTACTTCTACCTCTACTTCTACTTCTACTTCTATCTCTCTTTCTCCACCTACCTATTTCTATCCATGTCAAGCAACCAGATCCTCTTGTGAAAGGTCCAGGTCAGCAACTTTATTTTGTTCTACCTATAGTACAAGAATCTCCCCAGACCAATTGCCTTCCCCTGGGAATAAGCAAATAAAGGAACTTTTGGGTGATCAGGTTTGTGGCTACTGTATGTAAGGACTCAAGGTTAGTTCCACCACTTGACCTTTCCTCCCTGCCTGGATGGGAGTTTTCCAACACTTTAGTGTGTTACCTAAAGGGTCTTTTCTTCTGGACCTGGAGGCTACTTGCCAAAGAAGGTCTCTGCCTACCCAAGGTGGTCCTGAAATGCAAAGAAAATAATTAGAGTTTGTAAATACGGAAGAGATAACATACTGTTCAATTAAACTTCCAGATGTCAGTCCCAGCAGAGGAAGCCATCAACAATTCATGATTCTTTAAAAACATTTTTTTTCTTGTGGATCCATTTAAGATGAAATATGAGGTTGCTCTTTGTGACAGCTAATGCAGTATTAAATTAAGGATAAATAAATCACAGAAACAGAGATAGTAGTCACTTACATTACCAGGGCTATTAATGGCTTTTTTTTAGGAGACTGGGGGAAACTCCATAACAAGTTTCAAGGCTGAAAAATTCTCCTGGTGTTTGTGTGTGTCTCTCTCTGTTTTTAATGTCTTTTGTTGTCACAAATGCTGTAGATGATGGCTGGAATCCGAACCTGGGATTTTTTATAAACAACACATTGCAATAATTGTAAACAATAGTCCTTTCAGCATTGTTATATTATTCTTTTCACATGTTTAATTTTAATTTTAGGTATCCTTTTGATTTGCTTAAGATGCTAAATAGCAAAAAATTCTCCTTCAAACTGAGTTCATGACTACATGAGTATTATTTTCTTGAGTACTATATGAATATTTCCTTCCTTCCTTCCTTCCTTCCTTCCTTCCTTCCTTCATTCCTTCCTTCCTCCCTCCCTCCCTCCCTCCCTCCCTCCCTTTTGATTTACTGATGGTTTCATTCAAATACCAAACAGATCCATTGAAGAGTTAAACTGAAACATTTCACTTAAACTTGAATTTCATAAAATAGCCAGAATATTTATATAATTCTTTTGGGAAATCCATTAGAGGATGAAATCCTTGTTGATATATTAACAGTTACCGTGAACTGTTCCATGCCCAATAATTCAGTATCTGGAGTACTTAGTGCTTTCTAAGCTTGCTTGCAGACATTTCATTACCCAATGAGATAGCATCATCTGTGCAAGTGAGTGTGGATATTTGCTTCCTGTTATAGACAGTAGTTTGCCCTGTCAGTGTTGTTTGGGTGTGTGTGGTTTTTTTCCCTTAGTAATTCCTTGATTAGGATATGGTTTTCTGCTTGATTGTTCAACTGGTGTTAATCCCTGCTTATTTGTATATTGGCTACTGGAGAAGAAAACTACGGTTGAGTCCATCCATGTGTTGCAAAATTAACTTATTTGCATCATGTCTTCTGATTCCTAGTTGGTGTTCACGGATGCATTTTGCTAGTTTTTTGCCTGTCCGTTCTGCATAGTGATTGCAGGAGTTCTTATGCTCTATGTTGGAGATGATTCTAGACAGTGGTGGGATTCAAATATGCGAACAACCAGTTCTCTGTGGATGCCGCTTCCAGAAGTCCATTCTGGGCCTGGGCAACAAAAAATTTAGATATCGGTTCTGCCAAAGTGGTGTGAATTGGATAAATCCTACCCACTGATTCTACAACATAATTTAGCATCTCCTCAGTTAGCTCCTCTCTTAGAAATCCAATGACTTTGGATTTACTCCAATGATATGTTGGGGTAAAACAAAAGCTAAACAACACAGTATGTTGAAAAAAGGATGTGTGTGTCTGTGTATGTTTGTGTGTGTGTGTGTCAGGAAGAAGGATCCATTTTGGATTGAAATCCAGGGTATCACCTTGAGAATAGGTCCCTAACACTTACACACACACCCAGTCTACCCAGTTTATTAAATTTACTGGTGCTTCAGTTGGTGTGAAAAGAAAGGTTGAAGCACTTTCACTGGTGGGATTCAAATAGATGAGCAACCAGTTCTCTGTGTGGATGCCACTTCCAGAAGTCCATTCTGGGCCTGGGCAACAAATAATTAGCTACTGGTTCTGCCGAAGTGGTGCGAACCGGCTGAATCCCACCACTGAGCACTTCATATATGTATCCAAGAAATACTGAACTACAAACATCACATCAACATGTTTCTTTGTTGTTGTTAGTTACGAAGTCGTGTCCGACCCATCATGACCCCATGGACAATGTTCCTCCAGGCCTTCCTGTCCTCTACCATCTTCTGGAGTCCATTTAAGCTCACGCCTACTGCTTCAGTGGCTCCATCCAGCCACCTCATTCTCTGTCGTCCCCTTCTTTTATTGCCCTCCATCTTTCCCAGCATTAGGTTCTTCTCCAGTGAGTCCTTCCTTCTCATTAGGTGGCCAGAGTGCTTGAGGTTCAACTTCAGGATCTGGCCTTCTAAAGAGCAGGCAGGGTTGATCTCCTCTAGGACTGACCGGTTTGATTGCCTTGCAGTCCAGGGGACTCGCAGGAGTCTTCTCCAGCAACATAGTTCAAAGGCCTCAATTCTTTGGCGCTCAGCCTTTCTTATGGTCCAACTTTCACAGCCATACATTGCAACTGGAAAAAGCATGGCCTTGACTATACACACTTTTGTTGGCAGGGTGATGTCTCTGCTTTTTAGTATGCTGTCTAGATTTGCCATAGCTTTCCTCCCCAGGAGCAAGCGTCTTTGAATTTCTTGGCTGCAGTCCCCATTGGTGGTCCTTAGAGGTCACAAATTGGAATCTAAAATTAATCCAAGAACTTCAGATACTTTTACTTTTCTAGTCATCATTTCCCAACTTTAATGAAAAAAAATCAATTTGTTTGTAATTAAAGTGAGAAATTTCTCAGGCGAAAAGTTGCAGGAATTTACATCACAGTTCATGACTGGCATAAGTTGTGTTAAACTGGATGGATCCAAAATGGTTGCAGGTGGGATTTGTTGTGATTCCTCGCCAGCCAGTGGATTTGTCATGATTCCTCGCCAGCTGAGTCAGAGGAATCAGAGGAGGAGGAGGAGGGGTCTGGAGTGACATCAGAGTCAGAGGAAGGCTCTGAGAAGCTCGAAGACTTACAGTTTGATGAGGAGCCTGGCCCCTCTACTCCCGCTCAGGCTGAGACACAGCTGTGCTGGGACGCTGAGTGGGATAATGATGAATCACAGATGGGTGATATCCAGGATGCTCGTAAACGCCGGCAAGCAAAGAGAGCAGGACAGAGAAATGCAATGGGGCAGCTTTAAAGGCAAAGGAGCAGGCATTAGCAAGCCACGGCTTGGCTGCATAATAAAAGGGAAGGTGTGGGAGGTGTTGGTTGCTGAAGGCAACCGTTTGTGTAAGGATCGAGTTGCTGTGAACTGTGTTTGACTCAGGTCTGTGAATATTAAAAGGGATTTGGGTTTTTCCTGCTGTTCCTGGCTGCTTGATTGGAAGAGGGGCTTCTCCTTGTGAGCATAGCAAGGACTCACGTGGACTGGGACAGAACAGAATTAGATCCAAGCATGAACTGGGCCTCTTTGAGTGCCTAGTTTGACAAACCGTAGCTTGGCGGCCTACTAAAAAAATAAAACGAATTACTAATAAATATGCTGTGCTCCGGTCTGCTGCTCACCTTGTGATAGATACCTGCAGTTAGATCTCTCTTTTAAAGCTAGTCCATTCTACTAGGAATATGAGAATAATGACATTTTACAAAATGATAAATTTCTTCTGGAATAGTAGATGCTGGAGCTGTACTGTTTAAAGTAGATGATCTATGAAAGAAGAACGCTACTCAAACATTCTTTCTCTTTCTCCTTTGAACTTGCCATTGTGTTGACAAGTGAGATAATAAATACAAAGTATTCCTATGATGCACTACTTCATCAGAATATGTTGGAAATTTGGGGGGGGGGTGACAAGTATCCTTGGACACTTTAAAATCTGAGGAATCTTCCTTGTGGTTTGTCTTGTAGTGGATAGCAGTGGACTCACACGGAAGCTCAGTGTATTTATGAATCAACAAATATATTTACTGGACAAATTTTTATCACTATGGGAATTAGAATTATTACCTATATTGAAATCTTCAGAAATGGTGATTTCTCAGTCATTTGGGATTTTAAATTGGCATTTTATCTCTCTCCATTATTTTTCTCTATTTATCTCTCTCTCTCTCTCTCTCTCTCTCTCTCTCTCTCTCTCTCTCTCTCTCTCTCTCCCTCCCTCCCTCCCTACCTCCCTCCCTCCCTACCTACCTACCTACCTACCTACCTACCTACCTATCTATCTATCTATCTATCTATCTATCTATCTATCTATCTATCTATCTATCTATCTATCATTAATCTATCTATAATGTCTGTCTGTCTGTCTGTCTGTCTGTCTGTCTACCTACCTACCTACCTACCTACCTACCTACCTGTCTGTCTGTCTATCTATCTATCTACTCTCTCTGTGTGTATATGCATATATGCGTATGTATCTATATATACGTATATATTTATATTTGTTTTCTGAGGTTTTCGCGGGTGTTTGTATGTAGGTCTTTGGTTCTTCGGGTTTTCTCCCGCGTAGAATTTGAAGTGTCTTGGCAACGTTTCGATGAAATCTCATTCATCATCTTCAGGCTGGTGCTTTTGGCTTCTGCTTCTAGGAGCCATGTGTGGTCTAAGCTGTTTTTTCCTTTTAACTGCCAGTGGGGGTTTGAACTGATTGGCTGGGAGCTTGGCTATGTTCTGATTGGTTAGGGGCTTGGCTGTGCTCTGATTGGCTGGGGGGTTGGCTGTGTTCTGATTGGCTGGGGGAGTGTTCTGTTTGGGTGGGGGCTTTGTTGTGCTGGAGAGGTTCAAAGTGGCCACTGTTGCAGCTCTGGTCTGGCTCCTGGTCTGTGGTCTTGCCTCATCATTGGTGTGGGTTTGGGTTTGCTTTTTGCGTGGATGTGTGGAGGTGGCATCCTGTGTGTTTCTGGTGTCAATCTTTGAGTTAGGAATACGTTTGTCAATAAGGGCGGGTTTCCAAATGGCTGGTAGGCGGGAGGTATCATCTCGTTTGTTCATGCTGTGGGGGCGTTTTTCTATCTCGATGGCTTCTCTGATTATTCTGTTATTAAAATGTTCAGTTTTGGCAATTGTTCTGGTCTTTTTGAAATCAATTTCATGTCCTGTGGCTTTAAGGTGTTGGACCAGGGAAGAAGTTGGTTCCTCTCTTTTGACTGAGTTTTTGTGTTCTTCAATGCGTGCATTTATCCTTCTGTTGGTTTGTCCAATGTATGTAGTGGGGCAAGCAGTACATGGGATTTCATATACTCCTTGATTTTCTAACTCAATTTTGTCTTTAGGGTTTCTTAGGATGGTGGATATTTTTCTGTTTGTGCAGAATGCTGTTTTGACGTTATATTTGTGCAGGACTTTGCTGATCTTGTCTGTGGTGCCTTTTATGTATGGGAGGAGGGCTTTGCCGTTTTCTTGTTCTCTGTCATGGATTTTAGTGGGAGTTTCTTTTTGGATTAAGTTGGAAATCTTATTTCTTGGGAATCCGTTGGATGTTAGTACATTAGTGAGAGTGTGTAGTTCGGTTTTCAGGTGTTGTTCGTCAGCTAGGCATTTGGTTCTGGAGATGAGTGTCTTGGCTACGGAGTTGATCTGTGCTGGGTGGTGGTGTGAGCGTGCGTGCAGATAGCGGTTTGTGTGTGTTTTCTTCTGGTAGATGGTGTGTCCTAGGGAGCCATTGGATTTCTTGTAGACTAAGACATCCAGGAAGGGAAGTTGGTTATTAGCTTCTGTTTCCATGGTGAACTGTATTTTGGGGTGTAGGCTGTTGAGGTGTGTAAGGAAGTTGTCCAGTTTTCCTTTCCCATGAGGCCAGATTATGAAGGTGAGAGAGGTGATCCCATGGGTGCTCCTTCTATTTGTTTGTATTTTTGTCCGTTATAGATGAAGTATGTGTTGCAGTCGCTCCCAAACATATCCCCACTGAAACCATTATATGCGGAGTTGAAACCAGCCTGACCAAAATCAACCCCGATGACGCTAATAGAATCAGACTTGAAATCACCAACATACTCTGCACCAGCAAGCCACCCAAAAGCAACTTACCCAAAGAGGAGCAGACAGCACTACTTAACCTGAAACAAGACGCCAGCATAATAATCCTACCAGCAGACAAGGGCAACGCCACGGTGGTCATGAACACATCTGACTACCAAACCAAATTAACCAACCTACTCCAAGACTCCACATACAAACCCCTAAACACAGATCCCACCACCTACCTGGAGAAAACCACCAGATCCAAAATAAAAGCCTCTCCCATCAGCGAAGAGATCCAACAAAGAATCATTCCAAGAGAGAAATCATCCAGATGCCCTAAGCTCTATGGTCTCCCCAAGATACACAAAGAAGGAACCCCACTTAGACCCATAGTCAGCTCCATAGGCTCAGCTCTACAAAATCTAGCCAAATTTCTCGCCAAACAACTACAGCCCTATGCAGAATCCATCACCTCACAAGTAACCAACTCATTCCAGTTCATAGAGATCATAAAGAAACAAAACTTACAGCCCAGCGACCTACTCGTGAGCTTCGATGTCATATCCCTCTTCACCCAAGTGCCAATCAAAGAAGCCTTAACAGCTATCCAAAACAAATATAACCCCCCCAAACACATCCTAGATCTGACCAACCACTGTCTATCCAACACATACTTCATCTATAACGGACAAAAATACAAACAAATAGAAGGAGCACCCATGGGATCACCTCTCTCACCTGTCATTGCAAACCTCTACATGGAACACTTTGAAACCCAAGCTCTAGAAAAATCTGATCACAAACCCAAACTCTGGCTCAGATACGTAGATGACACCTTCGTAATCTGGCCACATGGGAAAGGAAAACTGGACAACTTCCTTACACACCTCAACAGCCTACACCCCAAAATACAGTTCACCATGGAAACAGAAGCTAATAACCAACTTCCCTTCCTGGATGTCTTAGTCTACAAGAAATCCAATGGCTCCCTAGGACACACCATCTACCAGAAGAAAACACACACAAACCGCTATCTGCACGCACGCTCACACCACCACCCAGCACAGATCAACTCCGTAGCCAAGACACTCATCTCCAGAACCAAATGCCTAGCTGACGAACAACACCTGAAAACCGAACTACACACTCTCACTAATGTACTAACATCCAACGGATTCCCAAGAAATAAGATTTCCAACTTAATCCAAAAAGAAACTCCCACTAAAATCCATGACAGAGAACAAGAAAATGGCAAAGCCCTCCTCCCATACATAAAAGGCACCACAGACAAGATCAGCAAAGTCCTGCACAAATATAACGTCAAAACAGCATTCTGCACAAACAGAAAAATATCCACCATCCTAAGAAACCCTAAAGACAAAATTGAGTTAGAAAATCAAGGAGTATATGAAATCCCATGTACTGCTTGCCCCACTACATACATTGGACAAACCAACAGAAGGATAAATGCACGCATTGAAGAACACAAAAACTCAGTCAAAAGAGAGGAACCAACTTCTTCCCTGGTCCAACACCTTAAAGCCACAGGACATGAAATTGATTTCAAAAAGACCAGAACAATTGCCAAAACTGAACATTTTAATAACAGAATAATCAGAGAAGCCATTGAGATAGAAAAACGCCCCCACAGCATGAACAAACGAGATGATACCTCCCGCCTACCAGCCATTTGGAAACCCGCCCTTATTGACAAACGTATTCCTAACTCAAAGATTGACACCAGAAACACACAGGATGCCACCTCCACACATCCACGCAAAAAGCAAACCCAAACCCACACCAATGATGAGGCAAGACCACAGACCAGGAGCCAGACCAGAGCTGCAACAGTGGCCACTTTGAACCTCTCCAGCACAACAAAGCCCCCACCCAAACAGAACACTCCCCCAGCCAATCAGAACACAGCCAACCCCCCAGCCAATCAGAGCACAGCCAAGCCCCTAACCAATCAGAACATAGCCAAGCTCCCAGCCAATCAGTTCAAACCCCCACTGGCAGTTAAAAGGAAAAAACAGCTTAGACCACACATGGCTCCTAGAAGCAGAAGCCAAAAGCACCAGCCTGAAGATGATGAATGAGATTTCATCGAAACGTTGCCAAGACACTTCAAATTCTACGCGGGAGAAAACCCGAAGAACCAAAGACCTACATATATTTATATGTGTACACAATTATTCTCAGAAGGCTAATGTAAATCTCACCTTTCATATTCTTACTATCAAACTGAACAAGCCTAGTTATCTCCCAGTAGAGACACCCCACCTTACTGTGTAAGATGCAAAATGATGCAGTCCTCAAGAGCAGAGCAGTTACTTACTGATCTTGAAGGCTGAAAACTTCTCTCATCTTAGCAGTGAAAGGTTAGTATTTTAAACTTCCAAAACTTTTCATATCAAGCAAAAGAGTAAACTTTTCAGAAGGGTTCAGTTTGAATTTCAAACAAAGGTTTTTCAAGGAGTCAACCTGAATTGCTTTCAAGTGCAAAAGACAATCAACTCAGAGAAGATCAGACTGAGTCTCCTAGGACAACTTTAGCCTTTACACTAAACCAGGGGTCTTCAAACTTGGCTCTTTTATGACTTGTGGACTTCAACTCCCAGAATTCCTCAGACCAGCATGCTTGGCTGAAAAATTCTGGGAGTTGAAGTCCACAAGTCATAAAAGGGTCAAGTTTGAAGACCCCTGCACTAAACCAACTCTTGGGTTGATCAACAACCCATTTCTGTGAGCATTAAAAATGATTCCCAGTGGAAAGACGTGTGATTTCTTGCAGCATCAGGGAAACTAGTATTTGCTACACAAATTCCATCAGCTCCAGATATTGTGGTCCTGTCATCCCTTTGAGGTAGTCCAGACAGGAAACCAAACCCTAACATTACCTTCATTGTAAGGTCACAGTAACAGAATCTTCTTCTTCTCCTTCTTGTGCTATATCCGTTATTGGATGTTGGCGATCATGTTGGCGATCCTGTTTTTATCAGCAGCCGCACAAAAAAGTGCTGTTGAGTTTTGTCCAAGCCAGTCCCTTAGATTTTGAAGCCATGATGTTCTTCTTCTGCCTTGTTTGCCTTCAATCTTTCCCTGGAGGATTAGATGGAGTATGCCATCACATGTCCGAAATATTCTAATTTTTGTTTTTTAATTGTTTTGATGATTTCCCTTAGTTTTCCCAGGCGGCTTATCACCTCCTCATTTCTGATCTTGTCATCCCAGCTTATACGTAACAGCCGCCTGTAAATCCACATTTCAGATGCTTCTAGTCTCTTCAGGTGGCCTTCTGTCGGAGACCAACTCTCTACTCCATAGAGCAGGATAGAAAAAATATAGCACCTGACAAGCTTGATTTTCAGTCTTAGGCTTATGTCATGACTGCAGAAGACCTTTTTCATTTTGAAGAATGCTGTTCAGGCTTTTTCTATCCTTGTCTTTACTTCAATGGTCATGTCCCAGCTTTCATGTAGATTAGAATTGAGGCGCGTGATCCTTTCAACTTTTTCTAGTGATATTCCTTCTGAATTTATTGGTGGTAAATTAACGGGTTGTTTGCTGATGACCATGATCTTGCTTTTTGAGGTGTTAAGCTTCAAGCTGTATTTTTCAGATATTTCTGTGTTGATGAGAATCTTGCAGGTCTGAAAGCACTTCCACCCTCCGTTGCTTTTACTGCCTGGAGATCTACAGAAGGTCCTTCTGAGATGCTTTCTCATTCCTATTTATGCCATGAGCTGAAATATCTCTTGTTTGACCATTGTTCTGGCTGTTGCTCTTACTTCTATATCCCAAGGTTATTCTCTCAGCCCATTGCGCCCAAACTGGCAGCAGCTGTCTGAGCTTCCCACTTCCCTCTCTCTGGCCAGGCTTCCACAAAGCCTTTCAGCCAGCCCCGCTACATAATTAAAAAAATATTTTAAACAATTCCAGCAATCCAGTTTGCTTCCATGGAGGCTACCTTTGTATTTAGTTTACATTTATATACATGTCTACAATTAAAGCTTCCGTTTGGTCTGACATCTTTCTGATGTACTGTAGTAATGCATCATCAAAAGCATCATCCCTCTGATAATGTATTGCTGATTTATACCATTAACGTGACTTTGTTTGATAATATGCCCAGGTGCCACATCTTCTGACAGATGAACAGTAATGACAACAGCTCTGCCACTGAAGAATGAAGAATGAGGATAACAAAGCACATGAGCTTCAGAAGGAACTGCCTATGATGGCCCTATCTTCCGCAGTTGAATTTTGAGCACAGAAAAACTAATGAGTCAAAATGAAAAATAAAGAATTCAACCCCAGCACTGCGGAAATTTGTGAATTTGGGCATTACATGCCCATCACCTTCATGCTGGCATCAACTAAGGAATAGGTCTCCATGGGGAAGGGATCAAAGGTGTCAACATGGCAACCCGTACATATGAATAAAAACCTAACCCACATGTAAAAAAAGAATGGTCCTTCAATAGTATAGTTGTTGCTGCTCTCTTCTCTTCTTTTTGTTTTTGTTTTATCCTTTCCTTGTGCGTTTGCTTCAACAAAGATCAAACTAAATTCACTGATGGATGAATTAATGTGGATTCAAAAAAATCCATTAAAAAGGAGATAGATAGATAGATAGATAGATAGACAGATGGATATAGATAGATATAGATGATAAATAGATGGATAGATAAATAACAGATAGATAAATAGATAGATATAGATGATAGATAGATATGATAGATAGATATAGATGATAGATAGATAAATGGATAGATAGATAGATGGACGGACGGACGGACGGACACAGACAGACAGACAGACAGATAGAATGGCACAGTGGCCTAGAGGTAAAGATTTTTGCCTTCCGCTCTACAGGCTGAGAGTTCAATCCTAGGCAGTGACAGATGTTTCTCTATCAGGGCACAAAGAGAAAATGCCTGCTGTGAACTCCATGTTCACACACACACACACACACACACACACACACACACACACACACACGTGTGTGTGTGTGTGTGTGTGTGTGTGTGTGAGTTTCCAAATGAACCTGCCTGAAGCCATTCACTTCTGTTTCTCAGTTGCCATGCAAATGGGGGGAGGGGGAGGGTTGGTTTAGCTATGCTGTGCCAGACACAACAGAAGATTGCTCCTATGGGAACCAAGGTCACCTCCCACAGGTGTTGGGTGACAACTGAGAAAATATCTAAGGAGCCCGCCAACTATATTAATTGGCCAACATGATCTGTGACACTCGAGGGGAAGGGAAGCATTTATTCTTTTTATTATACTATGTGAGGGGAATTTGGTTAGAGTTGGTTTTGCATTGAGAGTGCCGATATGATGCACTTGATAAAGCAGGGATCCCCAACCCATGGCCCGTGGACTAGCACTGCTCCGCGGCATGCCAGCAACCGGTCCGCACAAACAAGCAAAGCCCCATCTGTGAGATGCAGGCAGCACACAAAACCACACACCCTCTGGTCCACGAAAAAACCCTCTCTCCATGGAACCGGTTCCTTTTGGGCACCTCTGTGATAAAGGAATACTTTGAGGAAACATTCTCGGAGTCCTGGTTGATTGGGTTCGATTGGATTCATTACTTGGAACCTTACCTTTGTTACTTGTTACTCGGCATCTATATCCATCCATCCATTCATCCATCCATCCATCTATCTGAATACACACAAACACCACACACACACACACACACACACACAGAGCAAAACACACAAACAGTTTGTTTGAAATGGTATAGGGTTTCCTAATCCCTTCCAACATCATCATCATCATCATCATCATCATCATCATTGATCATTGCACAGTCAGCCAGATGTTCAGACTGGATTTGGCATTTTTGTCTACCTATCGAGTCCTTACCAAGGACCTAGGATAGGCAGATGTCCATGTTTGATGATATTTCAGATATCGTCGCAGGATGGAAGGAGTTCCTAGTAAGGCCACCTTTTGCAATTGACTAATTTATATGAAAGTAATTTATATGAAAATTAAGGTAAATGAGGGGGAAAATTTATAGACTGTCTCCATATGTTATGAGAGATGGCATACGTAAACATTAACAAATTCTTCTGCTGTATGTGGGTTTTCTCCCGCGTAAAATTGGAAGTGTTTTGGTGACATTTCAATGAAGTCCCATTCGTCATCTTCAGGCTGGTGTTTTCGGCTTCGTGCTTCTAGGAGCAATGTGTGATCGTAGCTGTTTCTTCCTTTTAACTACCAGTGGAGGTATGAACTGATTGGGTGGGAGCTTGGCTGTGTTTGATTGGGTGGAGGTGTGTTCTGATTGGTTAGGGGCTTGGCTGTGTTCTGATTGGATGGGGGTTGGCTGTGCTCTGATTGGATGGGGGAGTGTTCTGTTTGGGTGGGGGCTTTGTTGTGCTCAGGTTAGTCTGAGTTACAGGGGATTAGAGATGGTGAGCTGCATAGCTGTTTGGCTTCGCGTTCGTGGTCGTGCCTCATCTTCATGGTGGGTGTCAGTTTGCTTCATGTATGGATTGTAGGGGTTTAAAGTGGCTAATGAGGCAGCTGTGGTCTGGCTTCTGGTTTGCGGTCGTGCCTCATCATCGGTGTGGGTTTGGGTTTGCTTTTTGTGTGGATGTGTGGTGGTGACATCCTGGGTGGTTTTCGTCAGTGTGGGTCTGGTGTCATTCTTTGTGTTAGGGCCTCGTTTGTCAATAAGGGTGGGTTTCCAAATGCCTGGTAGGCGGGAGGTATCATCTCGTTTATTCATGCTGGTTGGGCGTTTTTCTATCTCGATGGCTTCTCTGATTATTCTGTTATTAAAGTGTTCAGTTTTGGCGATAGTTCTGGTCTTTTTAACATCAATTTCATGTCCTGTGGCTTTAAGGTGTTGGACCAGGGAAGAAGTTGGTTCCTCTTTTTTGACTGAGTTCTTGTGTTCTTCAATGCGTGCACTTATTCTTCTGTGGGTTTGTCTGATGTATGTGGTGGGGCAAGCGGTGCATGGGGTTTCATATACTCCTTGATTTTCTAACTCAATTTTGTCTTTGGGGTTTCTTAGGATGGTGGATATTTTTCTGTTTGTGCAGAATGCTGTCTTGATGTTGTGTTTGTGGAGGATCTTGCTGATTCTGTCTGTGGTGCCTTTTATGTATGGGAGGAGGGCTTTGCCATTTTCTTGTTCTCTGTCTTGGATTTTAGTGAGGGTTTCTTTTTGGATTAGGTTGGTAATCTTATTTCTTTGGAATCCGTTGGATGTTAGCACATTAGTGAGAGTGTGTAGTTCGGTTTTAGGTGTTGTTCGTCAGCTAAGCGTTTTGTTCTGGAGATGAGTGTCTTGGCTATGGAGTTGATCTGTGCTGGGTGGTGGTGTGAGCGTGCGTGCAGATAGCGGTTTGTGTGTGTTTTCTTCTGGTAGATGGTGTGTCCTAGGGAGCCACTGGATTTCTTGTAGACTAAGACATCCAGCAAGGGAAGTTGGTTATTAGCTTCTGTTTCCATGGTAAACTGTATTTTGGGGTGTAGGCTATTGAGGTGTGTGAGGAAGTTGTCCAGTTTTTCTTTCCCATGAGGCCAGATTATGAAGGTGTCATCTACGTATCTGAGCCAGAGTTTGGGTTTGTGATCAGATTTTTCTAGAGCTTGGGTTTCAAAGTGTTCCATGTAGAGGTTTGCAATGACAGGTGAGAGGGGTGATCCCATGGGTGCTCCTTCTATTTGTTTGTATTTTTGTCCATTATAGATGAAGTATGTGTTGGATAGACAGTGGTTGGTCAGATCTAGGATGTGTTTGGGGGGGTTATATTTGTTTTGGATAGCTGTCAAGGCTTCTTAGATTGGCACTTGGGTGAAGAGGGATATGACATCAAAGCTCACGAGTAGGTTGCTGGGCTCCACGAGTCATAAAAGAGCCAAGGCTGCCTACCCCTGGGTTAGGGGAAAAGCCATTTAAGAAAGTAATAGCAATAGCACATAGACTTATATACTGCTTTACAGTGCTTTCCAGCCCTCTGCAAGCAGTTTACAGAGTCAGCCTCTTGCCCTCCCCCACCAACAATCTTGGTCCTCATTTTACCGACCTGAGAAGGATGGACAGCTGAGTCAACCTTGAGCTGGTGAGACTCGAACTGCCAAACGTGCTGGCAGCCTGCAATCAGCAGAAGTAGCCTGCAGTACTGCACTCTTACCTCTGCACCACCGCAGCTCTTAAGGTGTGCAATAAGTGCAAAATAAAAATGCGAGTGGTGGGCAGATAGTGTTGAAATACCAAAGAATAATAACGGAGGTATTTAATAATAGGTGGCAGGGGGAGAGAAATTCCAGTCTTCCAATGGAAGGTCTAGCCTCAAGCACTGCGGATATGGCTAGAAGTCTGGGATGAATGAAGATGGCACCAGATGTTAATGAATATTAAGAGATGATTATGATTAGAGCAATCAGTACTCATTTTTGAGTGTCTAGCTGAAGGTCCACGCGATGCCATAGAAGAACAACTCCCTCGGGTGTCACAGTGAACAATTAGATTCATTACGGTGGTTTTATCACTTTCCCTGCGATGTTTGACAAAGACCTCTTTGGGATAAAAAGCAGGGGTGGGGGAGGAGGGGTGGCAGCGATGGCATTTGACGGGCCATTGATCTGTTTCTGTGGGGCATTTCCCCTGTGATTACAAATCACTCCTGTCCACCTGCTTTAGCTAATGGCTTGAATCAGAGATCCAAATAAAAGTAGAGTAGGCTTTGTTTCATCAAGACATTAGGCCCCATATGGGATAAGTAAAAAGGGTTCGGAGAAGAAATGGACAAAAGAAAAGGCAGGACAGGAAGCAACAGATGGAAACTAATCAAGGAGAGAAGCAACCTAGAACTAAGGAGAAACTTCCTGACAGTTAGAACAATTAACCAGTGGAACAACCTGCCTCCAGGAGCGGTGAATGCTCCAACACTGGAAGTTTTTAAGAGGAGACTGGACAGCCATTTGTCTGAAATGGTATAGGATCTCCTGTTTAAGCAACGGGTTGGACTAGAAGACCTCCAAGGTCCCTTCCAACTCTGTTATTCTGTTTTATTCTGTGATTCAGGAAAATAATGTAAATACAAGACATTGAATGTGCTGGGAAATCTCCACCAGCTTCTCAGCACCATCTGGAATTGTTTCAGATTTATCTGATAAAGTCCTTTGTCAACTAATGTTCTGCATAACTTCAAATGGAACTCTTTGGTTCACTGCAGAGGGTCCTGTTACCATTTGTGGGAAAAATTACTGATGAAGAGTTTCTGCTCTGTCTTTACCCCAGAGTTATGAGGAAACAGATTCTTGAGATGGCCCATTTTCTTCTGAGCTAACAGCTGGAAGCAAAATTTTGAAGTTTTCCAATAATGTTGGAATGTGGCTTACTTATTATTAGCGATACTGAAATAAATTATTCCTTCCTTCTTTCCTTCCTTCCTTCCTTCCTGCCTTCCTTCCTTCCTTCCTTCCTTCATTCCTTCCTGCCTTCCTTCCTTCCTGCCTTCCTTCCTTCCTTCCTTCCTTCCTTCCTTCCTCCTTCCCATACATTTCTTTCCCTCCCTCCCTCCCTCCCTCCTTCCTTCCTTCCTTCCTTCCTTCCTTCCTTCCTTCCTTCCTTCCTTCCTTCCTCCTTCCCACCCATTTCTTTCCCTCCTTCCTTCCTTCCTTCCTTCCTTTTTGCCTTCCCACCCATTTCTTTCCTTCCTTCCTTCCTTCCTTCCTTCCTTCCTTCCTTCCTTCCTGCCTTCCTTCCTTCCTCCTTCCCACCCATTTCTTTCCCTCCCTCCCTCCTTCCTTCCTTCCTTCCTTCCTTCCTTCCTTCCTTCCTTCCTTCCTTCCTTCCTGCGTTCCTTCCTTCCTGTGTTCTTTCCTGCCTTCCTTCCTGCCTGCCTGCCTTCCTTCCTTCCTTCCTTCCTTCCTCCTTCCCACCCATTTCTTTCCCTCCTTCCTTCCTTCCTTCCTTCCTTCCTTTCTTCCTTCCTTCCTTCCTTCCTTCCTTCCTTCCTTCCTTCCTTCCTCCTTCCCACCCATTTCTTTCCCTCCCTCCCTCCCTCCCTCCCTCCCTCCCTCCCTCCCTCCTTCCTTCCTTCCTTCCTTCCTTCCTTCCTTCCTTCCTTCCTTCCTTCCTTCCTTCCTTCCTTCCTTCCTTCCTTCCTTCCTTCCTTCCTGCGTTCCTTCCTGCCTTCCTGCCAACCAGAACTCTTTGTGAAAGAAGCAAAACATCCTCACTCATTTTTTAGGAAATATTTGGACACTTTGCAAACAAAAAAGGCTACAGAAAGCCTGCTGAGAAGTGTCTTTTCAGATCAAACTTCCTTGCTCTGATGTTATTAATAAGTCAACTTCTTAAGCCTTCAAGTGCAAGACCACTTGTGAGATCTTGACCAGTTTCTACCTTATGTGTTAGGTTGTTAAGTGAAACTTGCAAGCATAAGCACGTTGTGATAATGTCCTGACTTTCCTTGATGAAGTAGAGGAGGAATAATAACATTATCACAACATGCTTATGTCTGCAAGTGTCACTAAATAACCTAAAACATAAGGTCAGGATCTCACAAGTGGATTGTTTATCCCCAGCAAACATTTTGCAATTTCCCTGATTTTTTTTTTAACAATTTACCACCCAAAGATGTATGGGAAATAGTCTTGTCAGGTTTTCTGTCCTTGATTCTTCCACTTTATTGATAGAAATGACTTTTAAATTTGCAGAAGCAGCTCCTTCACAACCACTGTAACTTATGAAGTGGGTGGGTTGCAGCCCTGCACAGTCCTCTGAATAATTGCTGCCTGCCTGGAACATTATTCTATTCGTAAATTCTTCAGCTCAACAAAGAGCAAGAGTGCTTGTACCTGGTGCTTCATTGCAATAAGAGAGCATTTAAGACGTTGGCCGCAGTGATTTTTATGCTCCTTCATCACGGTTCTTGGAGAACAAAAGTACCTCTAGGGATTACTTTCTAGAATAATTTCTAGAAATTAACTCTAGAAATTACCTTGTAACGTAACTCTAGGGCAGTGATGGCGAAACTTTTAGAGACCAAGTGCCCGAACTGCAACCCCAAACCCACTTATGCATTGTTGAGTGCCAGGTGGGTGTGGCCCATTGGGTGGGTGTGGCCCATTGGGTGGCCGTGGCTGCAGTGGTAATGGCAGACTGGGTGGGACTAAAAAGTTCAATCAATTCCAACTTTGCAAGATCTTTTTTTTCCCGCGAGAAGTTGAAATTGACTCATTGATTGAACCTTTTTTTTTTTTTGCACACGACGGCGGAAGCCTAAAGTGAAAAGGTTTTATAAAACCCAGCTCTGAGTGCTGCCTCTGGCACCCGTGTCATAGGTTCACCACCACTGCTCTAGGGGACTGGAGGCTAAAACATAAAGAACCACAAGGAGGACTACAGATGACAATATAACAGTGTTCCAATATCTCAGGGGCTGCCCCAAAGAAGAGGGAGTCAAGCTATTCTCCAAAGCACCTAAAGGCAGGACAAGAAGCAACAGATGGAAACTAATCAAGGAGAGAAGCAACCTAGAACTGAGGAGAAACTTCCTGACAGTGAGAACAATTAATCAATGGAATAGGTTGCCTTCAGAAGTTGTGTATGCTCCAAAATTGGAAGTTTTTAAGAAGAGATTGGACAACCATTTGTCTGAAAAGCTATAGGGCTTCCTGCCTGAGCATGGGGTTGGACTAGAAGACCTCCAAGATCCCTTCCAACTCTGTTATTTTGTTATTCTGTTAAGTGTTAGCTGGTAAGAAGTCTAGCCTTGACTTCTTTGCTGTTCAAAATATATGTTGCAGCATTTTCTGTTCTAATCTTCTTTTCCCAGCATTTCCCCCTCTATTCCTCCCCTCCCCATCTCTGTCCTCCACAGCCAAGCTATTATCTTTCCCAGACGTGCCCCATTAATTCCCTATACGAATTCATGCACACTCAGCTCTAATGATTACAGAGAAGTAATGAATGTGGGCCGTAGACAGGGCTGCTTTTTTGTGAGGCTGCCACCAGATTAATTGATGGATTGAAATCTCTTCGGTACATCTCTGGTGTCTACGTTTGATGGGCTCCAAGATCTAGAATTCCCCAACACCATAAGCAAAAATTTTGGAGTGCTGGCTAAGGGTTATTCTTAAATATAGATTGCTTTTACCATATAGAGAGTTTGCAGTTTTCCTGAAAATACATTTATCGCATTAAGTGGGTCTTCTTTTTAGTAGACATAGTATTATAAAATTGTTGAAGAGGGAAGTATTTCAAAGTTACAGTACCTGCAACTAATAAGCCAGGTCTCTGTCCTTTAATATCCTACTTAAAAACTGTCAGCAAAGAAGAGACCAATCCTTCACTTTCTGAAATAATCACAATGCGTCCCTCCTGATGTTTATGTTCAATTTTCCCACTGTAACTCCATCCACTACTTTTTCTACTCAAGGAACAGGGGGACAATAATTTTATTCCATTATTTATGTGAATGTCCTTGAAAGAGCTAAACAAGGCAGAGGAATCATTTTTAAACCTTGAACTAAGGCTAAAACGTATGACGATTGGTTCAGGAATTGGATATGTCTACTTTAATGGAAAGAGGGACTAGGGGAGACATGATAACACTGTTCCAATATTTGAGGGTGCCACAAAGAATAATAAACCGTCCCTTGGATGAGAAGTTTTGGTTGCCTCTTTTCTGAACAAATTTCAATACAATCCTCGATGTACAAGCCTAAAATTTATGTTGCTAAGCGAGAATGTTGTTAAGGCAGTTTTGCCCCATTTTAACACCCTTTCTTGCCACAGTTGTTATGTGAATCACTGCAGGTATTAAGTTAGTAACATGGTTGGGAAGTGAAGCTGGCTTACCCATTGATTTCTGTCCTCAGAAGATTTCAGAAGGTGATTACGTGACCCCGGGACACTACAATCATCATAAATATGAATCAGTTGGCAAGGGTCTGAATTCTGATCATGAGGATCCTGCAATGGTTGTCACTTTTTTCAGCACTGTTGTAACTTCAAGCAGTAACTAAATGAACTGCTGTAAGTCAAGGACTAACTGTACATAACAAAATGTATGAAGAAAATGTAAACATCTTCTCAAACTGTACTATAAAATCTTGACTCAGACCTCCAGAAGAGCGGTTCCCATTGATCCTTGCCAAGAACCCCAATCTTCTTCCTCATGGCTTCTCACATAGATGACGTGAGGACCAGTGGTGAGATTCAAATATATGAACAACCGGTTCTCTGTGTGGATGCTACTTCCAGAAGTCCATTCTGGGCCTGGGCAACAAAAAAATAGCTACCGGTTCTGCTGAAGTGGTGCGAACAGGCTGAATCCCACCACTGGTGAGGATCAAACATTTCTGTGTACACATAAAATCATCTAATCATCCATTCTTCTTGGTCTCTCCACACGTCATCCTGAGTGACGCGTGCAAACCAACATCTACATTTCCTGCATCGGATGAGGAGAGCACATCCGGAAGTGGCATCCATGCATTTCCAGCAGGCTGTTCTAGGCCTGGGAGGCTTCCTCCAGGCCTCTGAGGCCTAAAACGGACTTCTGGAAGTGGCATCCACAGACTTCCGGTGATCTGTTTTAAGCCTGGGAGGATTCCTCCAGGCATCTGAGGCCTAGAACAGACTTCCGGAAGTCGCATCCACGCACTTCTGGCAGGCCATTCTAGGGCTAGGAGGCCTCATCCAGGCCTCTGAGGCCTAGACTGGACTTCCGGAAGCAGTGTACATTCAGCCTGTTCTCCAAACTCAGCAAAATTTAGCTACCGGTTCTGCCGAACTGGTGCAAACTGGCTGAATCCCACCACTGGTTATCTCTTTAATAACTCACAGCATTGTGAGGAGATAGTGAGATAGATTGAACTGATATCAGAGGCAAGGAGGGAAACAAACACTTAAATTTCCACCCTGAACCAATTCTTAATTGTCATTTTATTTATGTGTCAGTTTTTTCAAACTGTGGCTAATGGCTTATCGGAAGATATATATTGCAGCACAGCAAACCCATGTCAAAATGTATTTGCAAATGCTAGTATATTTATAAATATATCCCAACAGGTGCTTTTTCAAAGGCAACTGGACTTTGTTTTTTCCTTGAGGATGTTTCCTTTCTCATCCAAGAAGCTTCTTCAGTTCTGACTGAATGGTGGAAGATAGAAGGATTTATAATCCTTGCAGTCATTTGGTCATTAGTACACTTTCTGAGAGTCATTCAGGTCACTTCAAAGTTTATCTGTGTCCTCAGGGTCACTTGAATAGTGCAAATGGATTTATATTCCTTCTATCGTCCACCATTCAGTCAGAACTGAAGAAGCTTCTTGGATATGAAGCAAAACATCTTCAAGGAAAAACAAAGCCCAGTTGTCTTTGGGACAACTATGACCTGGATGACTGAGAATCTTCATAGATATTTACAAATACATTTATTTTATTCAGCTTTGTTGAAATATCATGTTAAAATAGTGGAAATATAATATTTTGACCCCTGTGAGTAAAGTAATAAAATATTACAATTTTTTTTTCTTAAATGTAAATATCCATGAAGTTAAATTTTCCATTTAGTTTGAGAAACTAAGGATCGCTCCTTCTGAACCTCCTGCTCCATTGCTATCCAGCTATACGGCTGCAGACTAGGCTATCTATTGTCTGACTGTTCCTTTAGCAACATAAATTCTCCATTGCAGAATGTTTCCAAATTCACCAACCCCATTTAGTGATCTTCTTCATAACCAAATATTAAGTTGACAGAAGACCCCCCCCCAGGAAGTATCAGGCTGCAGGGGAGTTCAGGAACTCAGAAAAACACACTGCAAAAAGGCACAGTGAAAAAAAGAAAGAATCAAAGTATATAACCACGACATCACCGAGAACAAACTTTCGTGTAGAGCAGGGGTAGGCAACCTCGGCTCTTTTATGGCTCATGGACTTCAACTCCCAGAATTCCTGAGTCAGGAATTCTGGGAATTGAAGTCCATGAGTCATAAAAGAGCTGAGGTTGCCTACCCCTGGTGTAGAGCAACTGTTCCTTTTAATGTGCCTTAAGCTAAAAATATTGCAGATCAAAAAGTTACACCTGCAGGCAATTAAATTCAAACTCTGTTACAAGAGCAGATTTACAATCGGTTATCCAAAAACTGTAACGCATTAATTCTCCATCAACTGGGGGTCTACATAGGGGGGGTCAAAAAAGTCTAGATGGTGGCCACAAGCATGTCATCAAAGCCTGACCCAGAAGATGCCTTCTACTAAAACCCATAGCTCAGGGATCTTCAAACTTGGCAACTTTAAGACTTGTGGACTTCAACTCCCAGAATTCCTCAGCCAGCCCTGGCTGGCTGAGGAATTCTGGAAGTTGAAGTCCACAAGTCTTAAAATTGCCAAGTTTGAAGACCCCTGCCATAGCTGCTATGAAAGCCCAGGAATTGCATTCAAGCATTGATAAATTGAGGTTCTAATCTGTAATGCTATGTGGGAAAGACTTCTGGAGAATGGGTGAAGATAAGAGACAGCAGAGTCTGCAGCTAGGAAGTGGGTGGGGCATGAAATTCAGAAGAGACCCTCCCTAGTTTCTCAGGGTCAAAAGCGGGGGTCTTCAAACTTGGCCTTTTTATGACTTGTGGACTTCAACTCCCAGAATTCTTCAGCCAGGCATGCTGGCTGATGAATTCTGAGAGTTGAAGTCCACAAGTCATAAAAGGGCCAAGTTTGAAGACCCCTGCTCAAAAGGATGGGGGGGGAGGGAGAGAGAATTGCGCTCCCAGACTTGCAAGATTCTGTCAATGAAGCCTTACAATAAAGTAAAATTAGCTGAGTTGGTTGTGATTCCTGTATGGTTTGCCTGGCAAGGTTAGACACCAACCGTGTCTCCTTTGCAACCTGAGAAATTAGGAAGGGTTTCTTCTGATCCTTTGACCTCATCCACTGTCTTATTGCAGGCTATGCTGTCTCTTATCTGATCCATCTCTTAGCAGCATCCCTTCGCTCATTCTCCCAAGGTCTTTCCCCCTTACCATTATAATATCTAATTGGTTTTATGTAGTCAAGTCTACAGAGACATCCTCAGCAAGCTGTGAAGAGGTCAAAATGATACGTTCGTTATGACATCCATTATTGTTGTTATCTGTATTTTATCCCCTCTTAAATTTGTGCAACTCAAATGTGGTGAATACAGTGCTTCCATGTCTGTTTTGCTCATAACCACAATCCTAAGAGATGGGTTGCACAGTCACTGGCCCCAAATCACCCAGCAAGGGGAGGATTAGAACACACATTCTTTCAGCTTCTAGTATCACATCTAATTACTGTACAAATTGGATTTCACCATGACATGGTGGCAGAAAAGACCCAACTTATTTCTTTCTAGGCCACTGTTTCTGATGCAAATTCAACTCTATTTATTGTTTTATTTGGAACTAAAACAATAGCTCCACTAAAGGGTTCAAATTCTTCAGAACAGCTGGTATGGCTTTGTGATTGAAGCCTCTATTCTTTTGTATCTCCAGTAATGTTGCACCTACTTCCAAAAGGGGGCTGGGCTTATATTGTGAAGCGGTACCGACCATCTTGCTGATTTTGATCTCCTCTGGGCATATTCCTGCTGCCTATTTCTCATTCATCTCTGCTAGATTCTTCAGTAAGTGTACTGAATTGGAAACTGGTGATCTTCGTCATACTGAAGACTACCAATTGGTCTCCGAACACAATTCAAAGTGTTGGTTATGACCTATAAAGCCCTTTATGGCAATGGGCCAGGATACTTGCGGGACCGTCTTCTGCCTCATGAATCCCAGTGACCGGTTAGGGCACATAGGGTTGGCCTCCTATGGGTCCCGTCTGTTAGACAATGTCATCTGGCGAGGCCTAGGGCAAGGGCCTTCTCCGTTGCTGCCCCAGCCCTCTGGAACCAGCTTCCCTCAGAGGTTCGTACTGCTTCCTCCCTCCTAGCTTTCCGGAAACTGTTGAAGACACATTTATGCAGACAGGTTTGGGGCGTGTGAGCTGCACTCTGCCCCTGGGCCTTTGACTGTGATTGTGTGTGGTATGAGTGTAATAAATTATCTAGTTTTTATATAGTATTGTAATTAGTAATTTTAATTGATTCTATGTTTATGTTTTTACTTGTATTGTTATTGTGAGCCGCCCTGGGTCTTAGGAGAAGGGCGGCATATAAGTTTAAACAAATAAATAAATAAATACTGAAGACTTGCTTTTAATCCTTAGGCCAGATTTTTTAGATGTATTTACATTCCTGGTCCTTAATTGAAAAAAAGAAAACTGTGCAAAAGAGACATGTCTTCTCCTTCCGTAGAAATAGCAATAGCAATAGCACTTAGACTTATATACCACTTCACAGTGCTTCTCTAAGCAGTTTACAGAGTCAGCATATTGCCCCCAACAACCTGGCTCCTCCTTTTTACCAACATCAGAAGGATGGAAGGCTGAGTCAACCTTGAGCTGGTGAGAATCGAACTCCTGGCAGTGAGCAGAATTAGCCTGCGATACTGCATTCTAACCATTGTGCCACAAAAGTCCCAATAAAAGTCCCAATAAAAGAGCATATTTGTAGCTCAAGTCTGAAACGAGGGGTCCTCGATATTCTTTGAGCTTGGTAGTTTTCTTGCAGACATTTCATTGCCCAAACTAGGCTATATCATCAGTGCTTTTGATGTCACCTTATTTGGGTAATGAAACGTCTGCAAGAAAACAAGCAAACTCCGAGAGCACCAAGGACCCCTCATATCAGGAGTCCCAAATCACCACAGAATTCCTGGGTGCCTGGCACTCAGACAAATCAACCACCAACAGGCACATTGAGGTAAACAACACCTACATACCATTCAAAAGAAGCAATCAGAAAGCTAAAAGACCATAACACCTCATGGCCAGCAATCAACACCCAAATAAGCAGAGCTTAACCTCAAGATTAATACCAGGCCAACAATCAAGCAATAAAAAAATACCCCAATTAAGGAACCATCAACTCAGACAAACAAGCAAACAACAGCCTAATCTAGGAATCACCAAGAACACTCCCACCAATACTGACGAGGGAAGTCACTTGTACATAAACAGAGAGAAAACCTTTTTAGCACTCGCTAATTAGGTGATGAAACGTCTGCAAGAAAACAACCAAGCTCAGAGAACACCAAGGCCCCCACAATGCCCCCTTAATCTTGGCTTTTTGTGGGATGATATTGGGATCCAGCCTCTGGAATACATGGTGCAAATAACAGCTATGCAACTTCTACAGGATATATACACTAAAGAGGCTCAAATGTAACTACAGTGCAAGATGGTCTTGTTTTTTCCATGCTTCTCATCAATGGTGTCATTAGATCCGAGGCTATGCATATGTCTGTGTACACATTTGCCTGCTTGCAGCTCTTGCCTAGAAGACTGCTTGTCCAGTTGATATCTTACAGAGAGCATGATTACATGTCTGTAACTGCCATATACAAATGATGGCCAGTCCATCAATGAGCCTCTGGTGCCATCAGGCTAGCCCACTTTCCTTGCCGTGCTGTGTAAGTAGCTTGCAGCTCTTGCATTTACTGGCCTGTTCTCTGTCAGCTGCTCTGCCATGACAGCTATTTCGAGCTTGTTATTTCACAGGTTATCATGAACTTGCAAAGATTAATTTTCGCTCTCCTGTCAACACTTTTCAATGCAATCTCTCTCTCTCTCTCTCTCTCTCTCTCTCTCTCTCTCTCTCTCTCTCTCTCTCTCTCTCTCTCTCATCTTTATTCATACCTTCTCTGGCTGCAAAAGTGGGGAAAAATGTGATACCATCTTGCTTCTGAGGACGTAATATGGATGCCAAGCCTCTGTGGGCTTGACACTAATGGGAGGGGGACAAGACCAGCAGCTGGAGTCATCCAGGTGCAGCGGCTGAGGCCAGTAACAGAAATGGCAGCGACAGCCGCTTCCCTTCCCCCATTACCTGGATGTTGGAAGGGGAACCCTGCGGAGCACAGCTACGTGGCCGTGGGCTCCGCATCCGTCCTACCGAACAGCTGATCGGTGCAAAGAAGCAGCAGGGAGCCGGAAACTTGCATCGCATCCTTGCCTGGCTGCTCTTACCGGCGCGCACGTCGAATGCTGGTTAGGTGGGTGGGGGGTGGGGCTGGTCAGGAGGTGTATATGTAGAGCACTGGGAGGCGATTGCTCCCAGTGCTAACTTTGTTTGCTGTTTCTGTAAAAAAAACACATGTTAGAAGGTTCCGTGAATAAATCAACCACCTGTGAACTCAACGGCTTGTTTCTTGTTGGAGCCAGGGGTGTGGCAAGGACATCTGACAATGGACTTGTAACTTGAGTTTTGTTGACCAAAAGAACGGACTTTCAGTGAATTTGCAGGTCTTTGCAAGGATTTCCAGTGCTCTGTGTTAAAGATGGCGGTTTTGTTTTATGAGCAAGGGAGGATGGAAGTCTTGAGAACTGCTGACTTCTGAAACGGGGTGTGTGTGTGTGTGGTGGCTCTAGTGTTAGGACAAATCAAAATGTTTTAAAGGTATCTCCCATTCTACTGAAAGTCACGGGTTGACCGTGAGCTGATCACTTAAATTGCAATGTAGGCCTGATAGATAAAGCCAAGATAGTGGTTCACATCAGTATTTCTCAGGCTTGTCAACTTTAAGAGGTGTAGACTTCAACTCCCAGAATTTCTGGACAGCAAGTTTAGACTTCTTAAAGTTGCCAAGTTTGAAAAAAAACCCAACATTGGTTTAAATGCTATGCCATATTCCTCAAGGATAGAATTGCACACAAATGTTATCGTTAATATTAATACATTGAAGAAGTATAAGATTGGACAGCCATTTGGAATGGTATAAGTGCTCCTGATCGAGTAAGGGGCTGGACTAGAAGACCTCCAAGGTCCCTTCCAACTCTGTTATTCTGTGTTCTAGATTCCAGGAAGATTTCAGAAGACAGTTATGCTGAGTGTGTGAATGTTGGAGAAAGGAGACATTGGCTAGGCCGGGGGTAGGCAACCTTGGCTCTTTTATGACTCATGGACTTCAACTCCCAGAATTCCTGAGCCAGCCATGCTGAGGGGAAAGGGAGAGGTTTCCAAGCTGAGCCCTGCTGGCTCAGGAATTCTGGGAGTTGAAGTCCACGAGTCATAAAAGAGCCAAGGTTGCCTAGCCCTGCACTAGGATCATGTGTTATGCCAAACATTGATTTATTCAGTTATGGTTTCTTGCCTAATCCATAAAATATGTTTACATATTACAGTGACAATATAATATGTGTGAATTGAATCACTGTTGGGACAAATCTAAGAGTAAAACTCTCTCCCTCCCTTCACTCCCTCCCATCCCCTCTCTCCTTCCTTCCTTCCTTCCTTCCTTCCTTCCTTCCTTCCCTCCCTCCCTCTCTTCCTCTCTCCCTCCCTCCCTCCCTCCTTCCCTCCCTCCCTCCCTCCCTCCCTCCCTCCCTCCCTCCCTCCCTTCCTTCCTTCCTTCCTTCCTTCCTTCCCTCCTCTATTACTAAATGCTCATCTTCAAGAAATATATACACAGAAAGCTTCTAAACATATTTAGTGTTTTGACTGCCCAACTCATACTGAAATTCAATCCAACTTGACTGAGAGAACAGGATTGGCTTTCTGAATTGATCTGAACACTGAAAATATACCTGGTCCTGATTTGAATCTCCCTAAATAGAGACCCTTCCTATTTAATTATTTGATTCGTGGTCTGCAGGAACTCAAGGCAGCTAATAGAGTCACTAGTTCAAAGTCAGCCAGTAAATCTTCATGCTTGAGGATGGATCTATCAGAGTTGCTTCAGTGCACTGAACCAGGGGATGGACTAGATCAGTGGTTCTCAACCTTTTTCAGGTTGAGACCCCACTTGCGCCGCCCATGCGCGGTGCGACCCTGACCTGCGCGCGCGTGCGCGCATGACGGGCCGATCCGCACATGCGCAGCGCACGTGTGACAAAAAAAACAACAAAAAAATGGCGGACCGCGACGGCCCGATCCGCGCATGCGCGGTGTGCGCGATGGCCCAAACCGTGCATGCGTGGCATGCACGCGACGGGGAAAAAAACACAAAATGGCGGACTGCGGTGTCCGGCGACTCCCGCGAAACGGTCGTTCGACCCCAAATGGGGTCGCGACCCATAGGTTGAGAACCGCTGGACTAGATGACCTCAAATAACAATTTCTAATTCATGAATACCTTTCAAACTCAGAGCTAGTTCAACACCCAAGTCACTAGATCAGGGGTTTAGTAATCAGTGAATTTTGTAAATGTATCTTTGATTGACTAGGGCAGGGGTAGGCAACCTCTTTTATGACTCGTGGACTTCAACTCCCAGAATTCCTGAGCCAGCATGGCTCAGCTTGGAAACCTCTCCCTTTCCCCTCAGCGTGGCTAGCTCAGGAATTCTGGGAATTGAAGTCCAAAAGAGTCAAGGTTGCCTACCCCTGCACTATATATCTATATCTATATCTATATCTATATCTATATCTATATCTATATCTATATCTATATCTATATCTATATCTATATCTATATCTATCTATCTATCTATCTATCTATCTATCTATCTATCTATCTATCTATCTATCTATCTATCTATCTATCTATCTATCTATCTATATTTGTGTGTGTGTGTGTGTGTGTGTGTGTATGTATGTATGTTTGTATGTATATTACAGCTATCAAGGATATATATATATCACTGTGCCTTTACCTTCATGCACAGACAGACATTCACACTGAAAAATAAAACCCATAATAATTGAACAAATGGAAATTAGAGTCAAGAAACCACAATATCTCAGTGGAATGACAATGCTGTGCCATGCACGTTTCCACTATTTTAATTTATGAAAAAAAAGCTGCTTGGGCAGAGTTATCCAAAAGCTAATATTTCTCTCTGCAACTAAGTGTCTGGGAGCCTGCTCATTATAGGCTGAACTGAAACAGGAAGCTTTTTTTCTTTTGTTTTTAGTTAAAATCAGCTATAATGAGCTTTCAAGAAATCAGTGCGCAGGAAAATGACTGTATATTTATGAAATTTTTTTCTTGTTTGCACTTTTAGATTTATTTGTAATGGAAAAGGCTTTGCTGGCAAGATCTCTAAAGAGTGACGGCCCTGCTAGAAATCCTGCAGAATCTAGAGAAGTAACACTGGGTGCAGTTTATGAACTTTACATATTTATTGATCGTATAAAATGCTATAATGTAAAGTGCTGTCAGTTTTTAATTGATGGGTTATGTATCAACCATACAATGTCGACTGTTGGTGACCACAAAGGTAGGTTTTGATGAAAACTGTCCTGAATGCATATGGGTCAATATAAAAGGGGGTGGAAATGACATTGCCATAGGTGTATACTATAGGTCACCCAACCAAACACAGGAAATAGATGAACTTTTTGCTAGTCAGCTAACTAAGGTACGGTATGTAGGAAGCACATCACAATAGTAATGGGGGACTTTAACTACCCTGACATCAACTGGGAGACAAACTCTGCACCAAGTGGAAGATCAAACAGATTCCTGACAAACCTAGCAGACAACTTTGTCTCCCAAAAAGTAGAGAAGGGAACTAGGGGATTAGCCATTTTGGACCTAATTCTCACTAACAGAGATGAAATAATAGAAGGTGTTGAAGCCATAGGAACCTTGGGAAGAAGTGATCATGCAATATTGGAATTCAACATTATGGAAGCACAAGCAATAGAACACAATCAAACTAGAGTCTTGGACTTCAAGAGAGCTAATTTCAATAAACTTAGAGAGAGTTTGGGAAGGATTCCATGCATGAGAATCCTCCAGGGGAAAACAACTCAAGAGGCTTGGGAAATTTTGAAAAGTGAGATAATAAAGGCCCAGTCTAGCACAATACCAACAAAGAGGAAAAATAACTGCTCTCAAAAGAAACCAGCATGGCTGCATAAAGAACTCTCTGATCAATTGAAAGATAAAAAGGACAAGTATAGAAAGTGAAAAGAGGGACATATAACTAACTCAGAATATCAGCAAATAGCCTGAGCCTACAAAGATGAAGTGAGGAAAGGCTCAGAATGAACTAAGGCTTGCAACCAAAGTCAAAAATAACAAAAAAAGCTTCTTTCAACATGTAAAAAACAAGAAAAAAGTGAAGGAAATGATTGGTCCATTAGTGGGTGAAAGTGGCAAGAAGGTGACAAGCAACAGGGAGAAAGCAGAACTATTTAACTCATTTTTTGCATCTCTCTTTACACAAAGGGAAAAAACAGACCAACCTATCAAAAATAGTGCCATAAAAAACAAAATAGAAACACAAGTTAAGATAGGAAAGAAAATGATAAGTGAACACCTGTCCAGCCTAGATGAGTTCAAATCACCAGGACCAGATGGATTACACCCCAAGGTTCTTAAGGAACTGGCAGATATGATCTCAGAACCACTGAACTATATTTTTCAAAGATCCCGGAGCACTGGGGAACTACCGGAGGACTGGAAAAGAGCTGATGTAGTTCCCATCTTCAAAAAAGGGAAAAAAGGGACCCAAGAAATTACAGACATATCAGCCTGACCTCAATACCTGGGAAGATTCTGGAAAAGATAATCAAACAACGAATCAGCGAACACCTACAGGCAAACAAAGCCATTACTAAAAGCCAACATGGCTTTGTCAAAAACAGATCATGCCAGACAAATCTTATTGCATTCTTTGACCAAGTGACAAAATTAGTGGACCAGAGGAATGCTGTGGATATAATTTACTTGGACTTCAGTAAGGCATTTGACAAAGTAGACCACAACCTACTACTTGATAAGATAGAAAAATGCGGGTTAGACAGCACCACCACCGGATGGATCCATAGCTGGCTGACTGGCCGTACTCAGCATGTGGTCCTCAATGGAACTGCATCTACATGGAGGGAAGTGTGTAGTGGGCCCCAGGGCTCTGTTCTGGGCCCAGTGCTCTTCAACATCTTCATCAATGATCTGGACAAGGGGATAGATGGGGAACTCATTAAATTTGCAGACGACACCAAGCTGGCAGGAATAGCCAACACTCCAGAAGACAGGCTTAGGATACAGGAGGATCTGGACAGACTTGAACACTGGGCGCTATCTAACAAAATGAAATTCAATGGTGAAAAAAGTAAGGTTCTACATTTAGGCAAGAAAAACCAAATGCACAGGTATAGTATAGGGGGTACCTTGCTCAATAGTAGCAACTGTGAGAGGGATCTCGGAGTCCTAGTGGACAATCATTTAAATATGAGCCAGCAGTGTGTTGCAACTGCCAAAAAAGCCAACACAGTGCTAGGCTACATTAACAGAGGGATAGAATCAAGATCACGTGAAGTGTTAATACCACTTTACAATGCCTTGGTAAGGCCACACTTGGAATACTGCATCCAGTTTTGGTCACCACGATGTAAAAAAGATGTTGAGACTCTAGAAAGAGTACAGAGAAGAGCAACAAAGATGATTAGGGGACTGGAGGCTAAAACATATAAGGAACGGTTGCTGGAATTGGCTATGTCTAGTTTAACGAAGAGAAGGACGAGGGGGGACATGATAGCACCCTTCCAATATCTCAGGGGCTGCCCCAAAGAAGAGGGAGTCAAGCTATTCTCCAAAGCACCTGAAGGCAGGACAAGAAGCAATGGGTGGAAACTAATCAAGGAGAGAAGCAACCTAAAACTAAGGAGAAACTTCCTGACAGTTAGAACAATTACTAACTGGTGGAACAACCTGCCTTCAGAATTTGGAGGTGCTCCATCACTAGAGGTTTTTAAAGAAAAGATTGGACAACCATTTGTCTGTAGGGACTTCTGCCTGAGCAGGGGGTTAGACTAGATGACCTCCAAGGTACCTTCCAACTTTATTATTTTATTATTATTATTATTATTATTATTATTATTATTATTATTATTATTATTATTATTATTATTATTATTATTATTATTATTATTATTATTATTATTATTATTATTATTATTATGGCTCAGCTTGGAAACCTCTCCCTTTCCCCTCAGTATGGCTGGCTCAGGAATTCTGGGAGTTGAAGTCCACGAATCATAAAAGAGCCAAGGTTGCTTACTCCTGGATTAGGGGTAGGCCTTAATTTACTCAATACTATTATATAACTTATAGATAAATATTATGCATCTGAAGACCTTGAAAGGTTGATGATGAATTTCCAAAACCCCAAATGTATCTGGCAGTGGATGAACAAATCACATATCTAAGTCAGAGTCATGTTAGGCATGTTATGAATACACTATGGAACTATCATTCGCTGACATATCATTTTGGAAAGAGGGAGAAAGTAATTTTACTTATCCACTTTCAGAAAAAGTGTTTCAAGAGGTAGAAAGGATGAGGCAGAGCAGTCTTGGGAATTGATCCCTTCAACAAATCTGTGAAGCAGGTTTTTAAGACAGGAGTGACAGGAATCTTATGAGCGGATTACTTATAGATATAGAATTCATGTAGATAAGTATAAAGAAATAAGGTACTCATTTATAAAAATACAGTTAAGTTTAAAAAGCATGACAGTTATATAAGTATTAGAAATAATTGTATATTTATATACTTGCATAATGCATTAGATAATTATATATAGAATTGTAGCTTACTGTTGTAACGGCATACGCTTTACATTTTATTTCTATTTTTTTTCTGCTGTATTTATTTTTAAGCCCTTATTACGTAATTTTCGTTTTTTTCTTGATAATGTATGCATCCTTATGTTTCGCTCCTTATATTCTTTTTTCATTTTCTGTTGCTATTTTAAAGGCAACAAAAATGAATTTTAAAAAGGCAAATGACAGGATTTGAAATAATTGTGAAGAACCAAAAGCATCCCTTAGGATGTAGATACAAATTGCTCTTAAAACATGACACAGAGACAGAACAAGTAAAATAAGGTATGATAAAGTGGATGCAAATTTGTAAAGAAACAATTACATTTCAGCTCTGGGGGGACTTATGGAAAAAATATCTCAATAAAATGTGCCTATAATTTAAAGGGAGATGGGTACAAAATGTTTTACAGATGGTATGGAGTTCTTTCTATAATTACAAAGATATTAAAAACATATTAAAATAAGTATTGGAAATCTGGAAGGCACCAATCTAGAAACCAGGTGCTTGCCAATTCTAGTCCTGCCTTGGGCACAAAGCTATCTGAGTAATCTTAAAATAGGGACCTTGGAGGTCTTTTAGTTCAGCTGCCGGTTCCAATATTTGAGGGGCTGCTACAAAGATGACAGGGGCAAACTCTTCTCCAGAGCACCAGAAGGCAAGTCAAGAACCAATGGATGGAAGTTAATCAAGGAGAGAAGCAACCTAGAACTAAGGAGAAATTTCTTAATGATGGGAACAATCAGCCAGTGGAATGGGTTACCTTCAGAGGTTGTGGGTACCCCATCACTGGAGGCTTTCAAGAAGAGACTGGACAGCCATTTGAGTGAAATGGTATAGGGTGTTTGCTTGTGCAGTGGGTTGGAGTAGATGACCTCCAAGGTACCTTCCAACTCTGATATTCTATCCTGCTATCCAAGGCAGAAGACCTTATAACCTTTCAGACAAATGGTTGTCCAATCTCTTCTTAAAAACCTGCAGTGATGAAGCATCTATAACTTCTGAAGGACAGCTGTTCCACTGATTAATTGTTCTCACTGTCAGGCAATTTTTCCTCAGTTCTAGGTTGGTTCGCTGGTTAATGATGATCCACCTGTTACTTCTCGTCCTGCCCTCAGGTGCTTTGAAGAATAAGTTGACTCCCTCTTCTCTGTGAAAGCTCCTCAAGTACTAGAAGACCCCTATCATATCATCCCTAGTCCATCATTTCATTAGATTAGACGTACCTGGTTAACTCAATTGTTCATCATATGATTTAGACTTGAGACCCATTGTCATCTTTGTTGCTCTTCTGTGCACTCTTTCTAGGGTTTCAACATCTTTTTTGTATTGTGACGGCTAGAATTAGATTCAGTATTCCAAGTGTGGTCTCACCAGTGCAATATAAAGCAGTACCATCACTTCAATGGTTCTTAAAACTATCCCTCTGTTGATGCAACCTAGGCCTCATTAGTTTTTCTTGGCAGTGCAGCCCAATGCTGGCTTATACTTACCGTAGATCGTGGTGTCACAATTGCTAGTATTCAACCAGATACCACCTATTCTATAGCTGTGCATTTGTGTTTTTCTTGTCTAAGTGTAGGACCTTATTTTTCTCCCCACTGAATTGCACTTTGTTGCAATTTGGGGAGGGGGCAGACACATTTTCACAGCCCTAGGAAAGAACCACTTCTGAAAACCCTTGCTACGTAAAGTGCAAGGACTTATCCAGGCAGTCTCTAAGAACTGGACATGATTGAACAGAAGAAATATGTTTTCTGAGGTTTTCGCGGGTGTTTGTATGTAGGTCTTTGGTTCTTCGGGTTTTCTCCCACGTAGAATTTGAAGTGTCTTGGCGACGTTTTGACGAAGTCTCATTCGTCATCTTCAGGCTGGTGCTTTCAGCTTCTGCTTCTAGGAGCAATGTGAGATTTTAGCTGTTTCTTCCTTTTAACTGCCAGTGGGGGTTTGAACTGATTGGCTGGGAGCTCGGCTGTGTTCTGATTGGGTGGAGGTGTGTTCTGATTGGTTCGGGGCTTGGCTGTGCTCTGATTGGCTGGGGGAGTGTTCTGTTTGGGTGGGGGCTTTGTTGTGCTCAGGTTAGTCTGATTTACAAGGGGATTAGAGATGGTGAACTGCATAGCTGTTTGGCTTCGCGTTCGTGGTCGTGCCTCATCTTCATGGTGGGTGTCAGTTTGTTTCGTGTATGGATTGGAGGGGTTTAAGGTGGCTAATGATGCAGCTGTGGTCTGGCTTCTGGTTTGTGGTCGTGCCTCCTCATCAGTGTGGGTTTGGGTTTGCTTTTTGCCTGGATGTGTGGTGGTGACATCTTGTGTGGTTTTTGTGAGTGTAGGTCTGGTGTCATTCCCCGTACTATGGACTCGTCTGTCAATAAGGGCAGGTTTCCAAATGGCTGGTAGGCGGGAGGTATCATCTTGTTTGTTCATGCTGTGAGGGCGTTTTTCTATCTCGATGGCTTCTCTGATTATTCTGTTATTAAAGTGTTCAGTTTTGGCAATAGTTCTGGTCTTTTTGAAATCAATTTTATGTCCTGTGGCTTTAAGGTGTTGGACCAGGGAAGAAGTTGGTTCTTCCTTTTTGACTGAGTTTTTGTGTTCTTCAATGCGTGCACTTATTCTTCTGTTGGTTGTCCAATGTATGTGGTGGAGCAAGCAGTACATGGGATTTCATATACTCCTTGATTTTCTAACTCAATTTTGTCTTTAGGGTTTCTTAGGATGGTGGATATTTTTCTGTTTGTGCAGAATGCTGTGTTAATGTTATGTTTGTGCAAGATTTTGCTGATCCTGTCTGTGGTGCCTTTTATGTATGGGAGGAGGGCTTTGCCATTTTCTTGTTCTCTGTCTTGTATTTTAGTGGGAGTTTCTTTTTGGATTAAGTTGGAAATCTTATTTCTTGGGAATCCGTTGGATGTTAGTACATTAGTGAGAGTGTGTAGTTCGGTTTTTAGGTGTTGTTCGTCAGCTAGGCATTTGGTTCTGGAGATGAGTGTCTTGGCTACGGAGTTGATCTGTGCTGGGTGGTGGTGTGAGAGTGCGTGCAGATAGCGGTTTGTGTGTGTTTTCTTCTGGTAGATGGTGTGTCCTAGGGAGCCATTGGATTTCTTGTAGACTAAGACATCCAGGAAGGGAAGTTGGTTATTAGCTTCTGTTTCCATGGTGAACTGTATTTTGGGGTGTAGGCTGTTGAGGTGTGTGAGGAAGTTGTCCAGTTTTTCTTTCCCATGTGGCCAGATTACGAAGGTGTCATCTACGTATCTGAGCCAGAGTTTGGGTTTGTGATCAGATTTTTCTAGAGCTTGGGTTTCAAAGTGTTCCATGTAGAGGTTTGCAATGACAGGTGAGAGAGGTGATCCCATGGGTGCTCCTTCTATTTGTTTGTATTTTTGTCCGTTATAGATGAAGTATGTGTTGGATAGGCAGTGGTTGGTCAGATCTAGGATATATTTGGGGGGTTATATTTGTTTTGGATAGCTGTTAAGGCTTCTTTGATAGGCACTTGGGTGAAGAGGGATATGACATCAAAGCTAACAAGTAGATCACTGGGCTGTAAGTTTTGTTTCTTTATGATCTCTATGAACTGGAATGAGTTTTTTACGTGTGAGGTGATTGATTCTGCATAGGGCTGTAGTTGTTTGGTGAGAAATTTGGCTAGGTTTTGTAGAGGTGAGCCTATGGAGGTGACTATGGGTCTAAGTGGGGTTCCTTCTTTGTGTATCTTGGGGAGACCATAGAGCTTAGGGCATCTGGATGATTTCTCTCTGAGAATGATTCTTTGCTGGATCTCTTCGCTAATGGGGGAGGCTTTTATTTTGGATCTAGTGGTTTTTTCCAGGTAGGTGGTGGGATCTGTGTTTAGGGGTTTGTATGTGGAGTCTTGGAGTAGGTTGGTTAATTTGGTTTGGTAGTCAGATGTATTCATGACCACCGTGGTGTTGCCCTTGTCTGCTGGTAGGATTATTATGCTGGTGTCTTATATACATACATATATATATATATGTAATTTGTACAGGACTGAAGCAACCGTCTACCCATCCCGAATCAGAGCATTGCAAAGGGTTACTTAAATGTTACCCCATTCCTCTTTTCAGTGCAGGGATTTGGATGAATTGGCAGATGATTTTAGATCTGCCTGGCTACCTTTCTACCTGGGTTTCTATCCCCGCTTTGTAATTCCCGAGGAAAATTCTAAGTAGCATGGGATCTGTCAAGGCGGATTTGTCAAAGGCATCAAATAGTCATGTCAGCTGGAAATCGCTTTTTCTTTTGTTTCAAGAATCTGACAAGGAAGAGACAATGGAAGAAGAAGAGGAGACTATAAGATGACTCAATTGGTGGTGGTGGGGGCAAGGAGCTTGGAGAACATGCCAGCACTGTTTGACGTTAATATTAGAAAAAGGCCTAAAAAGATTTTAAAAAAAGTAGTGAATATATCATGATCACTTCATCCAGTGCCTATATTATATTATACTAAAATGATGTATTTTTTAAAAAAAAAATCCAGCCTAGCCACTGTGAGTTTTGCATCCTAGTTCCTATTATTTGTTTGTTTGTTTGTTTGTCTGCCCATCCATCCATCCATCCATCCATCCTATTTCTAATCCTAATTCAACCAAATGACTTTGGCACATCTGAGAAATAAAATAAATTGTCCCAGTCTCCTTCTCCTTCTCCTTCTCCTTCTCCTTCTCCTTCTCCTTCTCCTTCTCCTTCTCCTTCTCCTTCTCCTTCTCCTTCTCCTTCTCCTTCTCTTTCTCCTCCTCCTCCTCCTCCTCCTCCTCCTCCTCCATTTAGTTTTTGAGCCCAGGCAAGATCAATCACATACTATACTAATGTAATATTACTATAATTCTATACAGAAATGGAGAATGGAAATTCCAGGTGGTCCACGATTGAACTCATTCCTGATGAAGTCTTTGGATCTTTGTAAGGAAAAAGGAGATGCTTATGGTTCAGTCTCTACCCTTTTACTAGCTCTACACACCACAGCAATCCAGTTGAGATGACCAACAAATAGCTAAATCCCCTCAGTTTTTCTTTTGTGGACTACCAGAGGGAATGCGTGAGGCACATCTAAAATAATTTCCAATCCGATAAAGGCTGTGGCCCAAATCTAGCTAATATAATGAGAAAAGCTTGATTCATGCTGAATTTCAAGATGGAACAAGATTAAATTAAAATAAATAAATGAAACATCTGTGGTTCTTGGAATTGAAGTATTTGCCCAAATCAAGGAGTCAGCCAAATGATGAACTTCATTTAGTCTGAACTAAAATATTCCCTGTCACGATTTTTCAGTGGTGCTCAGATTGTCGTGGTTTTATTTAAGGAATATACTATAAGGGTCTTTTTTTTTAAATCAAGACTAGATTCAACTCTGTAACTTGTGGAAACCTACCACACAACAATTGGTTGAGAATATGAAGATGGGTTGAGCAAATGCTGTAAACAGAATTTTAATGTCATAATTCCAAGGAAACATTTGGTGGGGTATTTAATGTCCATCCATCTGTGAATATCCATAACCTTCTTAGGAAGCAAAGGAAAAAACAGTAACAATTCTGAAATTCATTTTATAAATTCTTCTAAATAAAAGGCAATTTCAAACACAACTAGCCAATAGAACAGAACAGCCAGAAGATGCTAAGAACTTGCCTTCCAAAAACACAATCAAGTTTATTACCTATCCAGAATGCTCTGTGAAAGTATCTCTAGCATTGATGAGGTTACTATTATATTTATTTTGTGTTGTGTGCCAGGAGTCATACAACAATAGCTGAAGAATGCTTCTAGTCATACTAAAATAAAAAAGGTGGAGCTATCTGAGGTTGGTTATTTTCTTGTCAGATGTTTCATTACCAAACTAGGTAACATCATCAGTGCTAGAAGGGAATGGGGTTTGCTCTCTTTTTATATACTCAAAGCCTCTCCTGTCAGTGTTAGTGGGAGTGGTCTTGCTAGTTCCTTGATTAGGCTGTTGTTTACTGTTTGATTGTTTGCCTGAATTGATAGTTCCTTGATTGGGTATTATTTACTTCTTGATTATTGGTCTAGTGCAGGGGTATCAAACTGCCGGCCCACAGGCCGGTTTCATCATACTGGAGCCACGCCCACCCCATTGCTGGCAATGGCGAAAAAGCTCCGATATGTCGTGCGATGTCACGTGACGTCGCGAGTTTGACATGTCTGGTCTAGTGTTAATCTTGGTGTTCATCTCTGCTCATCTGGGTGTTGACTGATGGCCAGTAATGTTTTGATTGTCTCTTTTGAATGGTATGTAGATGTTGCTTACCTCTATGTGCCTGTTGATGGCTGATTTGTCTGAGAGAAATTCAGGGACCAAGGGCCAAAGGAGATGCCAAATATGGAAAACAAATGGCTGTGGTAGAGGCTGGCTTGTGACAAGACAGGGTTCGACCTCTCCCCAAATACACTCCCAACCACACCCTGATCAATTGATCTCACTTTCAAGGTTCAATCAATAAATCCGCATCTTAGATTTCACCCATTTCAAGGCTGTCCTTAGGTGACGCCTCTCCAATAGGAAGAAAGTGTCTCATCAAAACAATTGTGTGGGATTGCATCTGAAGCAATGGACTGGAATTTTACAAATTCAGATGCCAAGTGGTGAGCTGTGAAGTTGTTAAGTCAAGATTAAAGCGTTGCCTGAAAGACAAAATCAGAAAGGAAAAAAATCATGAAGGTGTATTGATGATCCCCATCAAGGGATGACTCCCTTTCCCAGTTCTGTTTGAAGCTCACCAAGGGAAGAAAACTGGTGAAAGCTTTTGACTAGCTTTGAAAAGCAAAAAAGAAGAGAAGAACAAATTGGAAATGGCTGTAACTTGGAAGTTTTTCTCTCTCCCCAAAGTTCAGCCTGGTACAAAGTGCTCTTTTTATTTCTGAAGAAAATTCTTTGTTAATCTTTTTTTATTAACAGCTTTGACGAAGAGGTAGAGGGAACGCTAATCAGATTGGCAGGGAAGTCAAAATTGGATGGGATCAAAGACCGGAACACAATGCAAAACAACCTTGAATTGTTAGAGAAATGGAGTCAGGATAACAGAATGAAAATTTAAGGCAAATGCGAAGACCTTTACTTAAAAAATAAAAGTCAAATGCATTAGTGTAGGACGGTGGATACCTGTTTCTGTAATGGAAGGACAGCCAGATTTGTTTGCAAAAATCCAACTGTCCATTAAATGACAGCAAAGAATCACAACACAGGTTTCTGTGTCCCTTTACTCTCTTTTAGTGGCTTTCTGGATTTTTGCAGCCTAAATCTTCAACCGTTATGTTGGGCAGGGATTTCAATTTCAAGGCAAAAAGGTAATTCAGAGAATGCAGGAGTGAATACGTCATTGGCAATGGCTTAAAAAAACCAGGGTTATTTCCTGCACTCACCCATGATCTCAGGAAGACATAAGTCTGATTTAAGGAGATGCTGACTAGCACACTATCCATTCCCAGGTGTATTCTGAATCACCAGTTCCCCTTGGATTTGAATCACTGCACACCACTCACACTGCTTATCTCAAAGGTGCTTTTCCAAAGAGCAACTTGACTATGCTTTTCCCAAGAAGCTTTGAGTCTAACTGGATGGTGGGGGCAAGGGGTAATGAAGGATTGTACTTCTTTGTGGTCATCTGGTTGTTAGCACTCTCTCTGAGAGCTTTTGAGAACCCCACACCACTCAGTCAGAACTGATGAAGCTTCTTGGATGAGAAGCAAAATGTCTTCCCATCTTTTTCCTTAAGAAAAAAAAACATAACCCAGTTACCTTTTGAAAAAGCACCTTTAAGACAACCATGATCTGGATGACTCAGAATCTCCATGGACACTCACAATGCTTCTAAAGAAAACAGATTATGGAATAATTTGTAGGTATATACAGACTTTTGATTTTTCGGCCACACGACTCTATCATAACTCTGGGGGGTGATTTTGCACACTCCAATACCTCTAGATTTAGACTGGTTTTTAAAAGAACACTCTGAATGCAATTAAACCTCAGAAATAGAATGACAGTCATACAAAATTCAGCATTCAGAAGAATACGTTCATAGCTAATGATAAATAAATTAAATCCAATTAGCAACGTCTCACATGACATCCAGGAAAGATCAAGGTTTTTAAAGTCTCTGGAACATCATCATGGAGATGGTTAGCCTGTGTTTTAGAAGACGGTAACAGCAAAGGACCACTTTCTAGTTTCAGCTCCCTCATTTTACATAAATAAAAACAGTAGATGATTGTAAATTGAATGTGAGCCAGCAGTGTGCTCAGGCTGCCAAAAAAAAAAAAAAATACAGTTTAGGTTACATCGACCCAGATATAATTTCCAAATAACAGGAAGTAATACTTCCACTTTATCCTGATTTACCCTGACTGTATCTTGAGTCCCATGTCCAGTTCTTAAGTGCCCAGTGAAATTGAAACAAATTTAAGGAAGCCCAACAAAGATGATCAGATCTTAGAAAAAGACTTTGAAAGGTCTGGGAAAGTTTCACCTCGAGAAAGGATGATATGGGATATAGTATACAAAAGTACGTATAGTCAAGGCCATGGTTTTCCCAGTTGTAATGTATGGCTGTGAAAGTTGGACCATAAGAAAGGCTGAGCACCAAAGAATTGAGGCCTTTGAACTATGGTGCTGGAGAAGACTCCTGCAAGTCCCTTGGACTGCAAGGCGATCAAACCAGTCAGTCCTAGAGGAGATCAACCCTGACTGCTCTTTAGAAGGCCAGATCCTGAAGTTGAAACTCAACTACTTTGGCCACCTAATGAGAAGGAAGGACTCATTGGAGAAGAGCCTAATGCTAGGAAAGATTGAGGGCAATAGAAGAAGGGGACGACAGAGAATGAGGTGGCTGGATGGAGTCACTGAAGCAGTAGGCATGAGCTTAAACGGACTCCAGAAGATGGTGGAGGACAGGAAGGCCTGGAGGAACGTTGTCCATGGGATCACGATGGGTCAGACACGACTTTGCAACTAACAACAACAACAAATAACATTCATCAACAATTTGAAAGGAAGCCACTTCAAAGAAAGTCAATCCTTGTTTGCTCTTGTTCCAGAGCTCAAGGTTCAAAGTCATGGATTAAAGAAGACAAGAGAAGCAGGTTTTTGATTGTATGCTGGAAAAAAACACACCCTGAAAGTCAGAATAGTTCAACAGTGAAAGAGTGAGCCAGAGAAGGGGAGAGGAGTTCTTAAGCTTCACTGTGTGTTCTAGGAGAAACTGGATGATGATTCAACTTTTTCTTTCCTGTAATAATAAAAAAATAAGCCCCATTTCCCGCTAAAAAGAATTACTTTCTCTGAGAGGTCCTTGGTGCTCTCTGAATTTGGTGGTTTTCTTGCAGATGTTTCAGTCCCAAACCAGATAACATCATTGATGGCACTAACTAGTTTAAATAATGAAATGTCTGCAAGAAAACCATTAAGCTCAGAGAGTACCAAGGGGCCCTTACTTAATAATAATAATAATAATGTCGGAAGGGACCTTGGAGGTCATCTAGTCCAACACCCTGCTCAGGCAGGAAACCCTATACCATTTCAGACAAACAGCTGTCCAGTCTCTTCTTAAAAACTTCCAATGTTGGAGCACTCACTGCTTCTGGAGGCTGGTTGTTCCACTGGTTAATTGTTCTAACTGTCAGGAAGTTTCTCCTTAATTCTAGGTTGCTTCTCTCCTTGGTTAGTTTCCAGCCATTGCTTTTTGTCCTGCCTTCTGGCACTTTGCAGAATAGCTTGACTCCCTCTTCTTTGGGGTAGCCCCTGAGATATTGGAACACTGCTATCATGTCCCCCCTCGTCCTTCTCTTCATTAAACTAGACATACACAATTCCAGCAACCGTTCCTTATATGTTTTAGCCTCCAGACTTCTAATCATCTTTGTTGCTCTTCTCTGTACTCTTTCTAGAGTCTTAGCATTTTTTTTACATTGTGTTGACCAAAACTGGATGCAATATTCCAGGTGTGGCCTTACCAAGGCCTTGTAAAGTGGTATTAACACTTCACGTGATCTTGATTCTGTCCCTCTGTTAATGTAGCCTAGCACTGTATAGCTTTTTTGGCAGCTGCAGCACACTGCTGGCTCATATCTAAGTGATTGTGCACTAGGACTCCAAGATCCCTCTCACAGTTGCAACTATTGAGTAAGGTACCCCCTATACTATACCTGTACATTTGGTTTTTATTGTCTAAATGTAGAACTTTACTTTTTTCACTGTTGAATTTCATTTTGTTAGATAGCACCCAGTGTTCCAGTTTGTTCAGATCCGCCTGTATCTTAAGCCTGTCTTCTGGAGTGTTGGCTATTACTTCAACCCTGAGCAACAAATATTCTCCTTTATTAGTATTATTTTCTCTTAAGCAGATGCTTGCCTCCCATACAGAAGGTTGAGAGTTCAATACTAGGTAGATGTTCCTCTGCTAGGGTACAAAGAAAACAAAATATCTACTGCAAACTCTGTATGGCATCAGGAAGGGCATCCAGCCAGGAAACGCTCATCTCTATCCAGTTGTGTCAACTCTATCCTGAATTAAGGGATTACAGAGTCATAAAAAGGGAGTTTAATGCCAATAAAAACTCCCTTTTTACGACTCTAGGATGTCCTATCTAGTTCTGGAATGGGATATCTGTTTTGCCCATAGGGCGACTTAACAGGGCACTACCAATGAATATTTGTCTATGAAAAGCTTCCTGCTTTTTATTTTTATTAATAATTTTGAGTTGAGTTTTGAGTTGTCTGATGACAGATAATTTATTTTCATAATTAGCTTTTGGTCTTTCCAGGAAAGAGACTTCCAGTGAAATGATCACAGACTGAGACAGATGTTCTTGCTCTTATTTATTTTTCTGGTGGCCCTCCAGATGTTTTCAAATGTCCTGCTTTTCATTGTGAATCATCTCTCCCACAGCTTGTTTCTTTCTCTAGCTTTCCATGCTTCTGTTCAACCCCTCATGAAGACTCTTTAGAAGAAGCTTCTCTTTCTGGCTTTTAGACAGAGAGGTGAAGGCCATAAAAAAAACCCTTCAGAGAGATGGAAAGATATGAAGTAGAAAACAGCACCTCTTTGGTCCTGGTGTCACCATAAAATCAGCCCCAAATATTAAAATATAAAATACAAACATCTTGAGAAAGTCAGAGGGCTCCTTTGCTCTTGTCTCAGGAAATGGCTGAGAAATTGCAAAGACCAAATTGTGCTGAAGGTTATTTCTGGATCAACTTCCAGTCTTTCTTTAGAGCAGTGTTTCTCAATCTTGGCAACTTTACAATGGGTAGACTGGCTGAGGAATTCTGGGAATTAGAGTCCACCTGGCTTAAAAGTTGGCCCATCTGAAAACACCACTTTCAAGTGCTAAACACACTAGGCAACCTGTTGTGTGTTGATAATACGTTCTTTTCTGTGATTTCTTAGTCTTGTGTATATCTGAAGTCCCTTCCTTTGCCAATTACTTTTCAGATTTAGTCACACACATGCATACACACACACACACACACACATGTATATGTGTACATGTATATTCTATCTATCTATCTATCTATCTATCTATCTATCTATCTATCTATCTATCTATCTATCTATCTATCTATCTATCTATCTATCTATCTATCTATCTATCTATCTATCTATCTATCTATCTACCGGTATCTATCTATCTATCTATCTACACACTGAGACACACAGAGACATATTATACACAGTAGAGCAACAAAGATGATCAGGGGATTGGAGGCTAAAACATATAAGGAATTGTTGCTAGAATTTGGGCATGTCTAGTTTAATGAAGAGAAGGACGAGGGGGGGACATGATAGCAGTCTTCCAATATCTCAGGGGCTGCCACAAAGAAGAGGGAGTCAAGCTATTCTCCAAAGCACTTGAAGGCAGGACAAGAAGCAACGGATGGAAACTGACCAAGGAGAGAAGCAACCTAGAACTAAGGAGAAACTTCCTGACAGTTAGAACCATTAACCAGTGGAACAACTTGCCTCCAGAAGCTGGGAATGCTCCAACACTGGAAGTTTTTAAGAAGAGACTGGAGAGCCATTTGTCTGAAATGGTGTAGGGTTTCCCGTTTAATTTTGAAAATCAAACTAGATGTAGCTAATGTCTCTTTTGATGATTGTATGTTTATTCCCCTTGCTTTCTTGCTACACTTAGTGCCTTTTATAGTAAATCCAGAGGAATCAGTATTTACTGATCCATTACAGGCTGTGATGTCATGAAGTTAAGTACAGGTATTCCTTGACTTATGATCAAATTTGAGAACAGAATTTCTGTGGCTAAACAAGAACAGTGTCAACCTCCAGCTTGAATATCCGAATAAAGTCGAGGATTACTTTCATTTCTAAAAAAACATAATACTTTATTGAATACATGACATGGCATAGGCCAGCGGTTCTCAACCTTTTTCAGGCCGAGACCCCACCTGCGCCGCCCATGCGCGGCGCGCCCCCGACCTGTGCCGCACATGTGCAGCACGTGCGTGACGGGCCTAACCGCGCATGTGCAGCGTGCACGTGATGGGCCTAACTGCGCATGCGCAGCGCGATGGCCCAAACCACACATGCGCGCTGCGACGGCCTGAACCGCACATGCATGGCGCGTGCGCGACGGACCGAACCACGCATGCGTGGTGCGACGGACCGAACCACACATGCGCGGCGTGCGCGATGGGCCAAACTGTGCATGCATGACGCGTGTGACAGGCCGAACTGCGCATGCGCAACGTGACAGGCCGAACCGTGCATGCGCGGTACATGCACAACGGCCCGAACCGCGCATGCGCGGCGCGATGGGCCAAATCGCGCATGCGCGGTGCGCGCATGACGGCCGAGGGGAAATGGGGGAAAAATGGGGAAAAAATGGCGGACTGCCGTGTTTGGCGACCCCCGTGAAACGGTCATTCGACCCCAAATGGGGACGCGACCCATAGGTTGAGAACCGCTGGCATAGGTGAAGGAAACTAACTCTAAAATCCCAAGCATCTAACCATAGTACATAACAATGACATTTCCAACTGAACCCCCCAGATGGTCACATAGCTCATGTGAATAAATTCTCTTTGTTATGGGAACCGTCTGCTATCTTCTTCACACCTGCTAGAATGTCCTTGAAAGGTTTCCAGCCAGCCTTCTCTCAGCAAACTTCCACAGAACTAGAGAGGTTTCATTTCTCTAACTAACCCACTTGAAGCCTCATCTTCCCTCCCCCCTTACTCTAATGGCAAGATGAAAAGAAAGAGGCCCGTAGCTGCCAAATTTTCAATCTTGACAGGTAGTTGTTAAATGAGTCATGTCACTCCCCCCCCCAATCTTAGTGCAAATTGTTGTATCCTCAGTTTCTAGATTTGTAGATTCAGGTCCAATACTTGCTCAAATTCAACTCTGACAGATTCTAAGGTTTACTATAGAACAGTAATTCTGCCTATAGTTGAAGATAGGAACGTTTGTATTCTTCTGTTACACCCCAGCTTTAATGAACAGCAAAGATAATAAGTATTCTCCATTTAAAATATGTCATTTCAAGCTCTCACCATAAAAAAAACATCTTGAAATCCTAGTGGACAATCACTTAAATATGAGTCAACAGGCAGCAGCCAAAAAAAGCCAGTGCATTAATAGAGGGACAGAATCAAGATCACATGAAGTTCTACCAGTAGTACCACTTTACAAAACCTTAGTAAGATCACACTTGGAATATTACAGCCAGTTCTGGTCACCACAATATAAAAAAGGTATTGAGACTCTGGAAAGAGTGTAGAGAAGAGCAACAAAAATGATTAAGGGGTTGGAGGCTAAAACTTACGAAGAACGATTACAGGAATTGAGTATATCTAGTCTATTGAAAAGAAGGACTAGGGGTGCCATGATAGCAGTGGTCCAATATTTGAGGTGCTCTTACAAAGATAAAGGGTCAAACTATTTTCCAAAGCACTAATAGGCACAAAAAGAAACTAACCAAGAAGAGAAACAACCTAGAACTAAGGAGAATTTTCCTAATGGTGAGGGCAATCCACCAATGGAATAACTTAGCAACCACAAAAAGGTAATGGGATTTTGAATCCCTAGTTCTTGGGAAAACACACATTTTATATATATATATATGTATTTAATGTAATTTCTATCATGTTGTGAGCCGCCCTGAGTTCTCCGGAATAGGGCGGCATAGAAATTAAATAAATAAATAAATAAATAATAATAATAATAATAATAATAATAATAATAATAATAATAATAATAATAATAATAATAATAATAATAATAATAATAATAATAATAATAATAATAATAATAACTTGTCTCCATAGGTTGTGGGTGCTTCATCACTGGAAGCTTTAAACAAGAGACTGGACAACCACTTGTTTGGAATGATATAGGGTCTCCTGCTCAGCAGGGGGTTAGACTAGAAGACCTCCAAGGTCCCTTCCAATTCTATTATTCTATGTGCTATGCTTTATTATTATTATTATTATTATTATTATTATTTATTAAACTTATATGCCGCCCTTCTCCCAAGACTCAGGACGGCTCACAACAAGAATACAAGTATAAAAAACATAACATAAAATCAATTAAAATTACTAATTTACAGTATAAAAACTAGGTAATTTATTTCACTCATACAACACACAGTCACAATCAGAGGCCCAGGGGCAGAGTGCAGCTCACACGCCCCAAACCTGTCTGCATAAATGTGTTTTCAACAGTTTTCGGAAAGCTAGGAGGGAGGAAGCAGTACGGACCTCCGAGGGAAGCTGGTTCCAGAGGGCTGGGGCAGCAACAGAGAAGGCCCTTGCCCTAGGCCCCGCCAAACGGCATTGTCTAACAGACGGGACCCGTAGGAGGCCAACCCTATGTGCCCTAACTGGTCGCTGGGATTCATGAGGCAGAAGACGGCTTTAATAGATTGAAATGAGAGCTCTCTTTGGTTCTTGACTTAAGGATGATGTGACAATTCTGAAATCTTTATGAACATTACAAGGTCTGAGAATTAGAACATATGCTCCCAAAATAAGGATCACACAAGACCCAGGTTGAAATAAGGCTGTGGGCTGTTGTTGAGGAGATGCTCAGCAAAGAAAGGAAAACAAAATACAAATGAAACATTGATTAGATGTGTCTATGAGGGTTAGAATAATCATCTGAGGAAAACTTTAAATGGAAGTAGAGATGTCCGACGAGTCAAATGTGCATGTGGAAATCAGGCCTCCCATTTCTTGAATGCAACTCTGTAAATGCTAGATAAGGGCCTAGTGATGGTCTCCTCAAACAAAAACAGCATTTAAAGGGAGGACATGCCAATCCATTTCATCCATTTTTCTGTAATTACACTTGTGAAGCTATTGACTTTGTTTCTGGATGCTATTTGCTGAGTGGTAGTCCGTGCAGAGCTTCAGGGAGGAAGTAGACGATGATAAACAGAAGTTTCCCAAATGTCAAACCGCTATTAAAAAATGGATTTTCATCCGTTATTATAGATGTCACCCCGATATCAAGAATGCCACATTGCTTCCACGTAAACAGGCAGTTTCCGCTTTCTCTAAAGTTAGATGGCTCGTATTTCGTCCGATGTTTCTAAGTTGTCAGATTTTTACCAAGCTCCTTGCAATGCTTGAGGTTACGTTTTAAACTCTGCTAAGTGACATTTTCTCAGCTAATATGTGGGTGGGAACCTGGTTATTTTCTGGATGTTTTGTTTTTGGGAATTTTATCCTGTTGTTCTTAGCTCAGAAGACGCACACACTGGAAAACTATCTTTAGAAATAAGTACATCTTAAGGAAAGTAGATGTGAATTTTCACACAATTATTTAAAAAAGCAAAATTATGCCGTCATCAGACAGATCTCTGATTAGATTCCTATGCAATTGGAATCAATTTTGATATAAACGGATTTCTTTATCTTTTACATCCAATCTTCCTTTTTTTCCTCTTTTCTTTCTTTCTTTGAATAACAGTTTATTTTCAGCAAAAGGAGGGGGATGTGGCAGCCTATGACTTGCAGCTTTTCCAGACACATCTTGTGTGATTGAAAATGAATTTATAGTTTAATATCAGAGAGATGTTTATATTTTGTGCTTTTCAGATCCATTCATCTTTTACTAAGCGGATAGCTATGCTAAAGAGCTGAGAGGTAATATTAGGCTGCCATCAAGTTAAAAAAGAAATAAAAAGTGAAAGTGAAAATAAAAGGCTGTTTGAAATGGAAGGGGGAAAAAAGAAATAGTGTTAAGGAGAAAAGGAAGAAAGAACATGTAGAAAAAGAAAAAAAAGAAGGAACAGTTCTTTGAAATTGTCAGAGGATGGTTCCAGGTGCAGAAAGCAAATTTACATAGATAGCTTCATTTAAAAAAAAATAGAGAAAGTTTAATTAGCTTATCATTTCATCTGCAGATCATGACATGACTTTGACACTTTTTATTTTCCATTCTGGCAGCTTTTAGGTTAATTATAGAATAGGCACAGCAGGTGGCTTAATCTGGCAATCCACACAGGTGTTGGGGATCCATCAGTCTAGGGCAGACATGTCAAACTTGCGACATCACATGACGTTGCATGACGTATCGGAGCTTTTTCCCCATGGCCGGCAATGGAGTGGGCACGGTTTCCTCGTGACGTGTCTGGCCCACAGGCCGGCAGATTGACACCCCTGATCTAGGGACCCCATGCTGGCTGGGGAATTCTGGGAGTTGAAATCCACAAGTCTTAAAAGTTGCCAAAGCTGGACACCCCTGCCCAACATAGTGGAGTTCTCATTTGGCTTTTTTGTTCATGGCCACATCTGACAGGCTTGGAGCGTATGAGCTGTGCTCTGCCCCTGGGCCTAGGAATGTCCCTCCATCAGCGACGGTGAGTTGAATGTGCTTGTATGCTGTATAATTGTATTAATTTTATTGTATTGTTTTTGTAAGCTGCCCTGGGTCCTAGGAGAAGGGCGGCATATAAGTTTAAGTAAGTAAGTAAATAAATAAATAAATAAATCCTCCTTCCACTTGGAGTCAGGCTTTTCTGCAAATTTAGCAGTGCTACCATTACAATAATTAATTATGAAGATTTAGTGAGAAGCTCCTGACACCCAGGATAGCAGAACTATGCTATCTCCAGGCAGCCCTAGACTTAACGACGGCAATGGAGCCAAAATGTATGTCGTTAAGTGAGACATTTGTTAAGCGAGTTTTGCCCCATTTTATGACGTCTCCTGCCATGGTTGTTGAGTAGTAACATGGTTCTTTTTTAAAAAAAAAATTTTTTATTATTAGATATATATTTGTACATGTAAACAAAGAAAAAAATCAAGTTAAATGCTATTCAACTTAATACAATCATTTTAAACTTGTAAACATTCTTCACTCCGTATATCAAGATTTAACTATAAGCCAGATACATTTTCTTTGATTGGTGTTTCTCTTGTATGTAGTCTATCCAATGTTTCCAGTCCAACATATATTTTTCATTTGAATGATCCTTCAAATATGCAGATATTTTAGCCATTTTTGCCAAATTTATAACTTTCAAGGTCCATTCTTCAATAGATGGTAATTCTGGCTTCTTCCAGTATTGACCCACCAGCAGTCTCGCTGCTGTGATCAAGTTCAAAATTAAGTTTGTCTCTATGGTGGTACAGTCTTTTATTATCCCTAACAAAAACAACTGAGGTTGAAATTCAATACGCTTTTTCAAAATGGTTTGAAGTGTCCACCATATTTTCCTCCAGAAAGCTTTAATTTTTCTACATGTCCACCATACATGAAAATATGTAGCCTCCATACTATCACATCTCCAACATTTAGGTTGGATGTCAGGGTAGATATATGATAGTTTTTTCGGATCTAGATGCCACCTATAAAACATTTTATAAAAGTTCTCTCTTAAATGTTGCGCTTGCGTAAATTTTACATTTTTCACCCAAATTCTCTCCCACGTTTCCATCATGATAGGTTGCCCAAAATTTTGTTCCCACTTTATCATACAATCCTTGACTAGTACAGTTTCAGAGTCAATTTCTATCAATACATTGTACACTCTTTTGATATGCATGGGCCCTTGTTCTCTAACTTGTTTAATTAAATTCTCATCTGTTAGTGATAAACCCTTCTTCAGGTCTTTTTGCCATCTAGACTGCAATTGTAAATATGAAAACCAGGTACACACTATTCCTTCCTCTGCTAGCATATTCGTTGGCTTTAATGATAACACATTTCCTTCTTCCATTACGAGTTTACTATAGGGCACCACATCTTGACCTTGTACTGTGTTTATGTTCCCTATTGCGTGTCTGGGGATCGTCCAGATGGGAATCTTTTCGTGTAGTAAGTACTGATACTTCTTCCAGACGCGCAACAGTGGGCTTCTCAGTGCGTGCTCCTTGAAGCTCCTATCCGCCTTTTTGTCATACACTAAATATGCGTGCCAACCATATAGTAATCCATGTCCTTCAACATTCAGTATTCTGTCATTCGATATATTAATCCAGTCACTCAGCGCCACCAGCGCCGCAGCATAATAATATAACTTCAAATTGGGCATTTTTAAACCATCTCTTTTCCTTGTGTCCTGGATGATTTTTAATTTAACCCTCGGTTTCTTGCCATCCCAAATAAATCTGTTAATGCCCTTCTGCCACTCGTCTAGGCCCACATCCTTTTTAAGTATAGGTAACATTTGAAAGAGAAATAAAAATTTTGGCAATACATTCATTTTTACTGCCGCTAACCTGCCCAGCAGAGACAGTTGTAATGTTTTCCACTTGTCCAAATCTATTTGTATCTTGTTCCGCAACACCTCATAATTATTTTTATATAATTTCCCGTTTGCAGCTTCAATCTCAACTCCTAAGTATTTAACTTTCTTAACTATTTCACAGCCCGTTATTCTTTCTAAGTCCTGTTTTGAGTTGTTATCTAAATTTTTAACTAGCATCTTCATCTTAGATATATTTACTTTGAAGCCTGATACCCTACCATAGTCCTCAATTATCTCCATCAATCTCTTGGCTGATTGTGCTGGTTGAGTCAGTGTCACAAGCAAGTCATCCGCAAAGGCACATAGTCTATAATCATGTTGTCTAATCCGTATACCTTTTAAATAATCTGCCACTCGTATCTTGTTCAGTAAAACCTCCAGCGTTAAAACAAACAGCAAGGGGGATAGAGGACATCCCTGTCTAGTACCTTTCTCTATATTAAATGAATCTGTTAAGTCCCCATTCACAATGATCTGGCCTGTTTGTTTCTGATAAATTGAACTATGTTACTGTGGCTTCCCCATTGACCTTCCTTGTAAGAACCGCATGATCCCAGGAAACTGCAGCCGTCATAAATATGCCAAGCCTCCAAATTTTGATCATGTGACCTTGGGGATGCTGCAATGGTCATAAGGGTGAAAAACAGTCATAAGTCACTTTTTTTTCCAGTGCCATTGTAACTTTGAATGGTCACTAAATGGACTGTTGTAAATTAAGGACTACCTGTAGTGAAAAAATTTAGATAAGTGTAATGTAAAAAAAAGTTGGATGTAGGAGATAACAAGGCTGAGGCTGAGGGAATAATAATAATAATAATAATAATAATAATAATAATAATAATAACAACAACAACAACAACAACAACAACCTTGGAAAGGACCTTGGAGGTCATCTAGTCCAATCCTCTGCTCAGGCAGGAAACAAATGGCTGTCCAGTCAATTCTTAAAAACTTCCAGTGTTGGAGCATTCACTGCTTCTGGAGGCAGGTTGTTCCACTGGTTAATTGTTCTAACTGTCAGGAAGTTTCTCCTTAGTTCTAGGTTGCGTCTCTCTTTGGTCAGTTTCCATACATTGCTCCTTGTCCTGCCTTCACGTGCTTTGGAGAATAGCTTGACTCCCTCTTCTTTGGGGCAGCCCCTGAGATATTGGAACACTGCCATCATGTCACCCCTGGTCCTTCTCTTCATTAAACTAGACATACCCAATTTCAGCAACTGTTCCTTATATGTTTTAGCATCCAGTACCCTAATCATCTTTGTTGCTCTTCTCTGTACTCTTTCTAGAGTCTCAACATCTTTTTTACATCGTGGTGACCAAAACTGGATGCTGTATTCCAAGTGTGGCCTTACCAAGGCATTGTAGAGTGGTATTAACACTTCACGTGATCTTGATTCTATCCCTCTGTTAATGCAGCCTAGCACTGTGTTGGCCTTTTTGGCAGCTGCAGCACACGGCTGGCTCATATTTAAGTGATTGTCCACTAGGACTCCGAGGTCCCTCTCACAGTTGCTACTATTGAGCAAGATACCCCTTATACTATACCTGTGCATTTAGTTTTTCTTGCCTAAATGCAGAACCGTAGTTTTTTCACCATTGAATTCCATTTTGTTAGAAAGCGCCCAGTGTTCCAGTCTGTCCAGATCCTCCTGTATCCTAAGCCTGTCTTCTGGACTGTTGGCTATTCCTGCCAGCTTGGTGTCGTCTGCAAATTTGATGAGTTCCCCATCTATCCCCTGTCCAAATCATCATGTATCTAATAAGACATAACAAAGAAGAACACCACTCTTGTTTTCTGCTCCTGCCTTTTTTTGTGTATAATAAAAAAAATTCTGAGCCTGCACGCATTTAACTGCAATTTTTAGTTCATTTAATCATAAAATTGTAACAACAAGGAGTGAATGGAATGTGCTTGTTCTGCCCTTAGCTATATTTTGTCATGAGGTGGGGGAAAGTACAATCTCTGGATAATGATTCTCAGGAGTGGGAAGACACAGAACATTCCCCTCCTTGCTTAGGGATTTTGTGTATTAAAGTAAGCAGAGAGATTATTTAAATTAGTAATCAGGTACCGATCAAAAGTTGTCTTGTAGTTCCTTGATTTCAAAATGATTTCCCAGTATGGGATAAACAGAGAAGAAGCAGGCAGAAAGGAACAAAGGAGATTGCAAGGTGCAGACCAGAGATGCTTTCACAGACCGTGTGCACAATTCCATATACACTTATCCTACTGCTCCTCTTTAGAACCTGAATGCGTTGGATCTGCTGGTTTTTGCCAATTTTGTCATGAAATATGGTTATAATTTAGAAGATAATTTGGAGGAGGATCTAGTTTTTCTTGGGCAGTTTATAATCATGGACATTTATGTCGGACTCTTGATACTTTTTTCCAGTCATATATCATCATTTCCAGTCATATATCACTTACGGGACCGCCTTCTGCCACATACTTCTCTACGACCGGTGAGAGTGCACAGGGTCGGCCTCCTCCGGGTCCCGTCAGCAAAACAATGTCATCTGGCGGGCTCTAGGGGGAGGGCTTTCTCTGTTGTGGTACCCACCCTCTGGAACCAACTGCCCCCTGAAGTCCGCGGTTCTCCAACTCTCCCGGCCTTCCGGAAAAACCTAAAGACTCATCTTTGCCGGCAAGCCTGGGGATGATTGTGGTTGATTGATGTATTGAATGTGTGTTTATTGGTTTTTAGATATTCTGTTTGGGTTTTTTATATTGTATTTTTTGTTATGTATATGTTGTTAGCCGCTCCGAGTCCCCTGGAGAGGAGCGGCATACAAACCCAAATAAAATAAATAAAGAAATAAATCAGTCATATCCATCAGTCATGATAGCAGTATTCCAGTATTTGAGAGGGTGCCACAAAGAAGAGGGGGTCAAATTATTCTCCAAAGCACCTGAAGGCAGGACAAGAAACAATGGATGGACACTCATCAAGGAGAGAAGCAATCTGGAATTAAGGAGAAATTTCCTAACAGTGAACAGCTTGCTTCCAGAAATTGTGGGCGCTCCATCACTGGAGGTTTTTAAGAAGAGACTGGATAGCCACTTGTCTGAAATGGTACTACAGGTTCTCCTGCTTGAGCAGGAGGCTGGACGAGAAGACCTCCAAGGTCCCTTCCAGCTTTATTCTGATTCTGATTCTGATATTTTCATCTTCTTCTGATCTTTGGGACCTTATTGTTTTAGTCCACCCTAGGATGACGTTGCATTTCCCTGCATCTCCAGGTTCACGCACTTGTGTGTTCAAAACAACTGTTTCGTTTTCATTAGACATATGTCTTTATTGTATATTTTGTTCAGCTCATCATTTGTTGTGATCACCAGAAAAGGTTATACGATCAACAAGCCTAGAAGGATGTTACATTTCATTTAAGCAAGGATCCTCTCTGGTTCAGCCAGTTTCTATATATCCAAAGTACACTTCCAATAGTGATGGTGATAGTCTATATATCTATAGACATGATGGTGATGTCTATATATCTATATCCATATGGATTTAATAATGCATTTAATTATTAAATAATAATTTCATAATGGTAATGATGAGATTATCTAATATCTTGATGTTCACTAGCTGTTTGGGTGTTCTCTGAATATAACAAAAGGCTATTGTATAGGCAGCTGTTCAGTCTTGGTTGTTGACACTGAGCCTGCTTGTTGAGGCGTCCATCCCATGCTACACATTGGGTGGTCACAAACTCCCCACTTTATTTATTATTTTAGAGCAGGGGTTCTCAACCTTGGCAACTTTAAGACTTGTGGACTTCAATTCCCAGAATTCCTCAGCCAGCAAAGCTGGCTGAGGAATTCTGAGAATTGAAGTCCACAAGTCTTAAAGTTGCCAAGGTTGAGAACCCCTGTTTTAGAGTGAGAGTGAGACAGGCAGCATATAAATTTAATGAATAAACATATTCAAGGTTTTTTTTGTCCTTACCCTACATAACAGGCTATCCACCCTTCTCTATTATTATTATTATTATTATTATTATTATTATTATTATTATTATTATTATTATTATTATTATTATTATTATTATTATTATTATTATTATTATTATTAATTTGACTTCTATGCCGCCCTATTCCGGAGAACTCAGGGCGGCTCACAACATAATAGAAATCAACATTTAAAAATACATGTATATAAAACCCCTTAATTTTTTTAAAAAAAACCCAATCATTCAACATACACACAGATACACTGGCTTGGGGCAAGATGTTAACTGCCCCAGGCCTGCCGGCAGAGGTGTGTTTTAAGCAATTTATGAAAGGCGGAGAGGGTGGGGGCGACACGGATCTCCGGGGGAAGTTGGTTCCAGAGGGCCAGGGCCGCAACAGAGAAGGCTCTTCCCCTAGGCCCCGCCAGGCGACACTGTCTGGCTGACGGGACCTGGAGAAGGCCGACTCTGTGGGCCCTAACCGGCCACTGGGATTCATGGGGCAGCAGACGGTCCCGTAAGTAACATAGTAGTCTATTTCCAAATAAGCTTCGTAACAGTGGCATTTCTTTTATCAAGTACATGTTATCTTTTTTTGAACTAACTCTCACAGTTATATTGGCCATGTCATTCAGCAGACAGACCTAACCCCATAGATTTTGTGGGGTGGAATTGCAACCAAAGGCCACTGGGTTCTTGGCTTCAGCCAGGGGTCTTCAAACTTGGCCCTTTTATGACTTGTGGACTTCAACTCCCAGAATTCCTCAGCCAGCGTGTCACACTGGTTGAGGAATTCTGGGAGTTGAAATCCACGAGTCATAAAAGGGCCAAGTTTGAAGACCCCTGGCTTAAGTCATGGAATCTCTGATAGTGACAGATGACTTTTAATTGTTCTATATCTAAACCCATTGTTTCCCAACAGATTGTAACTCATTAAAAGCAATGCAAGTAAAAATGCTGCAGGAGAACCAGGATACCACCAGATCCCTGATCCAGTTTTTGCCTCCATCAAGTTGCTCCAAACTAGAGCAGCTGGACAAGCAAAATATTTACATGGATAAGCTCCATATCCTGATGATTCATGGTTTTAATTTTGTCCATCTGTTTTGGCCTGTAAAGTATTCTGCAGAGATGCATTTGATCTCAGAGGTCCATGTCTGCTATCCAAATATCCTTCATGGTCTGTGGAAAGATGGATTTCTTCCAAATGCATAGAGGATTTTTGACATTTCTTACATTTTTTTTGCTACTAATGGAATCTGAGAGCAAATCTAATTCCTAGAGCAGCTTTGGAAATGCCCCCAGAATTCTGATTGCACTAAGTCCTAGGATGAATTTAATCCAGTTGCAAATTATGTTAGAGAACTTAATAGCAATGGCTGCTTGAGAGCTATAATGGTAAAACAGAGATGGGTTTTTCTTTTGCAAATGGAACAGTGATACCACAATCATCCAAATTTGCTCCATCATTTGAAAGCCATGTTCTTGACCCTGTACATTGCCTTGGGATCTATCTGGAAGACGAAGAAGAAGAAGAAGAAGAAGAAGAAGAAGAAGAAGAAGAAGAAGAAGAAGAAGAAGAAGAAGAAGAAGAAGAAGAAGAAGAAGAAGAAGAAGAAGAAGAAGAAGAAGAAGAAGAAGAAGAAGAAGAAGAAGAAGAAGAAGAAGAAGAAACAGGAGGAGGAGGAGGAGACAGACTGAATAAACCACTTAGCCTAAACAGCAAGACATAATTAGCAACCACAAAAAGGTAATGGGATTTTGAATCCCTAGTTCTTGGGAAAACACACATTTTTATGGAGTTACTGGAATTCAAGAAGTATCATAGGAAAACCTTCAATTTTGCCATGTTTTCTTTAGTGAAACAAATGTTACATTAATGCTGGCAGAGAGACAATTCTAGATAGCCTAGAACAGGGGTCCCCAACCGGTGGGCCGCAGTCTCATACCAGTCCGTGGCCTATTCGCAATCGGGCTGTGTGAGTGGCTGGATGGTGTGCGGGCGTAGAGCCCCACTAGCACAAGTGTTGCGGGTACTCAGGACCTCATTGCACAAGTGTCAGAGGCTCGCTGCTCCACTTGTGCAAGTGTTGGGGGGCTCATAGACCCACTTGTAAGAGCATCATGGCCCCACTTGCATGAGTGTTGCAAACACTCGTGGCCCCACTTTGTACGAGCGCTCAGGGCCTCACTCATGCGAGCATCAGAGGTGCTCTGAATCCAGACTCTAAACACACTGTTCTTTTTTTCTTTCTTTCTTAAAAATCCTTTTTGCTTCAAAGAAGGCTGAAGGGAGCATTATGCAACAATGTGAACAAAGCTAAATGAACAGCAAAACTGAATAAGGGGATTATGATGAATGGCTTCTTGAAATAAATGTCGCAATAATTTCTAAGAGAGCTGTCCAGATTCCTCGCCTTTGGAAGAATAATAGCCATCAGAACATCACTGAGGAGAAAAGCTGAAGACAAAATGGATCTCAAAAGGTCCTTTTATTACAGTAGATGCCTTAGAAAGAAAGAAGGGGAAAGTAGTTACTGCAAGCATAGAAAAGTCTGTCATGTCTGGGAGAGGTAATTAAGACGGATCACGTGGGGAAAATGTGCTAGTTCCAAAAAGCCTTTCCTGGAAGTGACTTGTAGCCTGGGAAAAAGTTGCAACACTAGAAGTATCAAGTTGCAAAACAGTTTTGGGACACTATTCTTTCCTGAAATACTGGATTAAATACTGGAATAGCAGTATTCCAGTATTTGAGGGGCTGCCAGAAAGAAGAGTGTGTGGGGGAGGTCAACTTATTTCCCAAAGGGCCAGAAGACAAGACAAGAAGCAAGGGATGGAAACTAATCAAGGAGAGAAGCAACCTGGAATTAAGGAGAAACTTCCTAACAGTGAGGACAATCAATCAGTGGAACAGCTTGCCTTCAGAAGCTGTGGGTGCTTCATCAATGGAGGTCCTTAAGAAGAGACTAGACAGCCATTTGTCTGAAATGGGGTAGGGTCTTCTGTTTGAGCAGGCATGGATGACTTGACTTGAAGACCTCTCAGGTTCCTTACAACTCTGATATTCTAAGAACATTTGGCCACCATGGAGCTCCTCATTCCTCAGAGGGAGAGATTTTCTGTTTCTTGGGCTTGAAAGTAATAATAGCATAAGCCCACCATGGTGATTCAGGGGCAAAACTCCAAAAGCAGTGAACTGAGGCTGGGAGAAGCCATGGACCAAGATTTCCTCCCACAAATTTTGATTATTTTTGAATAATTCCCATCTAGCTAGAATGAAGCAGGAGAACATCTATTTTATCAGTTTCCTTTCTGTGTAGAATCAGGCAGAAACCTTGTCTGTGGAGATTCTCAATCATCTGGGTCATGATTGTCCCAAAGGTGCTTTTCTATTATGTCCCAAAAAGTCCAAAAAAACAGACAAAAGGCTTTTAAAAAAATGTATAGTTATTCAGAACCCCATAGTTTACCTTCAATGGAAACCAGGGAGTGGGGAGGGATTTATCTTCAACCATCATGATTACTATCCTTAACTCAATTGTTGATGTCATGTGTCAGATGGAAAGTTTGGTGACTGGAAGAAAGCATTGTCATGTTGCACCAAGGATAAATAATTGTATACAGGGGATCATATAAACATATAGAAGTTTGTAAGATCATAGATGCTTGGGCCAGATTATCCCTTCAATCTTTTCTAATTTCATAATTCATAATTATAATCTCTCTCTCTCTCTCTCTCTCTCTCTCTCTCTCTCTCTCTCTCTCTCTCTCTCTCTCTCTCTCTCTCTCTCTCTCTCTCTCTCTCTCCCTCCCTCCCTCCCTCCCTCCCTCTCTTCCTCTCTCCCTCCCTCCCTCCCGTGGTTAGAATGCAGTATTGCAGGCTAATTCTGCTGATTGTGAGGGGTTTGATTCTCACCCGTTCAAAGCTGACTCAGCCTTCCATCCTTCTGAGGTTGGTTAAATGAGGACCCAGATTGTTGGGGGCAATGTGCAATTTGTAAACCACTTAGAGAGGGTTGTAAACCACTGTGAAACAGTATATAAGTCTAAGTCCTATTTCTATTTCTATTTCTATTTCTATTTCTATTTCTATTTCTATTTCTATTTCTATTTCTATTTCTATTTCTATTTCTATTTCTATTTCTATTTCTATTTCTATTTCTATTTCTATTTCTATTTCTATTTCTATTTCTATTTCTATTTCTATTTCTATCTATCTATCTATCTATCTATCTATCTATCTATCTATCTATCTATCTATCTATCTATCTATCTATCTATCATCTATCTATCTGCTTGCATGTCTAGAAGCCTCTGGGAAAGACAGGAGAAAAATAACCATTTCGGAACTCAAGCCTATCGAGAGAGAAATCATGACAAAGAGACTTCAGACCAACTTTGCTTAATTGAAAGATGGAAGGAAAGAGGAGGACAACCAGCAGCAATGTGGATGGACTCAATCGTGGTGGCAATAGTTGTGTTGTTGGACGATCTGAAGGGCCAGATTGTGGAGAAGGTCTGTGTTATTCCTAAAAGCCAACATCAGCCTGATGGCACATAATCAATCTAAGTTGAGTGGGAGAATTAATTTGACAGCTTTTCACAATTGTGTTATATCACCCTATTAGCAATAGAGATCTTTCCAGGCATCCAAATGACTCTTGTTTCCTGAGTTTGACAGCCTCACAAGGCGTGACAACAGGGCTACCACTTATTTCATGCCCCAGGAAGACACATCTGGAGGGGAACAGAGCAGAGAAGGAAAATTGACTGTTGACATTTTCCCAAGGTCTGTGAAAAACCTGAAGTTAGCTCTGACTAACCATAAAGGCTGCATTTCAAGAGGACACTTTGATTTGATGGAAGAACTCATTCAATGTTGAAGGTAAACCAAAATGATGCTCCTTTTTGAAGTGACCGATGGGAGCTGCTGCCCCTCTTCAACCCAGATGCGAAGAAGTCCTTTGGTAAATATGTAGTGCATGTATAAGCCACACTTCCTGGTTGATTTCCAAAGCTGGATTTGAAGCATTGAGAAGAGTGACTTGATTTTTTTTTTTGAGTTGATGTAGGGGGTTGGACTAGATGACTAGATGACCTCCAAGATCCCTTCCAACATTATTATTATTATTATTATTATTATTATTATTATTATTATTATTATTATTATTATTATTATTATTATTATTATTATTATTAGTAGTAGTAGTAGTAGTAGTAGTACTAAAGGTGCTTTTTCAGGAGGCAATTGAACTTTCTTGTTTTTCTTTGAAGATGTTTCACTTCTCATCCAAGAAACTTCTTCAGCTCTGACTGGATGGTGGGGAATGGCAGGAGTTATATTGCAAATGCAAATGTCTGCAAGGAATATAAATCCTTCCATTCCCCACGATGCAGTCAGAGCTGAAGAGGTTTCTTGGATGAGAAGTGAAACATCTTCAAAGAAAAACAAGAAAGTCCAATTGACTCCTGAAAAAGCACCTTTAATAATAATAATAACAATAACAACAATAATAATAATAACAACAACAACAACAATAATAATAATAATAAAGTTGGAAGGGATCTTGGAGGTCATCTAGTCCAACCCCCTGCTCAGGCAGGAAACCCTACACCATTTCAGACAAATGGCTGTCCAGTCTCTTCTTAAAAACTTCCAGTGTTGGAGCATTCACCACTTCTGGAGGCAGGTTGTTCCACTGGTTAATTGTTCTAACTGTCAGGAAGTTTCTCCTTAGTTCTAGGTTGCTTCTCTCCTTGATTAGTTTCCACCCGTTGCTTCTTGTCCTGCTTTCAGGCGCTTTGGAAAATAGCTTGACTTCCTCTTCTTTGGGACCTTTCAAGTTAGAACATTATAATGCTCCAGATCAAGGCAGAATCTTAAAGTGGAATAGAGCTATTTCAGATGGACTTACTAGCTACTGGAAACTAGAATCACATGCAGCACAACAACAGGAAATTCCAACTACATTTTACTTGCAGTCCTCCTGAGCGGAAATGAAAAGAAAATCTGAAATAACCCCAAAGACAACGTTCTGATGAAAACAGGTCAGAAGACAGATACCATTCTTGACAATCATTGGGTTTCCTTTCAAGCAACATTTGAAGTTATTACAAAGATTTTTCCTTGATTAAAAAAAAAAAAAAATCCCGGGAAACTGAAGAGAAGTGAAAAGGTACAAATAGCACAATTTCTAAGGGAATTAATACATGAGTGAGAGGAGAGCTGATGCAATCTCCCATTTTTATATTTCCTTCTTTTATAGCAGTTTAATTGTCCTAAGCATATGCTTTCATCCGCTAGAAATTTAATGAAGCTTTTGGTAATTAAATTTCCATTATCCAAGCAGATAAAGAATGATACTGGAGGATGTTAACCTCTCCAAGGTGATTCAGAGAATCCAGGGCTGAGGTGGAGCATTCAGATACTTGGTTTAAAAAAAAAAATCCTACTCAACTGCAATTGGAGGTAGTGCTTGTTGCTGATGTTATTCATTCATCAGTGTTAATGGTGACTTTCCCTATGTCTTGGGCCAGATCCCTGCAGTGTGGAAGTGATGAGCTAAGGATTCAACTTAGAGAAGATTGTGGGGGAAGAGGTAATGGGTGCACATTTATTTATTTCAGTTTCACATACTTAGATATTTTATCAGTGGGACTGATGGATGATGGCTATTAGCAAGGAATTCAGGAACTGTGAGGCAGAGTCAGCAAAAAGAGATTAAGTCTCTATTGAGAAATACAAAATGAATGGTACTTTCTTTGGAAAACTGGTGGGAATTCATTGATCAGATGTTCAGTGGTGGATAGAACATAGAACACAGAATAGTAGAGTTGGGAGGGATCTTGGTGGTCTCCCTTTGCTCGAGCAGGAGACCCTATGCCATTTCGAACGCATGATTTTCCAGTCTCCTTTTGAAAGGCTCCAATATTTGTTTCTATGGAGAGGTGGGAACATTAGGATAGACATAGAACAACCTGGAAGTTGCATGAGATTGCCTACCGTCCTGCAATAAATTATCCTTTGTACTGATCCTCTCTCAATTGTTGATCTCCTTTGCATTGCTAGCAAAGCCAACGTTTTGCAAATACCTAGACAATGGACAGCAGCCAGCAAAATATGAATTTCAAGCTGGTTGAAATCGATGGTCCATGTAGCTCAGACAGCATTCATCCTTCTGACAGTGACCAACAGATGCCATAGGATGGTTTTCAAGCTGGGCAATGCCCATCTGCTTTAGTTAATCCCCAGCATCTGGTGGTCTAAGGTATATTGGCTTGTTGCACAAAGGCTGTTCTTCTAAAATAAGCTTCATCAGTAGAAAGTATCTGTTTGAAACCTATTTATCACCCAAAGTCACTGTGGAACTCTGTAATGAGCTTGGGAGATGTAGCTAAATTGCATATTATAGTCATATATAATTAGAATAATTTGCATCTCAGTTTTACAAACTTGGCAGATGCTAGGCTATAGATGGTAGGCTGTCGCACTCGTTTTAATTTTGGAGCATTTTTGTTCCAAATGATTCCTATTAAATCTCGAAGGTGGAGGTCATCCTTCTATTGTTTTTGATCTAAACCAGTGGTTCTCAACCTTTTCAGGTTGAGACCCCACTTGCGCCGCCCATGCGTGGCGCGACCCTGATGTGCGCACGTGCGACGGGCCGATCCGTGCATGCGCGGCGCGCGCGCGATGGAAAAAAAGGCAGACTGCGACAAGCCGAACCGTGCATGCGCGGTGTGTGCGCGACGGAAAAAAAACAAAATGGCAGACTGCGACGAGCCGATCCGCGCATGCGCGGCGCACGCAATGAAAAAAAATGGCAGACCGCGACGGACCGATCTGTGCATGCGCGGCGCTCGCACGATGAAAAAAAACAAAACAAAATGGCGGACCACGGTGTCCGGCGACCCACGTGAAACGGTCGTTCAGCCCCATATGGGGTCGCGACCCACAGGTTGAGAACCGCTGATCTAAACCCTTTCAGGAGGAATGAAATGGCGGAGGAATCTGGATTGCTGTTTTCATTTCTTTCTCACGTCCAGTTATGGTTATGGAATCACCATCTGGTTCCAGAACTCTGGGAAGAGAATGTTCCAATTGACTTTGATGAGTGCTTTCAATTTGAGGAACCCAATTAATTATTCTCCCATAATCCAAGAAATTTTTCTAGATCAGGTTCCCCCTCCCAGAGTAGCACAAAACTATTTATTTAAAGACAACTAAATGATTATATAGTGGGATAAAATCTTGAACTTTCAGGTCTCCGACACATCCGTTTCCTCTCAGCATGAAGAAGGCAGCTTGAGACTGATGGCTTGTGCTTTGTAATAACAACAACAACACTTTTAACAGATGACACCTTCCAGAGTCAAGATGTTGAATCAACCCAAAATGATGCCCAAATTACATTTCTCCAGCCATGTGCTAAGGATAATTTGATTTCACAAGCTGTCCTGGTGAGCCTAATTAATCCTTGTCATTTATTAAAGCAGGCTATAAATATTGACCAAGCTGGATAAAATGAACTCACTGAAGGGATGGTGATCTTCTACAGCAGCGGTTCTCAACCTGTGGGTCGCGACCCCATTTGGGGTCGAACGACCATTTCACGGGGGTCGCCAAGCACCGCAGTCCGCCATTTTTTTTTGGTCGGCCATTTTTTTTGTCGGCCATTTTTTTCCCTATCGCGATGCGGGCCATTGCGCCGTGCATGCGCAGTGCAGGCCTGCCATTTTTTTGGTCGGCCATTTTTTTCCTATCGCAATGCGCCCCGTCACGCCGCGCATACGTGGTGCACGCCCGCCATTTTTTTTTGGTCGGTCATTTTTTTCCCTATCGTGATGCGGGCCGTCGCGCCGTGCATGCGCAATGCTCCCCGTCGCGCTGCGCATGCGTGATGCAGGCCGTCGCGCCACGCATGCGTGATGCGGGCCGTCGCGCCACGCATGCGTGATGCGGGCTGTCGCACCACGCATGTGCGATGTGCCCCATCGTGCCACGCATGCATGATGCGCCCTGTCGCGCCGCGCATGCTCAATGCACCCCGCCGCACCACGCATGCGCGATGCGCTCCGTCGCGCCACGCATGCGTGATGCGCCCCGTCGCGCCGGACATGCGCAGTGCGGGCCTGCCATTTTTTTTTTGCGCGATGTGGGCCGGGGTCGAGCCCCGGAAAAGGTTGAGGACCGCTGTTCTACAGGGTCAATTGGGAACGCTATTGGATCATAACTATAAGCTGTGACTTCATTCTCTTGAGGTCTATTTGGTTTGGTCAAAGTTTTCTATCAGGTTTCAAAGTCGGGAATTTTCCTAAAATGTTCTACAGGCGGTCCTTGACTTATGACTATCATAGAGCCTGACATTAGGATTATAAGTCATGACAGTCACAAGCAGGCCATCATGTGATCATGCCCAATTTCCCAACCTTTTTTTGTGGCGGTCATTAAGCACAAGTGCAATCGTAAAGCAAACATGCTGGTCATTAAGCAAACACCCTGGTCATTAAGTGAACACCCTGGTCGTTAAGCAAACCTATTGTTCGCTGTAGAGCATTTCTTGATGGAAACCAAAAGTAAATGCAAGTTTCCAGAAAAGAAAAAAAAACACTGGCTGGTGGCCAAGTACCCAAAATACGATCATGTGACCACAGGGGCGGGTATCAGAAGTTTGAATCTGGAGTAGCTTTCTGTAGGTCTATTGTAACTTTGAATGGTGACTAACTAAATGGTCATAAGTTGAGGGCTACCTGTGCCACATCCATCTTCTTGTAGTTGGACTTCAAATGAATTCATCTTCTTTTCTGGAGTGGAACAGATGTGGAAGGAATCTTCCATTACCTCTGTTTCTTTGTAATGGCAGCCCACTTGGCTGAAGTTCTTTTATGTTTCTATTTCCCCCACCCTCCATTTTTAATTACATTTGGTTTAATTGTTGAATAAAATAGAATAGAATAGAATAGAATAGCACAAAATATAGAATAGAATAACACAAAATATAGAACAGAATAGAACAGAACAGAATAGAATATAGCACAGCATAGAATAGAATAATAGAATAGAATAGAATAATAGAATAGAATAGAATAGAAAAGAAAAGAAAAGAAAAGAATAGAATAGAACAGAATAACACAAAATATAGAACACAATAGAACAGAACAGAATAGAATATAGCATAGAATAGAATAGAATAGCACAAAATATAGAATAGAATAGAACAGAACAGAATTGAATAACACAAAATATAGAATAGAATAGAATAGAATATAGCATATAATAGAATAGAATAGAATAGAACAGAACAGAACAGAACAGAACAGAACAGAACAGAACAGAACAGAATAGGATAGAAAATATGGAGTGGAATGGAATGGAATGGAATAGCACAAAATATAGAATAGAATAGAATAGAATAGAATAGAATAGAATAGAATAGAATAGAATAGAATAGAATAGAATAGAATAGAATAGAATAGAATAGAATTCTTTATTGACCAAGTGTGATTGGACACACAAGGAATTTGTCTCTGGTGCATAAGCTCTCAGTGTACATCCAAGGAACAATAGTTGCAATAGTCATTGTAAAAATACATTCATCATAAATCATACAACTCTCAATGATGATTGTAGGGGTCTAAATAAGCAATCAGCATAAATTATACTAGGATACTAAATAAAACAATATAAATCATAAGATACAAGCAATAAAGTTACAGTCATAAGTAGATTAGGTAATAGGAAAGTTGAGAAGAATAATAGCAATACAGCTTTACTAGATAGTTTGACAGTGTGGTGGGAATTAGTTGTTTAGCAGAGTGATGGCATGGGGAAAAAAAACTGTCCTTGTGTCTAGTTGTTGGAGTGCAATGCCCTATAGCGTCATTTTGAAGGTTGAAATATTTTATGTCTGTAGATATTTTCACAGCCCTCTTTCTTGCTTGTGCAGTATACAGATCCTCAGTGGAAGGCAGGTTGGTAGCAATTGTTTTTTCTGCAGTTCTAATTATCCATTGAAGTCTGTGTCTGTCTTGTTTGTCTTGTCAGTCACACAGTGACCCAAAATAGTGTCATTTGAATTTCCAGAAAGAAAGGTGAGATACAAGTAGAAGACGATGACTACTGTCACCACTGCTGTTCCCCTGCTACCGCCACACTTTCTCTGAGTTATTTCAAGTTTCCTTTTTGTGCGTGTGGTGTTTTAGTAGTGTTCAGGAGTGGTTGTGAACTTCAGCAAAATTCACACATGTACAAATCTGGAAGCCGCCATAAGTGAAGTCATATCAAATTTCTTCCATTTGCCATTTTAGCGCTAATGTGTACTCCTAAAGTGAAGACATAGAGTTAGCTATTAGCGAAGTGAAGGTGTGAAAGAGCCCACATGTTCCAGTTCAGGAATTATTTTTAGAATATCTATTAGTTAAATCAGAATTCAGAATGAAACTTACTCGAGGCGGAAGAGACACAATTGTAATGGAAAGAAAGGTGGGACTGGCTCAGCTTGTTTTTTTATTAATTATATATTTGTAAATGTAAACAGAGGAAACAAAGGAAAAAATCAGGTTGAGTGCAACTCAACTTAATACAATCATTTTGTACTTGTAAACATTCTTCACTCAGCATATCATGATTTAACTATAAGCTAGATACATTTTCTTTGATTGATGTTTCTCTTGTATGTAGTCTATCCATTTTTTCCAGTCCAACATATATTTTTCATTTGAGTGATCCTTCAAGTATGCAGATATTTTGGCCATTTCTGCCAGATTTACGACTTTCAAGGTCCATTCTTCAATAGATGGTAATTCTGGTTTCTTCCAATATTGTCCCACCAACAGTCTTGCTGCTGTTATCAAATTCAAAATTAAGTTCATCTCCAGGGTGGTACAGTCTTTTGTAATCCCTAACAAAAACAACTGAGGTAGAAATTCAATACGCTTTTTCAAAATGGTTTGAAGTGTCCACCATATTTGTCTCCAAAAAGCTTTAATTTTTCTACAAGCCCACCATACATGAAAATAAGTAGCATCCATACTTTCGCATCTCCAACATTTAGGTTGGAGGTCAGGGTAGATATATGATAGTTTTTTCGGATCTAGATGCCACCTATAAAACATTTTGTAAAAGTTCTCTCTTAAGAACATAAGAACATAAGAACATAAGAAGAGCCATGCTGAATCAGGCCAAAGCCCATCGAGTCCAGCATTCTGTGTCACACAGTGGCCCACCAAATGTACATGGGGATCTTGAGCAGAAAGAGAAGGCAAAACCCTCCCTTTCCCTTGACCCCCAAACATATGGTACTCAAGGGAATCCTGCCTGCCTCAACCAACATAGAGGCGGCACATGGACATCTGTTTTAATAACCACCAATACACTTTGCATCCATGAATCTATCTAGCCCTGCCTTGAAGCTGTCAAGGCTGACAGCTGTCACGACCCCTTCAGGAAGTGAATTCCATAAATCAACGACCCTCTGGGTGAAGAAATATTTCCCTTTATTTGTCCTCACTTTCTTAGCTGTAAGCTTTAGGGAGTGCCCCCGTGTCCTGGTATTGTGTGATAGAGAAAAGAATTTTTCTCTATCCACATTTTCTATCCCATGCATGATTTTATACACTTCGATCAAGTCACCCCTTAAACGCCGTCTTTCAAGGCTGAAGAGACCAAGGCGTTGCAATCTGGTTTCATAAGGGAGGCGCTCCATTTCCTTGATCATTCTTGTTGCCCTTTTTTGCACCTTTTCCAGTTCCATTATATCCTTCTTGAGGTGCGGTGACCAGAACTGTACACAGTACTCCAAGTGTGGTCTCACCATCGATTTGTACAGAGGCAATACAACACTTGCTGACTTATTTTCGATTCCCTTCCTAATCATGCCAAGCATGGAATTTGCTTTTTTTACTGCTGCTGCGCATTGGGTTGACATCTTCATCGAGCTGTCCACCAAAACCCCAAGATCCCTTTCTTGGGTTGTCTCAGAAAGTTTGGTCCCCATCAGTTGGTAAGTATAATTGGGGTTCTTTGCCCCGATGTGCATAACTTTGCACTTGTTTAGGTTAAAATGCATTTGCCACTTTGTTGCCCACTCACACAATTTCGAGAGATCCTTCTGGAGCTCCCGACAATCAGTTTCACTTTTCACAACCCGGAACAATTTAGTGTCATCAGCAAACTTGGCTACCTCACTATTAACTTCTACATCCAGATCATTGATGAATAAATTAAAAAGTAAAGGCCCCAAAACTGAACCTTGGGGTACACCACTTCTCTTAAATGTTGCACTTGCGTAAAGTTTACATTTTTCACCCAAATTCTCTCCCACATTTCCATCATGATAGGTTGTTTTTGAGACAACTTGCCAAGTGCTATTAGTGTCACCCCCAGTGAAATAAGAACTGCTTTTATTGCTGAGTAGCGGTTTGCTTTTTCTTTCTTTCTTTTTTTTTAAATAATTTTTTTTATTTTTTATTTTTCCAAACTCTCCCTGATACCTATACCGTGATATTTATGAGATGTTAACATACATTCTTTTTACATTCATATATAAGATACTTTTAATAAAATGAAATAAATACATACACATGACTTTTGGAGTTGCTTGCCCATTTCCCCTTTCACCGTATCCACACTCCTTCTTCTCTACCTTCTTTCTCCCTTTCTTCTCTTCCCTATTTTCCTCTTCTCCTCTTCTCTAAGGGCTTTTTTTTTGTTTGAGGGACCCCAAACAAATAAACCTGTCACATAAATAAGCAGTGATTTAAATTTAACATTTCCTAACAGTGAGAACAATAATCAGTGAAACGGCTTGCCTTCAGAAGTCGTGGGTGCTCCATCATTGGAAGATTTTAAGAAGAGACTGGACAGCCACCTGTCTGGAATTATTTATTATTTATTTATTTGTTTGGGCTTGTATGCCGCTCCTCTCCGGAGACTCGGAGCGGCTAACAACATATATATAAACAACAAATTACCATAAAAATCCCAAACAAGAAATATCTAAAAATACAATAAAACACCCACTCAAATTCAACAGTCAACCACAATTATCCCCAGGCCTGCCGGCAAAGATAAGTTTTAAGGTTTTTTTGGAAGGCCGGGAGAGTCGGAGAAACGCGGACTTCAGGAGGCAGTTGGTTCCAGAGGGCGGGCGCCACAACAGAGAAGGCCCTCCCCCTAGGGCCCGCCAGACGACATTGTTTTGCTGACGGGACCCGGAGGAGGCTGACCCTGTGTGCTCTCACCGGTCATAGGGAAGTATGTGGCAGAAGGCAACTCCCTTGAGCAGGAGTTGGACTAGAAGATATCCAAGGTCCCTGTTATTCTACTAAAGACCAGATGCTCAATGTGTTGGTGTAGGCATTTCAGCAGTGGCCACAGTTTAGTATTCTGGTGTCCCAATGTTTTGCTGGAAAAATCACAAAACTGTTTCATTTATCTTGGCCTCTTCATGCAGGGGAATTCACCGGAGAAAGCAATTTAGAAGAATTAGCAGTAAAAGGAAGCCAGACCACCAAAGAACATGGTGGCTGGACACCACCAAAACTGACACCAGCCAAAGCATAGAACAATTCAAAGTTGTAGTGCAAGATTGGAAGATGTGGAGAGACCTGGCCCATAGAATTGCCAAGAGTCGGACATGACTGAATGGCTAATGAATGTAAAGATGATCAAGAGACTTCATGTTTTGCGTTTTGAGAAGATACGTTTGAGTGGTGATATTATAGTATTCTTCAAATATCTGAAAAGATATCACAAAGAAGGCCAAGACTCTCTCTTGTTCCAGAGTTGAGCAGACAGAATAATGAATTTAAATTGCAAGAAAATCAATAGAATGGAATAGAATAGAAAATATGGAATGAAAGAATAGAATAGAATAGAATAGAATAGAATAGAATAGAATAGAATAGAATAGAATAGAATAGAATATTGGAACGAAACAGAATAGAATAGCAGAGTTGGAAGGGACCTTGGAGGTCATCTAGCCCAACCTCCTGCTCAGGCAGGAAACCCCCTATACCATTTCAGACAAATGGCTGTCCAGTCTCTTCTTAAAAACTTCCAGTGTTGGATCATTCACCACTTCTGGAGGCAGGTTGTTCCACTGATTAATTGTCATAACTGTCAGGAAGTTTCTCCTTAGTTCTAGGTTGTTTCTCTCTTTGATTAGTTTCCATCTGTTGCTTCTTGTCTTGCCCTCAGTTCAATGTGACTAACAGTGGAACCAATTATCCAGAAGAGGGGTGGACTCCCATTAATTGGATGAGTTGAAACAGAGGGTAGTCCAATATCTGTTGATGTTTTTCAATTGCTTAGTCAATTTATCACCTGTCATTTGTGGCCTAGCTTCCTTATTTGTGCTTTCAACTGGCAGTTGATTTTAACTTCATCTTGTACTGAATGGTTTATACTTTTTGTATGGTCCAAGGAATTGTCAACATTTCCCCCTAGAACGGTAATTCAAAGGCACCAATGTTTCTTAATTTAGCCTTTCTGATCATTCAGCTTTCACAATCCTTTTCAACTGGGGAAATAATAGTTTTGACAATATTTAGTTTTGTGGTCAGCGAGATACCTCTCCACTTTCATATTTTGTCAAGGATTGGAATCCAGTGGTTCAAGAATTCTTTAATGCTAGAAAATAACTTGATCTTTTTCCTTTTCAGTTCCTTGGCCCTGTTTATCTTTTACATTCCCCTTTACAAATCGCAAGTAGCATTTTATTTGCATCATCTTGTAGGTTTTTTTTGCTACTATTTCACCAATTTTTGCAGCTTTGCGGTTAGCCATATTTTCTTGGGTCCATTAGCTTCACTTTGCACACTGTTTGTCTCTAGTTCAGTGATCCAATCTTTGAACATATTGTTAATTTGGGGATTGTTCTTTTTTTTTTTTACATAGCTTTTTAATATATTTGTACCATCTCTTCTTTATATCTCATTTCTCTAGTAGATCTTTGCATTATTTGTTCCTTTTGGGATTGTGTCCATTTGTTATAACAGTTTCAATTGGTTTCTCTAATATTCATCAATATATTTCATGAAAATTCCACTTGATTGTTGTCCTCAATTTTTATGGATTGCTTCTTCCTTATCTCTTTTTGCTCTTCTCTGGAACTCAAATTCAAACTTTAACTTGCTTCATCCATTGCTTGGGGAATGCTTTAAATTGGATTCTGCATGAAACAGGGGACTGGATTTAATAGCCTAAATATCAATTTTGTGGGAATCTTAACAGCAGCCCTACTTAGAGAACACTGGAATTGGATCATATGGAAAAAAGGACCTATGAAGTTTATCAACACCCTGTGAACTAAGTCACAGATTGGAGATATTGAAAGTTAAGCCTTACGAAAAATAAAAAGGATAATATTCCTTAAGCATCTGAAACAATGTGAAAAAAGAGGTTATCAAGATATATTTTGTTTAATAATAATAATAATAATAATAATAATAATGATAATGATAATGATAATGATAATGATAATGATAATGATAATGATAATGATAATGATAATGATAATGATAATGATAATGATAATAATAATAATAATAATAATAATAATAATAATAATAATAATAATAATAATAGATGAGAAAGAACTGGAGAAAATAACAAAATACAAAGACATAGAAATAGAAAGACTGTGGCAAAAGCCAGCAAAGGTAGCACCAATAGTCATAGGCGCCTTGGGTGCAATCCCAAAACAACTGGAGCACCACTTGAACACCATCATCGGCATTGACAAATTCACCATCAGTCAATTGCAAAAGGCGGCCTTACTAGGAACTGCTTCCATCCTGCGACGATATCTGTAATACCATCAAACATCCACATCTGCCTATCCCAGGTTCTTAGTAAGGACTCGATAGGTAGACAAAAATGCCAAATCCAGTCTGAACATCTGTCTGTGCGATGATCAGTAAAAACAACAACAACTTTATTGTCACTTTGAATGTACACCAGTCAGCATACATCAAAATGAAATTTCGTTACATACAGCTCTCAAAGGGTCACCACCTCTGATATATACTCCTTGTTCGTGGCCAGCTCAAGTTTCAGATTGTCCATTTTAATCTCTAGGGAGCGAACAATGGCAAATAGGACAGATGGAAAGGGAACTCCATGTGGATTAGCCCTCAGATTAGCTTGTATTCCTGCACTGACAACCTCACTTCCTTTCCTTTTTCTGATCCTGACTCTCCCACCTTTTCCTTAAAGAGGCATTGCTTCTTTTGGCCCCTATGTCTATGAAGATTCTCAGTCATCCAGATCATGGTTGTCCCAAAGGTGCTTTTTGCTTCTCTTCCATGAAGCTTCTTCAGTTCTGACTGCAAGGAATATAAATCCTTCCGTTCCTCACCATTCAGTCAGAACTGAAGAAGCTTCCTGGATGAGAAGTGAAATGTCTTCAAGGAAAAAAAATCCAGTTGCCTTTTGAAAAAAGCACCTTTGGGATTATCTCTTATTACAGAGTAGCAGCATGAAACAATGGTTTTAAGATACATGATTTGAAATTCTGATTAAATGGCAGCAGGAGAAGGGGTGGAATTTTTCAGAATAGCAAGAGTTGCATTAACAACTCAAAGAGGTTATGTCTATGGAGATTCTCAATCATCTAGGCCAGGGGTAGGCAACCTTGGCTCTTTTATGACTCGTGGACTTCAACTCCCAGAATTCCTGAGCCAGCCATGCTGAGGGGAAAGGGAGAGGTTTCCAAGCTGAGCCATGCTGGCTCAGGAATTCTGGGAGTTGAAGTCCACGAATCAGAAAGCGGCCTAGGCCTAGGCCAGGGGTAGGCAACCTTGGCTCTTTTATGACTCGTGGACTTCAACTCCCAGAATTCCTGAGCCAGCCACACTGAAGGGAAAGGGAGAGGTTTCCAAGCTGAGCCATGCTGGCTCAGGAATTCTGGGAGTTGAAGTCCACGAATCAGAAAGCGGCCTAGGCCTAGGCCAGGGGTAGGCAACCTTGGCTCTTTTATGACTCGTGGACTTCAACTCCCAGAATTCCTGAGCCAGCCACACTGAAGGGAAAGGGAGAGGTTTCCAAGCTGACACAGGCTGGCTCAGGAATTCTGGGAGTTGAAGTCCATGAGTCATAAAAGAGCCAAGGTTGCCTACCCCCGATCTAGGCCACGGTTGTCTCAAATGTGCTATTCAAAAGGCAATTGGACTTTCTTGAATTATTTTCCTTGAAAATGTTTTGCTTCTCATTCAAGAAGCTTCTTTCAGTTCTAAATTGAACTGAAGAAGCTTCTTCAGAGAAGTTCAGAGAACCTCAAGATCCTAATGGTAGACTGATGACCTGATTAATCAAAGGTTTTCTTATGTGCCTCACACCCACTGAGAGGTAAGCAGTGGAAGACTAAATACTCTAAAAAGAATGCAAAGAAGAGCCACAAAGATGATTAGGGGACTGGAGGCTAAAACATATGAAGAATGGTTGCAGGGACTGGCCATGACTAGTCTATGAAAAGAAGGACCAGGGCCAAGATGATAGCAGTGTCCCAGTATTTGAGGGTTTCCTACAAAGACAAGGGAGGGGGCAATCTATTTTCCAATTGACTTCTTTCCAAAGAAGTCAAGACAAGAAACAATGGCTGTAAACTAACCAAGGAGAGAAGCAACCTGGAATTAAGGAGAAACTTCCTAACAGTAGGAACAATTAACCAGCTTGCTTTCAGAAATTGTGAGTGCTCCATCACTGGAGGCTTTTAAGAAGAGATTGGACAGCCATTTGTCCAAAATGGTATAGGGTCTCCTGCTTGAGCAGGGGGTTGAACTAGATGACCTCCGAGGCCCCTTCCAACTCTGTTATTCAGTTATTAATGTTGAGATGTCTAGTGGAATCAGTTATCCATAGAACAGATCACGTTTTATTTTGCTCAGTGACAATTGTCAATTTTGCTTTCATTCAGTTTCACATTCTCTCAAATGTACGTTTCTTTTGGGCCATCTGTTCAACAGTTTGGAAATTCTGGTCCCATGTCTATCCATATGTAGCAATATATTTTTTTTTCCTGATCTGTACTCTTTGTAGAAGCACTTACTATATTTTGTGAATACCCTTCCTAATCACAGTTTTTGAGTTGTGAACCCCTTCTGAAAAATATGTGATGGATGCTGTAGATATTCATTCTGGTTTGTGGGCTGGCTTTAGGCAAATACATCAATAGTATTTGTATTGGAAATGGGACTGAATGAACAGCTTGTCCGTTCCTATGTGATATTATTTGAGGTTGCTTATTTTATTTTACTTTATTTTACACTCATGTTAGAAAACTCTTCTTCTCTTTAATTATCAGTCAGAACACCCTTGTGGGTTATTTGTTAAATGTTGCTAATCTTTGTACAATTTTACTCTTACCCACCAAACTTCATCTCTTTTTTTTCCCCCTTAGGAGAAAAGAAAAACAACAAAATTAAGACCAGAGCCCAGTTGGATTAAATTATAGTTAAAAGCTCTCCATATATGATTTCTGAAATTGTTGAAGAGAAGGATGAGGGGGGACATGATAGCAGTGTTCCAATATCTCAGGGGCTGCCCCAAAGAAGAGGGAGTCAAACTATTCTCCAAAGTGCCTGAAGGCAGGACAAGAAGCAACGGATGGAAACTAATCAAGGAGAGAAGCAACCTAGAACTAAGGAGAAACTTCCTGAAAGTTAGAACAGTTAACCAGTGGAACAACCTGCCTCCAGAAGCGGTGAATGCTCCAACACTGGACGTGTTTAAGAAGAGACTGGACAGCCATTTGTCTGAAATGGTATAGGGTTTTCTGCCTGAGCAGGGGGTTGGACTACAAGACCACCAAGGTCCCTTCCAACTCTATTATTATTATATTAAACTGAGCTGTCCTTCTTAGACTTTTCTTTCCAGTTCTAATTGAATAGTTATTAAGCCTAAGAGCCAAGTGTTTGCTTTTATTTTTATTTATGTTCCCAGCATATTTCCTGTAGGAATTGGAGTCACAGCAAAGTAATCTGCCAACCCAACAATATAGATGCATGTATTTATATTTATTGATCTGAAATAACACTTAATTTGTATACTGGCCCAAAGGAAAGTGCCTCCCACTTCAGGAGTAAAGAATCAGTGGCTATCCCAATACTATTAATTTACGACTCCTAGCTTCTACCCAGAAGGAATCTGGAAACTGCAATTGTGCAATTTCTAAATAAGAGAAAGAAGGAAGGAAGGAAGGAAGGAAGGAAGGAAGGAAGGAAGGAAGGAAGGAAGGAAGGAAGGAAGGAAGGAAGGAAAAAAGAAAGGAATATATAGAGCGTCACAGCTTCTCCATACATGCATTACACTAATAAGTAGCATCTTTTGAGTATCTCAAGAAATTTATTTATTTATTTATTACTTAGATTTCTATGCCGCCCTATTTCAAGAACTCAGGGCGGCTCACAACATAAATACTAACATGTAGAAATCTAATATATAAAAACATTGTAAAACCCGTCAATTAAAAGACCAATCATTCAAAACAGACATACAAACATACATACACTGGCTGTGGCCAGGTGTTAACTGCCCCAGGCCTGTCGGCAAAGATGCGTCTTCAGCAATTTGCGAAAGGCGGAGAGGGTGGGGGCAATACGGATCTCCGGGGGGAGTTGATTCCAGAGGGCCGGGGCTGCAACAGAGAAGGCTCTTCCCCTAGGCCCCACCAGGCGACACTGTCTGGCTGACAGGACCTGGAGAAGGCCGACTCTGTGGGCCCTAACCAGTCGCTGGGTTTCATGGGGCGTATGACGGTCCCATACGTAACCTGGTCCGATGCCATGTATATTCTTAGAATTTTTGATTGAACTTTGGTTTCTCTACACTTAAAAGAGTTGGCAATCTACACAGCTACATTTCACAACTCAAAATCAATAAAACTACCTTCAGTGATTAATCACATATTTGCATGTAGATTATTCACTCAGTGGGGAAAGCTGTGAGCAATTTAGTGCAGATTTATCCCTGACCTACCTTCATAGATATTTAGACTATATTTTTGTAACTGCAGTCATAAGGACAGAGATAAACTTAAAACTGTCCTTATGACTGCTGTAAGAAACTGAGAACCTACTTTAAAAAAAAAACTTTTTTCTTTTAGTTTTTTTCTTCCTTAACTCTTTACTTTCTCTTTGAAGTTATTTTTCTTTTCTTTTTTTCTTCGTATATATTAGTTTGCATTGATGTTTTACTTTCTTTTTAAAAATCTTCATATTAGTAGTTCTAGTTCCAGCCTTAGTAATTTGGAGGCTGTCCCTCTCTGTCTCTCAGGCTAGTCAATCTGGTTGCAAAAAATCACTAGGCAGCAACAAAGGAACATAGAGTAACACTTTGGAAAAAGTGCAAAGAAGAGCAACTAAGATGATTAAAAACTTGGAGACTAAAATATATGAAGAACGGTTGCAGGAATTGGGTATGACCAGTCTAAGGAAGAGAAGGGCCAGGGGTGACATGATAGCTGTGTTCCAGTATTTGAGGGGCCACCACAAAGAAGACGGTGTCAACATATTTTTCCCAAAGCACCAGAAGGCAGGACAAGAAACGATGGATGGAAACTAATCAAGGAGAGAAGCTACGTAGAACTAAGGAGAAACTTCCTAACAATGAGAACAATTAACCAGTGGAACGGCTTGCCTTCGGAAGTTATGGATGCTCCATCACTGGAGGCTTTGAAGAAGATACTGGACAGTCACTTGTCTGAAATGGTATAAGGTCTCCTGCTTAAGTAGGGGTTGGACTGGAAGATCTCCAAGATCTCTTCCAGCTCTATTCTGATTGATTGAAGAACTTAGAATATAGAATAATAGACTTGGAAGGGACCTTGGATTTGAAAAGGTTTGATTTCAACCTGTCTTCTCATTTGATTTGAACCTGGATTTGAAGATGATTTGAACTTGGGGTCCTCCATATTCTATTTGAAAAAAAAAGTAAGGTTGTGTTTTTTGTTGCCATCAAAAATAAATCTGGCTTTTGTAACCCAAATTGGTCAACCACGTTTAGAAGGGGCAGCTTGAATGTTAATTCTACTCCCAACGCTTGACAATTTTTCATGCCTAATTTGGTCTATTGTTGTTAAATGGTTAAATGAATATGTGATATATTGTGGTAATTTATATCAGTTTAGGATGCTAATTTTTTAGGAGGGAGTGTTTCCTGAATTAATTAATAAGTTTTTGAATATTCCAATTGTTTGGGTATTTTAAATTAATAACTAATTAATTCAGTGGATGCGACTTGTTTTCTCTTTACCTCTTTTTTAAAAAAAATGCTATGAAAATTGGTAAACTGGTAAATATAAAGCAGCCTGCTCTGATGTCTCCTCTCTCAGGAGTAGCTAATTAAGATTTTAGCTCTTGAGAAAGTTTTCCATATGTTCAACTTCAGAATTTTTTTTTCCCTTAGAGATCCCCAGGTAAGAGAAAGTTTGTTATGAGACAACGGGAAGACACTGTCAACATATGCAACATATATTTAACGCTATAAACATATTTAAATCCATTAATTTAAAAAAGCCAACACAAATATTTCTCCCCTTTATTCTTTTACTTCACACATTAATAGTTATGTGTGCATGTTAGTCTGAAAAACAGTTGAAATAATTATTAAACATTGTTCTGTCCCAGCCTATAGCTGTCCTTGTTAAATGCACAAGGACAAAACCCCTTTTGAGAAATAGGCTGGAGACTCAGAAGAAAACAAAACCCCTTTTAATATTGGTAGCAAACCTGCCAAATGGTCCAAAAGCAACAAAACACAATCCAAATGGAGGAAATTGTCCACACGAAACACAATGCAAAACAAGGAATTAGTCACCGGCAATACCAACAGAACATGATCCCATGAGGTATTTTGCAATGGTTGCCTTCAGCAACCAGCAGCACCCACACCTTCCCTTTTTATTAAGCAGTCCCAAGGCGTGGCTTCTCAATGCCTTCTCCTCCTCCCTTGGAGTTGCCGTATTGACTCCCTCTGACCTGCTCTAGTTAACTGCCTTCTTTTACGAGCGTCTCTAATGACTTCCAGCTGTGAGTGCTCAGAGTCTGACTCATCTTCCCCACACAGCTGTGTCTCATGCTGACCATGCTGGGAGGGGCCAGGCTCTTCATCAGATTGTGAGTCTTGTAACTCATCAGAGCCTCCCTCTGACTCTGACAGCTCTCCAACCCCCTATTCCTCCTCCTCCTCTGATTCCCCGGACTCAGCTGCCATGTCCGCTGGCTGTCATGGACTCCACAACAAACATAGAAGAGAATGTCTTTCATGAGGGTGAAGGTTCATTCTTTGAGCTTGTGGGTTGGTTTCTGAACATTTCCTTACCAGGCTAGGTAACATCTCCAGTGGAGTTTAAGGGATGTCAGTGTCAGTGTTCTTCTGTTTATAAGGGCTTAGATGTGGGTGTGTCCAGTGAGGGTCTTGTGATGGGTCAGTTGGGAGTCATCAGTGAGGGGCCTGTAATGGGTCTTGGGATGGGTCAGTTACATCAGGTCAAGGTCATTGGGAGGGGGGCTTGTGCAGGATGGTTGAGGGTCGGTGCTGTCTCTGGTTGGCTGTATGGTTGATGTGGATTCTGAGGTGTTTGTAGGATGGTTGTAGGTCAGTGTGTCTGTTGATAGAATTGCTGATGGAGTTCCAGCAATGAACTCCCAAGCATGGCGGGTGGCAGGGTAGCTGATGATTTTTGTGTGGCTCCAATCAAACTGGTGTTGTTTGGTGTCAGTGTGGGTAAAGATTAAGGATTTGTGATCGTGCTGTTTGATTGCCAGCCTACACCCGAGTTTACAGATATTGGCCACTAATGCAATGTCTTTCTTTTTAAAAAGTGAAACCATTACAGTAAAGACAGAGACTGATTAAGTTGGACACTGAAACTTTTAGAACATAGAATAACAGAGTCAGAAGGGACCTTGGAGGTCATCTAGTCCAACCCCCTGCTCAGGCAGGAAACCCTACACCATTTCAGACAAATGGCTGTCCGGTCTCTTCTTAAAAACTTCCAGTGTTGGTGCATTCACCACTTCTGGAGGTAAGTCATTCCATTGATTAATTGTTCTCAATGTCAGGACATTTCTCCTTAGTTCTAGGTTGCTTCTCTCCTTGACTAGTTTCCATCCGTTGCTTCTTCTCTTCCCTTCTGGTGCTTTGGAGAATAGCTTGACCCCCTCCTCTTTGTAGGTATTTCTTTTTTAAATATTGATATATTTAAATATTGTTTTAAGAAGCAATATTTCTTATTGCTGGTATTTCTTTTAAGAAAAAGAAATACACGTAATCCTCGCCTTACAATCATCAGTTTAGTGACCGTTCAAAGATAAAAACTGCTGAAAAAGTGACTTATGACTGTCTTTCACACTTAGCACCCAACAGCATTCCCAGGGTCATGTGATCGAAATTTGGGCTCTTGGCAACTGGCATGTACTTATGACAGTTGCACTGTCCCAGGGTCATGTGATCTCCATTAGTAACCTTCCCAGATGGCTTCAGACAAGCCAAGTCAAGGGGGGAAGCCAGATTTGTTTAATGACCACACAATTAACTTAACAACTGCGAACAAAAGATCACACAATGGAGCAAAGCTCACTTAACTGCCTTGCTTAGTGACGGAAATGTTAGGCTCAGTGGTGGTCATAAGTGGTGAATGCTCCAACACTGGAAGTTTTTAAGAAGAGACTGGACGGCCATTTGTCCGAAATGGTATAGGGTTTCCTGCCTGAGCAAGGGGTTGGACTAGATGACCTCCAAGGTTCCTTCCAACTTTATTATTATTATTATTATGGATCATTGCACAGTCAGCAAGATGTTCAGACTGGATTTGGCATTTTTGTCTACCCATCGAGTCCTTCCCAAGGACCTGGAATAGGCAGATGTGGATGTTTGATGGTATTACAGATATCGTCTCAGAATGGAAGCAGTTCCTAGTAAGGCTGCCCTTTGCAATTGACTAATAGTGAATTTGTCAATGCCAATGGTGTTCAAGTGGTGCTCCAGTTGTTTTGGGATTTCATCCAAGGTGCCTATTACTATTGGTACTACCCTTGCTTGCTTTTGCCACAGCCTTTCTATTTCTATTTGTAGGTTTATTATTATTATTATTATTATTATTATTATTATTATTATTATTATTATTATTATTATTATTATTATTATTATTATTATTATTATTATTATTATTATTATTGAAGGACTACCTGCACCCTTGCTTCTCCTAAATACAGCCTTACACTACAGAAATAAATCTTCCTTTGTAACCATGGTTAGCTCTTACATTTTAAGATGAAAGGAAAATTATTCCCAAATTGGATTTTCGCATTGCTCCAATGGAACTGGTGTTGTTTGGTGTTGGTGTATGGAATCGCTTCACCCCCCCCTTTTTCCTTCTTGCTTTTGTGAATTACATAGTTATTTCCTGAGCCATTTCTTTTCTGCAGTGCTGTTTCTCTGTTTCTAAATTCTGCATTACGTGGATTGTTCAGATGTATTGTTCTTAAGAGCCGCCCTGAGTTCTCCGGAATAGGGCGGCATAGAAATTAAATAAATAAATAAATAAATAAGAAAGCTGTTGAAAAGATATTCTTTCATCGCCAGAAGTTTGAGATCAGAGGACCTTTGATCAATCTTTCTCAATGGGTGGAATGGCCATAATTTAATTAATCTACCTTTCCCTTTGTCCAAATGATGTAATATAGTTTTAGGAGATTTAATTCATCACATTATGCATCTAAGAAAGGATTACTCTGAAAAATAATGATATACGCCTGGAAACATATTGTATTTTTTTTTAATGTAGGTTGATTTGCAAGTACAACATTGATTGATCAAGTGCCATTAAGTCAATGCAAATTCTTCACATTCACATAAATAGATTTTCTCCATATTGACCTGTTCCCAACCTGGTCTTTCAGCTCTTCTAAAAGTGCAATTACCATACCCATAATTAAGTCCATCCACTTCTTTGCTGGTCATCCTCTTCATCCGCTTAATACCACTTTATAATGCCTTAGTAAGATCACACTTGGAATATTATATCCAGTTCTGGTCACCACAATGTAAAAAAGATGTTGAGACTCTAGAAAGAGTGCAGAGAAGAGCAACAAAGATGATTAGGGGACTGGAGGCTAAAACATTTAAGGAACGGTTGCTGGAATTGGGTATGTCTAGTCTAATGAAGAGAAGGACGAGGGGGGACATGATAGCAGTCTTCCAATATCTCAGGGGCTGCCACAAAGAAGAGGGAGTCAAGCTATTCTTCAAAGCACCTGAAGGCAGGACAAGAAGCAATGGATGGAAACTAACCAAGGAACAAACCAACCTAGAAGTAAGGAGAAATATCCTGGCATCCAGAAGTTGTAGGTGCTCCAACACTGGAAGTTTTTAAGACGAGATTGGACAATGATTTGTCTGAAATGGAATAGGGTTTTCTGTTATTTCCTTTCTTTCCACCTTTCCCAGCATTAGATTCTTCTCCAGAGAGCTGGGTCTTCACATAATGTATCTGAAGTAGAATATTTAGAGCTTGATTATCTGTGTCTCAAGAGAGAACTCTTGAGTTGATTAGTTTGATGATCCATTTTAAAAAAAATTCTAGCATTGAAATGCAATAGTGATTAGCACAATCTGCAATGATGGACTTATCATCTTTTCACATGTTCCAATCTTTTCTAGTGAAGGAGACTATGAAACATCATAAGGAGGAAGCCCACATGAAACATCATGAGGAAGCCCACTCTTTAGAAAATATAAATAAATCCAAAATCTGTGTCTACGTTTTCTACCCTTACAGCCTTCTTTCTAATTCACTTGCAGTTATGCAATTTTCGGCTGATGACACTTCATCAGCTTTGTACTCTGTTATTTTGTCTTTCCATTTTTGAGAATAGGTGAAATGGAAATATTTTAAACTATTGTTTAATAAGTCCTTTTAGCTATCCTACCAATCCCTCCTGATTGCAAAACAATTTTTATAATTTGAAAATCAGAATAAGGGTTTGAGAAAGATGATTCACTGAAGTGTTTTGATGCAGATCTATGCCCCGTATTAACAATGCCTTAATAAGACTCTTCAATTTCTGTGTTCTTCAAATTTATTCTTTTTTCCCCTCCTTTTCTTGTTCATTTATTAGATGTCTTAACTAAGTGGCAACTTATCAAACTGATTTATAGAAAGCAGCTTGGAATTTACTGTTCCTGTCCTCTAACACAATTAATATTGAATGGGAAAAGGTACTATTTAATCAGTGAGGTTATTCATCTGAAATATAATGGCATTTTTCCTGCTGCCTACATATTTTTTTTTTCAAAGATAAGAGAAAAAAAATTTCAAAGATCCTAAGAAGAACCAATCTTTTGAATTGTTAGGTATAAACAGCCTAGTTACCCATACTGTATATGCTTCTTCAGAAGCAAGTGACTTATTTATTTAAGCTTAAACTATATTAATAATAATAGTAATAAATAAAGTTGGAAGGGACCTTGGAGGTCATCAAGTCCAACCCCCTGCTAAGGCAGGTAATCCTATACAATTTTGGACAAATGGCTATCCAGTTTCTTCTTAAAAACTTTCAGTGTTGGAGCATTCACCGCTTCTGGAGGCAGGTTGTTCCACTGGTTAATTGTTCTGTCAGGACGTTTCTCCTTAGTTCCAAGTTGCTCCTCTCCTTGATCAGTTTCCATCCGTTTCTTCTTGTCCTGCCTTCAGGCACTTTGGAGAATAGCTTGACTCCCTCTTCTTTGTGGCAGCCCCTGAGATATTGGAACGCTGCTATCATGTCCCCCCTCATCCTTCTCTTCATTAAACTAGACATACCCAATTCCAGCAACCGTTCCTTATATGTTTTAGTCTCCAGTCCCCTAATCATCTTTGTTGCTCTTCTCTGTATTCTTTTTAGAGTCTCAACATCTTTTTTACATTGTGGTGACCAGAACTGGATGTAATATTCCAAGTGTGATCTTACTAAGGCATTATAAAGTGGTATTAAGCGGATGAAGAGGATGACCAGCAAAGAAGTGAATGGACTTAATTATGGGTATGGTAATTGCATTTTTAGAAGAGCTGAAAGACCAGGTTGGGAACAGGTCAATATGGAGAAAATCTATTTATGTGAATGTGAAGAATTTGCATTGACTTAATGGCACTTGATCAGTCAATGTTGTACTTGCAAATCAACCTACATTAAAAAAAATACAATATGTTTCCAGGCGTATATCATTATTTTTCAGAGTAATCCTTTCTTAGATGCATAATGTGATGAATTAAATCTCCTAAAACTATATTACATCATTTGGACAAAGGGAAAGGTAGATTAATTAAATTATGGCCATTCCACCCATTGAGAAAGATTGATCAAAGGTCCTCTGATCTCAAACTTCTGGCGATGAAAGAATATCTTTTCAACAGCTTTCTTAAGAACAATACATCTGAACAAGCCACGTAATGCAGAATTTAGAAACAGAGAAACAGCACTGCAGAAAAGAAATGGCTCAGGAAATAACTATGTAATTCACAAAAGCAAGAAGAAGGAAAAAAGGGGGGGTGAAGCCATTCCATACACCAACACCAAACAACACCAGTTCGATTGGAGCAACGCTAAAATCCAATTTGGGAATAATTTTCCTTTCATCTTAAAATGTAAGAGCTAACCATGGTTACAAAGGAAGATTTATTTCTGTAATGTAAGGCTGTATTTAGGAGAAGCAAGGGTGCAGGTAGTCCTATAATAATAATAATAATAATAATAATAATAATAATAATAATAATAATAATAATAATAATAATAATAATAATAATAATAACAACCTACAAATAGAAATAGAAAGACTGTGGCAAAAGCAAGCAAGGGTAGTACCAATAGTAATCCCGTGATCTTGACTCTATTAATTGAAAACAATAAGATAAACATGCCACAATGAAAAATCCCATTGATTTCATAATTTGATGAATTAATTTCACAGAAGGTAGCTCCCTGGAGAAGTCTACTATACTAAGAATGTCTATGGAGAGTCTCAATCATCCAGGTGATGGTTCCCTCAAAGCTTTTTCAAAAGGCAACTGGACTTTCTTAGTTTTTCCTTGAAGACATTTCACTTATCGAAGAAGTTTCATTGGTTCTGGCAGGAGGAGGTGGGAGATGGAAGGATTAGTTCTGACAGGGCGAAAAGGGGAATGGAAGGATCATATTACTTTGCAGTCATCTTGACATTAACACTCTCTCTGAGAAAGATTGAGGTCACTTGGCAGTTTATCAGGGTCACCTGAATCAGAGTGCAAATGGATGTGGAATCTTATGCTACTTTATTTTATGAATAACAGAATAACAGAGTTGGAAGGGGCCTTGGAGGTCTTCTAGTCCAACCCTTTGCTCAGGCAGGAAACTCTATACCATTTCAGACAAATGCTTGTCTAATCTCTTCTTAAAAACTTGCAGTGTTGGAGCATCCTCAACTTCTGGAGGTAAGTCATTCCACTGGTTAATTGTTCTAACTGTCAGAAAATTTCTCCTTAATTCCATGTTGGTTCTCTCCTTGATTAGTTTCCATCTGTTGCTTCTTTGTCCTGCCTTCAGGTGCTTTGCAGAATAGCTTGACCCAACCTCTTCTTCAACCTTTTAGATATTGGAACACTGCTATCATATCACTCCCAGTCTTTATTTTCAGTGAACTATGTTAGGAACGGTTGAAAGAGAAGAAGAGGACAACCAGCCATGAGGCAGATAGACTCCATTATTCAGCAATGGTGCACTCTTGGAAGATCTAAAAGACCAGGATGAGTCAGACTCTCCTAAAGAAAATAAATGTGTGGGCAGAGCATTTGAGTAAATCCTATCTCTGAATTTCTCCAGGGGAAGGAGAAACGATCAACTTATTTCTCAAGAGCAATGAGAATATTAGCATCCTAGGCTGGAACTATCTGACTTCAGAATACTGTATGAAGATCCAATTCTCTGGAGAAGTCTCTGATGCTGGGGAAGATGGAAGGAAAGAGAAGATATGGATGACCAGCAGCAAGGTGAATGGACTGGACAGTTACTTGTCTGAAATGGTATAGAGTCTCTTGCTTGAGCAGGGAGTTGCACTAGAAGACCTGCAAGGTTCCTTCCAGCTCTGTTCTGATTGACTCAGTTACATAGTGATGAATGAACTATTAGAAGACCTGAAATATAAGGTTAGGGTCAAATCTCTCTCTCTCTCTCTCTCTCTCTCTCTCTCTCTCTCTCTCTCTCTCTCTCTCTCTCTCTCTCTCTCTCTCTCTCTCTCTCTCTCTCTCTCTCTCTCTCTCTCTCTCTCTCCTCTCCCTCCCTCCCTCCCTCCCTCCACCCACCCACCCACCCACCCACCCACCTACCTACCTACCTACCTAAATATCTATCTATCTATCTATCTATCTATCTATCTATCTATCTATCTATCTATCTATCTATCTATCTATCTATCTATCTATCTATCTATCTATCTATCTATCTATCTATCTGTTGTATCTGGCCCTTCTCAGCTTAGTAAAATCCACATAAATATTTCTTTAAGAGTTTTATTTAACACATTTCAAAAGATTCACTTCAAAGCAAGCTGCTGGCAGTTTGTTGGCCGGAACGGCCCAGTCTGATTTATGTACATTTAGTTTAAACATTCTCCCACCTTCCAATTAACTCACTCTTTATCTCTCACATTGTCCAAGACTTCATTAATCTTCCGTAGATTTCAAAAACACCAGAAAACTGAGTTCAAACGAACTCGGTGATGCATCAGACTGCCTCTTGATATTAACGTTGCTCGTGACAAAGAATTAGTCTCTTCTTCCTCTTCTAATATAGTTTTCAATACGTCACTTCCTTTTTCCACTTAACTGACTCCTCCGCCTATCAAACCTTCGGAATCTCGGATCAAGCCATCTATCTTCCTGTTCCAAATCTGACTCATCACTTTGAGAGTCTGACTCAGATTGCATACAAATCTCCTCATTGTCTAGCTCGGCTGCCGGGAGGGGAAAATACCCAGAGGGGCCTGGTTGTGCTTCGTCATCCTCTGATATGTCCCCAGCCGGTCTAGAGACACTCACAACACTATCTATCTATCTATCTATCTATCTATCTATCTATCTATCTATCTATCTATCTATCTATCTATCTATCTATCTATCTATCTATCTATCTATCTATCTATCTATCTATCTATCTATCTATCTATCTATCTATCTAGTTGACACAGACTTGATTGCACATAATCAATCAATCAATCAAATTTTTAAAAAATGTCCATTGGAGGAGGTTGACCTTGGGATTTAACTCTCTAATTTGTGAGCAGAGGAATTGGGTGAATCATTACTGAAATATGGGAAATTCAAACATTTATAATGCAGGGATTCCCACTTATGGGTGATTTAGAGTTGCCCACAAGTGCCCATAGTTGTTGTGGCATACCTATGCTGCAAAGAGGGTGGATAGGCAAGCATAAGTTGTAGATGGCCCTGAAGGGCCAAAGCAAACAACTACGTGTTTTGCAGAGGTATGCATCCTGCATGCTGATTGGTTGATCGGAGTTCCTGTTTTGCGCTTTGCTCTTTGAGGGCCCCCTAGCGGAAGATATGGTGGACACTTCAAACCATTTTTAAAAAGCGTATAGAATTTCTACCTCAGGCTTTTTTGTTAGGGATTACAAAGGACATCACTACCTCAGAGACAAATTTATTTTTGAACTTAATTACAGCAGCAAGATTGTTGGTGGGACAGTACTGGAAGAATCCGGAAATACCGCCTATTGAAGAATGGACTGTGAAAGTAACAAATTTGGCGGAAATGGCAAAAATATCAGCATACTTGAAAAATCGCTCCAAAGAACAATTTGTGACGGACTGGAAACAGTGGATAGACTATATCCAAGAGAGACACCAATCAAACAGAATGCAGCTGGTGTTTAGCTAGGGCTCGATGGGAGGAGGGAAGAAGGGTTAACAAATCAAATGTTTACAAGAACTAACCCCCAATGTTGAATGTATATGTTCTATAACTAATGCCTCTTAACATAACCTTATGACTAATGTTGTTTGCTTTAATATTGTTAAAGTAGACTGAGTCTCTACCTCAGGATATGAAACTTTTACCTCAGGATCTCTGGTTAGGGACTATAAAAGATTGCACTAGTAATGGGATGAAGTCAATTCAGAAGCGCAAACGCACAATATGCGATAGACTAGAAACAGTAGATAGACCATATATAAGAGAAACACCAACCAAACAAAATGTATTTGGAGTATACTTGAAGATGTAAGGGAGGAGGGAAGAACGTTTACTAAAACAGATGTTTACAAAGATTAATACCTAATGTTGTATGCTATGTTCTAGGAGGATTGCTTAGCAATAAGATCTTATGTTTAATGTTGATCACATTAATATTGAAACAGATAGGAGAAACACCAATCAAATAAAATGTAACAGGAGTATAGTTGAGGCTAGACACGAGGAGGGGGGAAAAGGCTTACTAATTCAGACGTTTTCAAAGACTAATGCTTAGTATTGTATACCAGGTGTCATGATGATTGCTGCATAATATGTTTTTTATGTCCAATGTTGATTGTTTTAATAAAATACCGGATTCTCTCATTCTCGGTTCGGCAGAGTCCCTGGTTACGGCCTGGAATATGGCTGCGAAGGGGGCTCTTGACCGGATCGCGCCGCTGCGACCTCTCTGTGGTAGCAGACCCAGGAGATCTCCTTGGTTCACTGAGGAACTCAGGGGGATGAAGCGCCAGAAGAGACGTCTAGAGAAGCGATGGAGGAAAAGTAAATCCGTATCTGACCGAACACTTTTAAGATCTTATATCAAGACTTATCAGGTGGCGCTCAAGGTGGCAAGATGCGCGTATCATTCCGCCTTGATTGCATCTGCGGAATCCCGCCCAGCCGCCCTGTTTAGGGTAACTCACTCCCTCCTTAATCAGGGGGGGGTTGATGCACCCTTGCAGGGTAGTGCTGAGGACTTTAATAAGTTTTTTGCGGATAAAATCGCCCAGATTCGGATGGACCTTGACTCCAATTGGAATGCAGTGTCGGCTGATAATGATTCAGTCGAGATGACAGGGACTCGTCTTGATCCTGTTGTGTGGACTGAGTTTGACCCGGTGGCACCCGATGAAGTCGACAAGGCCATTGGAGCTGTGAGCTCCGCCACCTGTTTATTGGACCCGTGCCCCTCCTGGCTGGTTTCGGCAAGCAGGGAGGTGACGCGGGGCTGGGTTCAGGAGATTGTTAACGCTTCTTTGAGGGAGGGGTCCTTTCCGGCTCCCTGCAAGGAGGCAATTGTGCGCCCCCTCCTCAAGAAGCCTTCCCTGGACCCAGCTGTATTAAACAACTACCGTCCTGTCTCCAATCTTCCCTTTATAGGGAAGGTTGTTGAGAAGGTGGTGTCACTCCAGCTCCAGCGGTCCTTGGATGAGGCCGATTATCTGGGCCCTCAACAGTCAGGATTCAGGCTCGGCTACTCCACGGAAACTGCTTTGGTCGCGCTGACGGATGATCTCTGGCGGGCCCGGGATAGGGGATTTTCCACTATCCTGGTGCTACTTGACCTCTCAGCGGCTTTCGATACCATTGACCATGGTATCCTTCTGCACCGACTGGGGGGGTTGGGGGTTGGGGGCACTGTTTTGCAGTGGTTCACCTCCTACCTCACTGGTCGGTCACAGTCGGTGTTGGCGGGGGGTCAGAGGTCGACCCCTAGGTTCCTCCCTTGTGGGGTCCCTCAGGGGTCGGTCCTCTCCCCTCTGCTGTTTAATATCTACATGAAACCACTGGGTGAGATCATCCGACAACACGGGGTGAGATATCATCAGTATGCTGATGATACCCAGCTTTACATCTCCACCCCGTGTCATTTCAGTGAAGCAGCGGAAGTGATGTGCCGATGTCTGGAGGCTGTTAGGGTTTGGATGGGTGCCAACAGGCTCAAACTCAACCCCGACAAGACGGAGTGGCTATGGGTTCTGCCTCCCAAAGATAATTCAATCTATCCGTCCATCAGCCTGGGGGGGAGCTTTTGACCCCCTCGGAGAAGGTCCGCAACTTGGGCGTCCTCCTCGACCCACAGCTAAACTTGGAACATCATTTGTCGGCTGTGGCGAGGAGGACATTTGCCCAGGTTCGCCTGGTGCACCAGTTGCGGCCCTATTTGGACCGGGAGTCTCTGCTCACAGTCACTCATGCCCTTATCACCTCGAGGCTCGACTACTGCAATGCTCTCTACATGGGGCTACCTTTGAAAAACGTTCGGAGACTTCAGGTAATGCAGAATGCAGCCGCGCGAGCAGTGTTGGGCCTGCCCAGAAATGCCCACATCTCAGCATCACTCCGTGAGCTGCATTGGCTGCCTATTGGTCTCCGAACGCAATTCAAAGTGTTGGTTATGACCTATAAAGCCCTACATGGCATCGGACCAGGTTACTTACGGGACCGCCTGCTGCCTCACGAAACCCAGCGACCGGTTAGGGCCCACAGAGTCGGCCTTCTCCAGGTCCCGTCGGCCAGACAGTGTCGCCTGGCGGGGCCTAGGGGAAGGGCCTTTTCTGTTGCGGCCCCGGCCCTCTGGAATCAACTCCCCCCGGAGATCCGTATCGCCCCCACCCTCTCCGCCTTTCGTAAACTACTAAAGACCCATCTCTGCCGGCAGGCCTGGGGCGGTTGACATCTTGCCCCTAGCCAGTGTATGTCTGTGTGTACGTTTGCTGAATGAATGGTTCTTAATTTAGGGGTTCTTCTTTTTTATATTTTTATATATGTACAGTTTAGTTTTTATTGGATTTCTATTTATGCTGTAAGCCGCCCTGAGTTCCCGGAATAGGGCGGCATAGAAATTTAATAAATAAATAAATAAATAAATAAATAAATAAAAGAATTTTTATAATTAAAAAAAAAATTTGCCGGTGTACGAATGCAACAGCCATGCAAATGCAACCATCTGCGAATGACAGACACCTATGTTTCCACACGTGAGTGCCGGAGAAGTCTGCTTGAGCCCTAAGTGGTGAGAATCACTGTGCCTCTGAAAGAGGTTAAGAGAAGAATTTCCAAATTTTGTTTTGTCCAATTAAATAAAAACTGGCAGAGGGAAAAAAAATTGGGGGAGGGGGAGAGGAATACACTCAAGAGAAAAATTCATATAATTTTCCTCTCCTTGCCCCCAAAAGAACCAGTTTAGAAATTCACACATTCTGCATGAAGTTTCTCAACATCCTTTTCATTTTCATGCAAATCTGGCTTTAAAACAAACAAACAAACAAACCAAGAAATCGTGAATGAATTTCAAAATGAAATGGGAAGAACTTAGAGGTAAAGCTTTTAGGGAGTGAAGAAGACAGGAAAGAAACGTGTTGCAGGTCCTACGTCTAGTAGCATTGCCCAAATCGAGGTAGAAAATTACTACCTTAGACAACAGGGTAGTGGAACAAAGTCTCAGATAGATAACACCATTTGTTTCATTCCCTTCATTGCCTGGATGCTTCAATCCTATGAAAAAAGTTCCTTGTATTGACAAGACGCCAACACAGGTTCTATTTTGCTCAGACTTCAGATACAATCTCTTCTCCCCACTCAGCCATGTGCTTGTCTATTCCTGCTACAGTGTGAAAGGTTTCTGAAGGTTTATTTATAGCCGATGGAAGAAAAAGAGGAATTGAAATGTTTTCATTATGTGTTTGGACAAGGCGTATATTTTAAGTGCTCCATTTTAAAATCAGACACAACGTTCAAGGCAGCTTAAATGACTTCCTAATAGCATTCAGCAATTTGGATGCACTTAGAAGTGGCACTGTCTGTCTGGGCAGATCACTTGTTGAAATACCATTTATCAAAATGGCTCCCAAAACACTGTATTACATAAGCATCTTAGGCACCCACCTATCACTGTCAAAAGCCTATCTTTTTTTGATAGTCCACTTCCCAACCATTACAGACACGTTCATGCCCATCACAACATTCCTTTTTTTTTTTTGAGTAAAAAACATCATACAAAGTGCACAAAGGGAATAAGAAATACGAAGCTAGGAAAATTAAAGGCATTAAACTGAAAAAGAAAGAAAGAAAGAAAGAAAGAAAGAAAGAAAGAAAGAAAGAAAGAAAGAAAGAAAGAAAGAAAGAAAGAAAGAAAATGTAGCTAATTCTAGTTTACATTGTACAATTCACTAAATTGCTCCCTTCTTTTCTGTTATTCCAAACTTTGCTTGTTTTGTTCATTCCTGTAAACATTCTGCCTAACTTATTTTGGGATCAAACTCAATGAAAAAGGCGATTATGTTCAGGGGGGGGTCAGTGATTAAAAGAAGCAGGGTTGCACAAAAATTCGGTGACTGGACACCATCAAAGCTGACACCAGCCAGAGCACAAAATAACTGAAAAAAGCTGCACAAGATTGGAAAACATGAAGAGACCTGGCCCATAGAATTTTGTTTGTTTGTTTATATTTATAAAATGTATTGGCTGCCCATCTTACCATAAGGTAACTCTGGGCAGCTTACAAATAAGGGACCTCAGAGTCCTAGTGGACAATCACCTAAATATGAGCCAGCAGTGTGCTGCAGCTGCCAAAAAGGCCAACACAGTGCTAGGCTGCATTAACAGAGGGATAGAATCAAGATCACGTGAAGTATTAATACCACGTTACAATGCCTTGGTAAGGCCACACTGGGAATACTGTATCCAGTTTTGGTCACCATGATGTAAAAAAGATGTTGAGACTCTACAAAGAGTACAGAGAAGAGCAACAAAGATGATTAGGGGACTGAAGGCTAAAACATATAAGGAACGGTTGCTGGAATTGGGTATGTCTAGTTTAACGAAGAGAAGGACGAGAGGGGACATGATAGCAGTGTTCCAGTATCTCAGGGACTGCCCCAAAGAAGAGGGAGTCAAGCTATTCTCCAAAGCGCCTGAAGGCAGGACAAGAAGCAATGGATGGAAACTAATCAAGGAGAGAAGCAACCTAGAACTAAGGAGAAACTTCCTGACAGTTAGAACAATTAACCAGTGGAACAACCTGCCTCCAGAAGCGGTGAATGCTCCAACACTGGAAGTTTTTAAGAAGAGACTGGACAGCCATTTGTCTGAAATGGCATAGGGTTTCCTGCCTGAGCAGGGAGTTGGACTAGATGACCTCCAAGGTCCCTTCCAACTTTATTATTATTATTATTATTATTATTATTATTATTATTATTATTATTATTATTATTATTATTATTATTATTATTATTATTATTATTATTATATAAAACATATCTACATTAAAACATGAATAAATTAAAACCAAAGGTTAAAAATTAAGGATCTGTGGGGAGGGCAGAGGCGGAATGGGGGGGGAATTGGGATCTGTTATTACTCGATCCACCACCTCCACTGTGGTGTTCCCCTGCTGTCATGCCGCCATCTGAGCCTGTATTTGCTGAGGAAGATGAGATGGAACTGGAGCAGATAGAGATCGAGGGGGAGGCGTTATTGGCTTCGGAGGAATATGGGGAGGAGCAGACCGAGGCAGGCCAGGGCCTTTCAGGATTTGGACGGCTTAAAGGAGGGAGGAACACTATGGTTTTGCTTGTTGAGCTCCCAAGTGGGACAGTCTCTGTTGGAGGGGTCTCACAGGATAAGATCTCATCCCCATACTGTCAGCCCCCTTGATCTTACTTTTTAAAATAAAATTCTTCTTAATTTTGTTTCTATATTTATCTTTTTTTTAAGTCTCTGTAAGATGCCCAAAGTCAGCTTATTGGTGAGATGTGTGGCATATAAATAAATAAATAAATAAATAAATAAATAAATAAACAAATAAATAAATAAATAAATACCATGCTAGTTTCCACCATGTCAGTAACTTGCTTCATGTAGAAACTCACCAACTCCCATAGAATCATAGAATCGTAGAGTTGGAGGGGACCTCCCGGGTCATCGAGTCCAACCCCCTGCTCGAGGCAGGATTCCTTAAACCATCCCAGATAGATGGCCGTCCAGTCTCTGCTTGAAGACCTCCATCGAAGGGGAGCTCACCACCTCCTGTGGCAACTTGTTCCACTGGTTGATCACCCTTACTGTTAGAAATTTTTTTCTAACATCTAATCTGAATCTTTTCCCCTGAAGTTTCATCCCATTGTTTCTAGTCCTTCCTTGAGCAAGTGAGAACAGGGCTGATCCCTCTGCACTGTGACAGCCCTTCAGGTATTTGTAGACAGCTATCATGTCTCCTCTCAGTCTTCTTTTCTGTAGACTAAACATTCCTAATTCCTTTAACCGTTCCTCATAGGACATGGTTTGTAGATCGTTCACCATCTTGGTAGCTCTCCTTTGAACCTGCTCCAGTTTGTCAGTGTCTTCCTTAAACTGGGGTGACCAGAACTGGACACAGTACTCCAGGTGAGGTTGGACCAAGGTAGAGTAGAGGGGAATAATAACTTCACGTGATCTGGACTCTATGCTTCTCTTGATACACCCCAGGATCGTGTTTTCCTTTTTTCCAGCTGCTTCACACTGTTGCCTCATGTTCAGTCGATGATCTACTAGGACACCGAGGTCCTTTTCACATGTACTGCAGCTCAGCTGGATTCCTCCCATACTATATGTGCTTTTTTCATTTTTCTTACCCAGATGTAGTACCTTGCATTTTTCCTTGTTAAATACCATTTTATTAGTTGCAGCCCATTGTTTGAGTTTCTCTAAATCTTTTTGAATCCTTTCTCTCTCTGCTCTTGTGTTTGCAATCCCTCCTAGCTTTGTGTCATCTGCAAATTTGATCAGTTTCCCCTCAATTCCCTTATCCAAATCATTTATAAAAATATTAAACATAACTGGGCCCAGAACAGAGCCTTGTGGCACTCCGCTTGAGACTTTCTTCCAGTTGGATGTGCAGCCATTTATAGTCACTCTTTGAGTACGATTACTAAGCCAGTTATGAACCCACCTAACAGTCACCCTGTCAATCCCATATTTGATCATTTTTTCAATGAGGATGGTGTGAGATACTTTGTCGAAAGCTTTGCTGAAATCCAGAAATACTATGTCTACTGTATTTCCCTGATCAACCCATTCTGTGATTTTGTCATAGAATGAAATTAGATTAGTTTGACACGACTTGTTTGTTACAAACCCATGTTGACTGCTGTTAATTATTGAATTCCCATCCAAATGCTGACATATATGTTGCTTAATAATTTGTTCAAGAATCTTTCCTGGTATTGAAGTCAGGCTAACAGGCCTGTAGTTCCCTGGGTCTGCCTTCTTCCCTTTTTTGAAGATAGGGACAACATTTGCCCTTCTCCAATCATCTGGGACTTCTCCTGTTCTCCATGACTTGTCAAAGATTACAGCAAGTGGTTCAGCAATTACTTCTGCTAATTCTTTCAGTACCTGAGGATGTAATCCATCTGGACCTGGAGACTTAAACTCATTTAAGTTAGCTAAGTGTTCCCTTACCTTCTCTGTGTCGATTACATGCCTTAATTCTCTTAGTCCTTCACTAGCACAGTGAAGGTCAGTTGCAATTACATTATCTTTCTTAGTAAAAACAGATACAAAATAGGAGTTTAGAATCTCCGCCTTCTCAAGATCACTTTTGACCACTTCCCCATTCTCGTTCTCTAAACTTCCTATAGCCTCTTTAACTTTTCTTTTACTTTTGACATATCCCCAAAACCCTTTTTTATTGTTTTTAGTCTCTCTTGCAAGCCTCAATTCATTATTAACCTTAGCTTTTCTGATACTTGCCCTGCAGTTTGTACAGATTACATTATAATCTTCCTTAGATATGTATCCCTCCGTCCAATTATTAAACATTTCTTTTTTCCTTTTTAGCAAGTTTTTAAGTTCTAGGTTTATCCACCCTGGTCTCTTTAGATGTTTCCCATTCTTCCTTCTTTGAGGAATTGTTAAAGATTGCGCTTCTAGTATTGCATTTCTCAAAATATCCCATCCTTCTTGGACATTTCTATCCCTTAGTACATTCAACCATTTGATCCCCCCTACCCTCTTCTTGAATCCATCAAAATATGCCCGTCTGAAGTCCAACTTTGAAGTCTGAGTCCTCTCAGGCTTTCCTTCCCTTATTATGCAGAATTCAAGGATAACATGATCACTACCTCCTCCCGTCCCAGAAACTCTGATTTCCTTGACCATTTCCTCCCTGTTTGTAAGGATTAGATCGAGGATAGCCAATCCTCTTGTTTTCTCCTCCACTTTTTGGTGGATGAAATTGTCAGCAAGAGAGAATAAGAACTTATTAGACTTCTGGCTTTTGCCTGAGAGAGATTCCCAACAAATGTCTGGATAGTTAAAATCTCCCATAATCACTATATCATGCTTTCTTGATAGTTTAGCCATTTGATCTAGAAAGAGGTCATCCATATCTTCTGTTTGTCCAGGGGGCCTATAATAGACTCCTACAATGGTATCCTTTCTGTTGTTCTCCCCATGAATTCTTACCCATACAGATTCTACTGAGTTTCCACTCTCTGAAACCTGGATCTCTGAGGAGACAAATGCTTTTTTAACATAAAGTGCAACACCCCCACCTCTTTTGTTAAGGCTGTTCCGCAAAAATAAGTTGCAGCCTTCGATGTCAGTGTTCCATCCATGTGTGTTATCCCACCAGGTTTCAGTAATACCTATGACATCATATTTATCTTCCTGAATTAAGATCTCCAGCTCTCCTTTTTTATTTCTCACGCTTCGTGCATTGGTGTAGAAGCATTTTAGTTTGTGACTGGTACCTATTGCAAACTTGCCTCCTCCACTTTTCTTACAATCTTTTTGCATTTGTTCTTTTGTTCTATTTCTGAGAGGAAGAATATCACCTGGTTTGATTGGCTGAGTATTTTTGTTTAACTTTTTACTTCCCTTCCCCTTTTGTTTTAGTTTAAAGCTCTCCTGATACGTGAAGCAAGGCACTTGCCAAATACATTCTTTCCTGTCTTTGTAAGGTGCATGAAACCACATCTTTGAATTTCATCTTCCATCTTCCCCATTTGCCGTCCTTTTTTAAATTTTATTTTTTAATAACATTTTATTAAATTGTACAGCAAAATACAAACTACAAAGCGAATAGTAGGACACAATAGGGAAGAAAAAGGGAGAAGAAAAAGTGCTCTCAAAGTTCCGACGGGTGAACCCAACCAAGCAAACACTCCCGAGGCTTTTTAGTCTCTTAATGCAAAGCTTTATTGAGTACACCATTTGGGCACATATGAAAGTAAAACCAGCTCTGGCGACATCCTTCCCAAACCCATGTAGTAAAAGCATTGACTTCTTCCTCCTCCCTCTGGGTCAGGTCATGTTGCCCAATCAAGTAGAAAAATATTGTGATGGGAGAGCGTCTCTGGGCCTGGCCAGTCACCTGACAATTATCCTTGGTTCTCACAGTCTGCTTTCTTAATCGTTGAAGTCTGGTTGCCAAATCTCTCTCCTCCCCCTGAGAGTTCATGAGAAGCTGAGCTGAGAAGCAAGCAAAACTGTGCTTTGAAACTTGACAGGTGTTGTTTCAAGAGGCTATTTTTCCTTGAAGATGTTTTGCTTATCATCCAAGAATCTTCTTCAGCTCTGACTGAAGTTCTGGTCAGAACTGAAGAAGCTTCTTGGATAAGAAGCGAAACATCATCAAGGAAAAACAAAGGAAGTCCAGTTGCTGCTTGAAAAAGCACTTTTGGGACACCCATAATCTGGATAGACATTTCCCATTTGCTCTTCCTCCATATTTGCAATTCAGTTTTCCTTTGTTTTCCTTTGTTCTCTCTCTCTAGGAGTGTGCCAGCTCAATGTAAATATTTGATATAGGTTGCTTCCTGTTGTATTCAATGAGCATTCATTCAGCACTCGTATATGCTTGACCTTTTCTTTCACTCACACTTCTAAAATACCCTGCACTCCTGCATTCCAGTCATGTTTATGTTTCTCTTAACCCCTCTCTTCCTACCTCAACAAAACAGGAAGGAGCTCTCTCATAAACAGCAATCTTAGCTTCTTTTGACAAACCTTCATTCCCTGATGCACACCATATATTACTATCCATCTTCCTGCCAGCACTCAAGTATCTCAAATTTTCTCCTTGCATTTCCTCATCTTTCAGAAATGTTCTCATAAAACTACACAATTTGTGCTCGCTGTAGTTATCACACCATTAATGTCAAATTTGCAATCGTTCACTCTTTTTTCTCTGGGAAAGGCACCTATATGTGGTCTTTGTGGTAAATTTTCAGGTCCACACTCCACATTATACCATGCGTTCACAGGGGCGATATTTGAGTTTTCAGTCAACAACAAAATATAGCAAGAGCATTTAGACTTATGTACCACCCTATAATGCCTTACAGCAATCTCTGGGTGGTTTATAGCATATATCCAGTGGCGGGATTCAGCCGGTTCGCACCACTTCGACAGATCCAGTAGCTAATTTTTTGTTGCCCAGGCCCAGAATGGACTTCTGGAAGCAGCATCTACACAGAGAACCGGTTGTTCACATATTTGAATCCCACCACTGCATATATCCCCCAGCAGTCTGGGTTCCTCATTTTAGTGACCTCAGAAGGATTTGAAGGTTGAGTCAACCTTCAGCACTGTCAGGATCAAACTCCAGGTTTTGGACAGAGTTAGCCTGCAATAATGCATTCTTTCTTATTTATTTATTTGTTTGTTTGTTTGTTTGTTTGTTTGTTTATTTATTTAATTAATTAAATTTGTATGCCGCCCCTCTCCCAAGACTCAGGGTGGTTCACAACAAGAATATGAACATAAATAAAAAACAATAACAATAATTACATCCAATTAAAAAAATCGACACACATACAACAAGCAAACACAATCAAGTAAACACTCAACAATGGAAGGAGATTCCTCGGCCCAGGGGCAGAAGAAGGTTCATACCCCCCAAGCCTGTCGGCATAAATAGGTCTTTAAAAGTTTACGGAAAACTAGGAGGGAGGAGCACTACGCCACCATGGCTACTCTGGTGCAAATATCTGGTGCAACCAGTGGTGGAATTCAGCCAGTTCGCACCACTTCAGCAGAAGCGGTAGCTAATTTTTTGTTGCCCAGGCACAGAATGGACTTCCGGAAGCGGCATCCACACAGAGAACTGGTTGTTCACATATGGGAGGGAGGGAACTGCCAATGATCTTTTCGGTCATCCTCACCATCCTCTGCACTGCCTTCCTGTCTGAAGCAGTGATGCTTCCAAATCAGACTGTGATGCTGTATGACAGGATGCTCTTGATCGTCCTTCTGTAGAAAGTGGTAAGGACAGGGGAAGGAAGATGTGCTTTTCTCATGCGATGCAGAAAATGCAGGCGCTGCTGTGCCCCCTTCACCAGGGTCTTGCTGACCCTCCATTGAGTCTGTTGGAATATTAATCTACTCTGAGTTCTATGCTTTATTTTCCTGCAACTGTTCTATATTCACTGTAGTTTCTTTCCATTTTTCCTTTTCTTCCATGCCAAGATTTTATTGGGTGCTAGTAAACACTAGTGTGTCACCCAAAGTGTCATGGCATGTCAACTTTGACACATATGTCATAGATTCATCATCACTGACATTTACAGACTGTTCAAGGAGTAGAATGTGTGTCTATGCACATTCTTCTGAAGATTGCTCAGAAAATGCTAGCAATTTAGGGGTCAATTCAACGTTTATCCCCAAACTTAGAAATTGTCCAAATAGTGCAATAATAAATATACAGTTCTGATAAGGCTGTTTTTGTAAACTAAATGTTGTGATGGAGGAAGAGTTAAGAAGAAGAGGTTGATATGGGGTCAACCTATTCTCCAAAGCAGGACAAGAAGCAACAGATGGAAACTAATCAAGGAGAGAAGCAACCTAGAACTAAGGAGAAATTTCCTGACTATGAGAACAATTAATCTGTGGAACAACTTGCCTCCAGAAGTTGTGGGTGCTCCAAAACTGGAGATTTTAAAGAAGAGATTGGACAGCCACTTGAGTGGAATGGTATAAGGTCTTCTATTTGAGCATAGGTTGGACTAGAAGACCTCCAAGATACCTTCCAACTCTGTTATTTTCTTATTCTGTTAGCAGCAGCAAGGTAGATGTTACAATGATGATGAGTGCATTGTTGGGAGACTTGAAAGAACAGGTTACGGATAGAGCATCATGGAGAAAATCCATCTAAGTTGTTGCTAGTAGTCGAAAATGACTTAATGGCCCATAATCTATCACTCATTCAATATCTTGTCAAATGATTCTGTAAGCTATTTTGACGATTCTGTTATCATGGCTCCTAATGTCAAATAATTGTGGGGGAAAATATTTTTTCCAGTTTATTTCTTAATCTCTGTATTTCAGTTATTGAGTTCCAAGATAGTACAACATTTCCCAGTTCCTTCAGAACTATTTCAATATTATTTGGTGTGGCTATATCTAAAAGTAAGATTTGCTTTCTTCAATTACTGTGATAGCTGGCATGTGGTGTAATAGAAGCCTGTGTACCTGAATTCAGAAAGCACACGAATGTTTTATGTGGTCATTCCACAGCTCATTTTCAACATAATGAGCATCCCAATCCATTCTTTAAAGATAAATTTCAAAGTATAATTGTTGCCACTTGATCCTATCGGATCTTAAAATCCATCTGGATGGTTTTGTTAAGGAGTTTTATTAAGTAAAAAAAATCAATCAATGTTTAAGAAACCATACTAGATACCAAGTACAAATAGCCCATAACGATGTGTGTAGATGTCAAGTAGAAGATTCTTGAGAATCCTATGCAAGGAGGTCAAACCAGTCAATCCTAAAGCAAATCAACCCTGACTATCCTTTGGAAGGACAGAGACTGAAGCTGAAGCTTAAATACTTTGGCCACCTAATGAGAAGGCTCCGATGTTGGGAAAGATGGAAGGCAAAAAGAGAAGGACACGGCAGAGGATGAGATGGTTAGACGGTGTCATCAACACAATGACGGGATTGGGTGAACTCCAGGAGACAGTGGAGGACGGGGGGCCTGGCATGGTGTGGTCCATGGGATCTTGGTGAATTGGGCAGGACTTAGGAACTGAACAAAAAACCAAGTGCTACTCAAAAAATAGGTGCTGCTGTTCTTGCTGTTGCTGTTGTTGATGATGATAATGATGTTATTCTTAAGTTTAAGAATTTCTAAAAAGCAACCAAAAAATTGAAGCGAGCTATTATTGAAGGAAGGCAACAGGTATTGAATAGTTTTGATTTCAGCTTGAAGAACATCAACTCACAGCTGCAAAATGATATCTCTGCTTGGCTCAGAGTCATCTGGAATAACATACCCATGCCTGGTTAAAGAGCTCCGCCTGGCTTTTCACAGCAAATGTCAGTTACAAAATCACCTCCAGCCAATGGATGTGGAGCTAATAGCGATGCGTGTAGTCTTTACCAACAAAGCATATGCTGAGATTCTCTGGGTAGCTGAATTATTTATGGTCAACCCAAAGTAACTCTGACAGCCTTTGAAGCTTGTTCAGATCTGCCAAAGTGAAGGAAGAAAACCATGTCCACTTCCACACACCTATGTGTTTTTAATTATCAGTGTTATGGATTAGGTGATTGGGAGACATTTCAAACTTTGGGCTGAATTCTTCAGTTGAATGTCATGGCTGACACTTTGACTTTTTTGACTGCCCCCTTGGGAAGAGAGGGGTGATGCCTCTGGGATGGAGATACATGAATATGTATGAATATAATCCTTATTGGATGTTATTGTGCTTTATAAATATTGAGAGATACACAGATATTGTTCTTGATAAATATTGCTATCCACACAAATACACACTGCAGGATTGACCTTTGGGACATAATAGAATTAACCCACCACCATCAGAATACCAGAAAGGCACACTCAGACTCAGGTCAAAGTTCATGCCACAGGAACAACTTCAAACAAAAGGTTCAAGAAGGTATAAAAACCCACTCCCTACATGTGCTCGCTCTCTTTTCTTCCAGAGCCATCTTTCAGTCTGGCTCTCATCTTCAATAAACCGCAACCTTCTTTCTAAAGCAGTCACCATGTTGTTTATTCCCAGCTGATGCGGCCCTCAATGAAATTGTGTTTGACACTCCTGCAATAGGCTTTCATGCCTAAGGTGGAACTAGAACTCACTGTCTCCTGGTGATTGATCCAAGATCATGCAATAGACTTTCATACCTAAGGCAGGACTAACTCACTGTCTCCTAGTGAGTGGACCAAAGTCAACTAACTGGCTTTCATGTCTAATGTGGGACTAGAATTCATGTTCTTCTGCTTTCTAGCCTGGTGCCTTAACCAGTAGACAAACTGGCTCTCTCTAAATACCCATAACACGTTCTTCTTATGAGCTCTTTAGTAAACTATTAGTTCTACAACTCAATCAAAGAATCCACCTGATCTGAATAAATAGCAATTTGTAGATCTGGCTATGGAAGTAATATTGCTTTTTATGAAAAGTGTTAAATAACGCACATCAATTGTGCACCCAGTTGGGGACATGGACTACAAATACAGCAAAAACAAACTACTAAAAATCAAATAAATAAAGGATCGAGGATGTTCTTTATCTAAGAATTCTTTACCATGCCTTTCAGCTTTGAGAAGAATAATCAGGAGGGTTTACAATCAAAGATACATAATGATAAAAATGTACAGTTTTTAAAAAAAAAAACACAAAATCCCCCCCATTCATCAAATCTCCATATTTCCAAAAGGGAATTAAAAGGGACGTTCAGCTGAAAGCCAATTAATATTTTCAAGTGTTATGAAGCAATTAGCAACTCAGATACATGGACAAAAATGTGCAATTATGAGAAAATACTCATTGAAATGCATTATATTAGGGGATACTATTTACTACTGCATGCAATTCTTTTTGAGGCACAGATTTAATTTGAAGCCAATTTGAGCTCATTTCTGAACTGAATTGACATTCCAAATCAAACAGCTGATTCACTTTAAATAATTGAATTGAGTCAGGCAGATCTTATTTATTTTGACTTAGATTGATTCATCTGACTTTTATAATGTAGCTGCCCAGATGCTCAGGGAGGGAGATAGGTAGATTCTAAATTGGATAAATAAAATAAACAATATACAAAATAAATAAAATAAAAATAAAAATGCATCGTTGTTGTACAAACTGAAGCATCACCCAATTGATTGAACACTATTTAACAATCCAAAACAATTGACATGGAATCACGGGCAATTTGTAACCTCCTATTGTTAGAAGGAGATAGAAAAAAATGAACAAAAATGTATTTACAAATATAATGGGGGAGTTGAGTTTAGAAACTTATGTAGAAATGGAACAAAAATTCATCTCAGATAAAAAAAATGAGAATAATAAACACATCAGTACATTCACTGATCTGGATTTGAAATTCTCTTCAAAGATATTCCTACATAAAAGAACTTCCACACTCAACTTGGTATGTCTCACACTATAATTCCCGTCACCCTTTATCTTTAGCTGGAATAGCTATAAAGGAAAACATCTGGAGGGATTCTGGATAAGGAAACATACATTATGGTTAGTGATCCCTGGCCTGTTGGACTTGGCAAAGATGAGCTAAGTCACTTTTTGGTATGTCATATTTAGGGACATAAAATGTTCATTCAATTACATGAAATAACCATTTTATGTGTTGAAAACGTTGAGTGGGTCTTCAAAGTGTAGCCATAAATGCTCCTGAGGATGACATCATGACATGCTGCTGCTTTCAGGGACCATGATTTGGAAAGCAAGATACGTTTATGGTAGTTTATGATAATCTTTATGGCAAGATAATCTTTATGGATACTTGTGGAAGGAAGCCTATGTATCTAAGATTCAACATTCCAGTTTCCTCAGAAATAACCAAGATTCCTCCCAATATATTGATCCTTGAGTTCTGAGGTAGCTTTTGTATTCAGAATAACAGAATTGGAAGGGAGCTTGGAGATCTTCTAGTTCAACCCTTTGTTCAAAGAGGAGACACTATACCATTTTGGACAAATGGCTGTTCAGTGTCTTTTTAAAAACCTCTAATGTTGGAGCATCCACAACTTCTGAAGGCAAATTCTACTGATTAGTGTTGTAACTGTCAGGAAATTTTTCCTTAGTTCGACATTGCTTCTCTCCTTGATTAGTTTCCATCCACTGCTTCTTGTCCTGCTTTCAGGTGCTTTGGACAATAGCTTGACTCCCTCTTCTTTGTGGCAGCTCCTGAGATATTGGAACACGGCTATCATGTCACTCCTAGTCCTTTTCAGTAAACTAGACATACCCAATTCCAGCAATCTTTCTTCATATGTTTTAGCCTTCAATTCCTATTCCTGGAAGTTCATTAGCTGGAACACATCAAGAAATCCGGAGTCATTTCTTGTCCCAAGTGGTGCTAATTGACATTCCTAAGTGGTCTAATAGCCCAGTTAAATGGAAATAATTAAATCCTATTCTTTAAAATTCTTAAGAAAAACCTTACCCTGAAATATAACTCCTAGAATTTGACACAGTTTTGAAAAATGCAGTGCATTACATAAATGCTTAGCAGCCTACTATATCAAGTCAAACTTTCCAAATATTGCTCTTTTATGTCAAGGAACAATAGATACTATCACAATAATGAGTGTTCTGCATTTCCATTTCCATCATGAAAATTATCAACATTTCTAGGCTAATGAATGGCACACTTTACCCACAGTTGTCAGTATTCCTATTGTTAAGGAATGTATCAGATGTTCTTTTTTTTTGTTGCAAATATTTCATTACCAAACTAGGTACAGTATTATGTAGCACTGATGATGTTATCTAGTTTGGTAATGAAACATTTGCAAGAAAGTCACCAAGCTTAGAGAGTACCAAGGACCCCATAAACCCTGGCCTGAAATTGCTGAAATTTAGCAACAAAATGGCCACAATGTCCAGGTGATTGTGAAGGTTGGGTGCTAAGGCTCTTCTCCACTATGTGCCTGTTGATGGCTGATTTACCTGAGTGCCAGGCTTCCAAGAAAAGTTTCTAGTCTTCTTGGAAATTGCTGAGACCTAGACAATGCTGGAAAAGGGAAGCATAAAAGGCAAGAAACAGTGAACAACTCCGACAGAAGTCTTGCATACTAGATACTAAGGCAACTAGTATCTAGTTATTTAGGCAACTAGATACTAAGAATACTTAGATACTTATCTTCCTGGGCTCCAAGATCACCACAGATCGGGACTGCAGCCAAGAAATTAAAAGACACTTGCTCCTGGGAAGGAAAGCTATGGCAAATCAAGACAGCACACTAAAAAGCAGCCAACAAAAGTACGTGTAGTCAAGGCCATGGTTTTCCCAGTTGCAATGTATGGCTGGACCATAAGAAAGGCTGAGCGCAAAAGAATTGAGGCCTTTGAATTATGGTGCTGGAGAAGACTCCTGTGAGTCCCTTGGACTGCAAGGCAATTAAACTGGTCAGTCCTAGAGGAGATCAACCCTGACTGCTCTTTAGAAGGCCAGATCCTGAAGTTGAAACTCAAGTACCTTGGGCACTTAATGAGAAGGAAGGACTCACTGGAGAAGAGCCTAATGCTGGGAAAGATTGAGGGCAATAGAAGAAGGGGATGACAGAGAATGAGGTGGCTGGACGGAGTCACTGAAGCGGTAGGCGTGTGTTTAAATGGACTCCAGAAGATGGTAGAGGACAGGAAGGCCTGGAGGAACGTTGTCCATGGGGTCGTGATGGGTCGGACATGACTTCACAACTAACAACAACACACTAAGGAAACACTCTGGTTGCTGTTAAGTATGTTCCTCCCAATTCTGGCTGACACCAGCGATTGCAGCTCTTATTTCAGCCACACAAGGTAGTTTTCCAGTGCTTGTCCATATGTGACCACACTTGAACCCTGCAATCTTAGTTCATTTTGGAACTTCTCTGTGCATTCTTTTGGGCTGATGACTGATTTTCTTGCTTCCCCAATTTTGATCTACTTTCATTTAACTGGAACTCACTTTGGCTCATGGGTGTTCCACGTTGCTTTCAACCATAAACAGGACAGCTATGGGGGGCATCAGATTGGAGAAAGGCTGCTCTAGAAAACGTTCTGTTGCAAATCAAGCATACCAAATGACTCAGCAGCTAATTTCCTGATGAAAAAGCTGAATGAAGGTTAAGAAAGCAAGACATGTTTAGAAGCCAAATCATAGCATCCACCATATTTCAGACAAAATCACGTCTTGCGCTTCCTAGCTTTTTGCGAAGTGCCGAGACACCACGTACACATCTCACCAGTCTGTGTCAGACATCACAGGAAAGGAGTCACACCAGGTGGAAGGAAAGAGTCACTCGCAAATATTTTTTTTGTCACCAGATCCTTGAAAGAATAAGAAGATTTTAAAATTAGAACTTCACGGAGATCGCATTTTCCCAGGATGTAACCGACTTTTGGTTGGCTGTAGAACAATTAGTCAAAAATACCAGTGCTGGCATAATTGGTGCTTTATAGATCTGCAACATCTGGAGAATCACAGGCTTCCCATCTCTGTTCCGAAAAGCCCAAGTGCTGGTGAAAGGATGGGTCATATCAGGAGAAATAGATTTAGAAATGGGAAGAAGTATAACTGAGCCAGTTATAGTTATGAAGACCCTGGGGGTCTCTGAGCTTTGTTGTTTTCTTGCAGGCATTTCATTACTGCACTATGTAACAGCATCAGTGCTCTGCTTATGTATAAGTGGCTTTCCTGTTAGTGTTGGTGGGACTGGAGCAGTGGTTCTCAACCTTTTTCAGGTTGAGACCCCACTTGCCCCACCCATGCGTGGCGCGACCCCGACACATGCGCGCGTGTGCGCATCGGGCCGATCTGCGCATGCGTGGCACGCACGCGACAAAAACAAACAAACAAAAAAAATGGCGGACCGCGACGCGCCGATCCGCGCATGCGCGGCACGCACGCGACGGCCCGAACCATGCATGCGCAGTGCATGCGCGACAAAAAAACAAAAACAAAATGGCAGACCGCGACGGGCTGATCCACGCATGCGCGGCACACACGCGACGGCCCGAACCACACATGCGCGGTGCGCGTGCGACAACAAAAACAACAAAAACAACAAAACAAAAAAAACACAAAATGGCGGACCGCGGTGTCCGGCGACCCCCGTGAAACGGTCATTCGACCCCAAATGGGGTCGTGACCCATAGGTTGAGAACCGCTGGACTGGAGGTTTTAAAGAAGAGGTTGGACAGTCATTTGTCCGTAATTCTATATGATCTTCTGCTTAATTAGGGGTTTGGACTGGAAGACCACTAACATCCCTTCCAATGATGTAATTTTGTAATTCTGAGTGTCCTTGTGGTTCCTTGTTAGGCTGTTGTTTACTGTTTGATTATTTGAGTTGGTGATTGCTTGATTGGGGTATTGCTTATTTTTGGTCTGATATTAACCCTGGTGTTAATGTCTGCCTATCCTGGTGTTGATTGCTGGCAAGGAGCACCAAGGACCCAACAATCCAATCCTGAGCTACAAATATTGTGTTCTATTGGCAGTTATAACTTCCTGTCCCAAGCCAAGTCACCTCCTGTTGCTTTCCATAGGAGTAGATTTGCAAAATCTAGCAAAATAGACTCCAACATGCCATACCCAGGAGAAGGTGCTCACCACCATCTTTCTTTGGGCAAAACTCTTTACAGCTTTGTCCCATTTGAAAAATCTGGAAAACAGCCCCCTTTCCCCTCCCCACGGTGGATTCTCTGTGTAAACCCAGTGGGTATACATAGGCCAAATCTTCTATGTGTTGTAAGCTCTTCACAATAGCTTTTGCATTGTTAGCTCTACCATGGCACCTAAAATAGATGAGAACATTGGTGTTGACAGAAGAATCCTCTCCAGGGATGGCTACGATATGCAAATACTCTGGGAATAGCTTCCCCTACTTATATCTTTCAGTGAATGGGATAATATATCTGCAGGAAAAAGAACTGCTAATTATCCTTCCACAGATATTAAGGTGCTTAGCAGCAGCGCGATATCACGGCGTCCCAGCAATTTATCACCCACTAACTGGAACCTGGCTGGAAGTTTCTTGCTTTGTTGAAATTGCGATCAAGAGTTTTGCAAATAGCAAAGAAAGAAGAAGTACTTTCTGCTCGGCAGTGGGGATGACATCTTTCCTTCATCAAATTGTGACTTTATCTTCTGTCATTAGTGATCACACACTAATCACACAGAGGAATTCCCTGAAGAAAGAAATTATGTTGGGAAGAGTTAGAGGTAAAAGGAAAACAGGCCACCAAAAGACACAATGGCTGGACGCCATGAAAGCTGACACCAGCCAGAGCATAGAACAACGTAAAGAAGCAGTGCAAGTTAGGCTAGCTAAAATGGGTTCAAACATCTTATCCTTATGCTGGAAATGTAAAACAGCAATAGGATCATGCTACCATATGTGGTGGGAATGCCCAAAGACCCGTGAGTATTGGCACAGGACACGAAACTGGTTGAGGGATATATTATCACTGGACTTAGAGTTAAAACCGGAACTCTTCTTGTTGGGAATAACGACAGAAAAATATGACAAGAGAACAATCTACCTGCTGCTACACATCCTGACTGCAGCTAGGCTCGCTGTTGCACAAAGAGGGAAGAGCCAGGAAATTCCCTCAAGAGGAAGAGTTAATACATAAAATATTAGCATGTGCGGAAATGGACAGGCTCACAATGATATTAAAAGATAAATGTGGATCAGTTTATTACGAAACCTGGGATAAATTTTACTGCTGGAGGAATTCGAAGAGGATGGTTGGGATTAAGGATGAATGTTAAGATAGAAGTATATGTTATTTTATTTTAGAATAAGTACTGTATATAAATCTTAGATGTATATGTAGAGATGAAGAAGTCATTGTAAAAAGTGGAACAATCGGATAAGAATGTATATACTGGAATGTCACGTCAAATCCAATGTTTGTTTGTTTTTAATTGTATCATAAATAAAATTTGTAAAAAAAAAAAAGAAGCAGTGCAAGTTCCAGAAGAAGGGGAGAAACAATAGAATCACCAAGAGTTATAACTAATGGATAACATCAGCAGCAGCACCAGTACACATTGAAATCTTGAAGGAATATCACCACAACAAAACAGCAACATTTTTTATACCCTTGATAATCATGCAAGGAGCAGGATTTTGGAATAATTAACAAGCTGCTCCCTCATTCTGAGTGGAAGTCGGTCTTGATGTCCTGCATGGATGAAACAATATGGACTCATTATAGGACGCTTGGTGGGTGGTGGGATTCAAATATGTGAACAACCGGTTCTCTGTGTGGATGCCACTTCCGGAAGTCGATCCTGGGCCTGGATCACAAAAAAATTAGCTACTGGTTCTGCTGAAGTGCTGTGAACCAGCTGAATCCCACCACTGCCCTTGGTGCTTTCTGAACTTGGTGGTTTTCTTGCAGACATTTCATTACCCAACTAGGCAACATCATCAGTTTGCAATAATGGTGAATATCTGTAGCTCGGCTGTAGGATGAGGGTGAAGGTTTGTTCTCTGAGCTTGTGGATAGGTTTCTGAACGTTTCATCACCAGGCTAGGTAATATCTTCAGCAGAGTTTAGGGGATGTCAGTGTCAGTGTTCTTCTGTTTATAAGGGCTTCAGATGTGGGTATCTGTCATCAGTGCCAGGAGTGAGTGGAATTTGGAAACCCTACCCACTTCTGGTTTTCCCAGTTGCAATGTATGGCTGCAAAAGTTGGACCATAAGAAAGGCTGAGCGCCAACGAATTGAGGCCTTTGAACTAGGGTGCTGGAGAAGACTCCCGTGAGTCCCCTGGACTGCAAGGTGATCAAACCGGTCAGTCCTAGAGAAGATCAACCCTGACTGCTCCTTAGAAGGCCAGATCCTGAACTCAAGTACTTTGGCCACCTAATGAGAAGGGAGGACTCACTGGAGAAGAGCCTAATGCTGGGAAAGATGGAGGGCGATAGAAGAAGGGGTCGACAGAGAATGAGGTGGCTGGATGGAGTCACTGAAGCAGTAGGCATGAGCTTAAATGGACTCCAGAAGATGGTAGAGGACAGGAAGGCCTGGAGGAACGTTGTCCATGGGGTCGCGATGGGTCGGACATGACTTCGCAACTAACTACTACTACTCCTCCTCCCTTCTAGCAGTGGTAATGTTACCTAGTTGGGTAATGAAACATCTGCAAGAAAACCACCAAACTCAGAGAGTACCAAGGACCCACAGTTCAACCCCAAAGTATAAATATTTAATTCTACAGGCTCATTAGCTCTTAGTTACCAGGAATCCTGTCCAATGTCTGAATAGCAGCTGAACTAATTGGAGTTACTTCCAATAACACGAGGATGTGGAATATAAGCTGATGTTTGAAACCTTTGCTCACTCTTTCTCTTTGTTAGGAGATGCACTGGACCTGCTTTATTTGATTTGGTCTCTGAAAATAGGAAGGTTGTCAACTCCTCCTTCAAAGCATCTGGTGTTAATGGAAATCTAATCTAGCTGAAGGGGGAAAAACGATTCCTTGTATTCTGTCACACAGGAACATCTTCACTGCTTCCTAACAGGGTATCCTACAAACTTTAGAAAAATTAATCCATTGTATGACTGACAGAAAAGTATATCAAAGGGGCATTTGGGACAGAGAGGGCATAACATAATACATAAATACATCCCCTAGGAAAGAAAAAAACAACCACATCATTTTTTACACAAATGATGCAATTAATTGACCTCATCTATATTTATAATTTTCTGGTGTATTTCCCTTTATAAATTAACTGGTATATGTACTTTAATTTATTTTGTTTTCTTTTTTATAGTGTGAATAAGTAAACTTTGGAAGCTAATTAAACCTTTTGAAAAACACATTCATAACAATTAATAAGCCCCAAATCACCCATTTCCCAAATACTGTTTTATTAATGTATGTCTGATAGATGTTGGCGCTACGTTGCGTTCTTGGAGACTGTTCATTAATTTATAAATATGTTTGTTGGATTCTAGTTTCTGTATCTGGAACAGCTGGTTTTATTCTGTTTTGTTGCCTGGCATTCTCAACAAGAAATATACACTTTTTTGGGGGGAGGGAACTATTTCTTTTTTAAAAATGTAATAAGCTGTTAATGTAGCCTAGTGTATTTCAAAGTAGGTCTATTGCAGTGGTGGGATTCAAATACCTGAACAACTGGTTCTCTGCATGGGTGCAGGCCTGGGCCTCCGAGGCCTAGAACAGACTTCCAGAAGTGACATCCATGTACTTCCTGTGGGCTGTTCTAGGCCTGGGAAGCCTCCTCCAGGCTTCCGAGGCCTAGAACAGACTTCCAGAAGTGACATCCATGTACTTCCTGTGGGCTGTTCTAGGCCTGGGAAGCCTCCTCCAGGCCTCTGAGGCCTAGAATGGACTTCCAGAAGCAACGTGGGTTTAGCCGGTTCTCCAAACTCAATAACATTTAGCTACTGGCTCTCCCAAACCGGTGCAAACTGGCTAAATCCCACCACTGGTCTTATGGCAGGTCTTATGGCAGCCTCAAGTCAGCCTTGGCTGATTTTCAGAAGTGGAGAAGAGAAATCACATGGGAATCCCAGCTTCAACATTAATAGAGGGATAGAATCAAGACCATGTAAAGTATTAGTACCACTTTAAAAAGACTTAGTAAGACCACTTGTGGAATACTGCATCCAGTTCTGGTCACCACAATATAAAAAAGAGACTCTAGAAATGCAGAGAAGAGCAAAAAAAAAAAAAAGATTAGCGGGCTGAAGGCTAAAACATACAAAGAACTGTTGCAGGAATTGGCTAATGTCTAGTTCAAAGAAAAGAAGAATTAGGGGTGACATGATAGCAGTTTTGCAATATCTCAGGGGTTGCCACAAAGAGGAGACCAACCTATTTTCCAAAGCACTTGAAAGTGGGACAAGAAGCAATAGATGGAAACTAATCAAGGGGAGAAGCAGCCAAAACTAAGGAAAAAATTCCTAAAGGTGAAAACAATCAACCAGTGGAATGACTTGTCTTCAGGGGTTGTGGCTGCTCCATCACTGGAGGCTTTCAAGAAGAAACTGGACAGGCATTTGACTGAAATGGTAGAGGGTCTCCTGCTTGAGCAGGGGGTTGGACTAGAAGACCTCCAAGGCCCCTTCCAATTCTGTTATTCGGTATCCTATATTCTATGATAAGTCAAAAATCACATTCTGTAAGAAAGAAATAGCAACTCCTTTTTGTATTACAGCCAAGAAAACTACATGGACATTTCCATTAAGTAGCCAAGAACCAGATCCAACCACATGAAGTATTTACAACCTTGTATTAAGTAAATTATATGGGTCTTTGAGGATTCATGCTGAAAGAGAATGATTTAGCTTTCACAGCAGTGGAATTTCTTACAGATCAATTCAAGTGACTGCCCATGTTGTATTAGCAGTGTTAATGCTGATTTCTTCTGATAAATTGAGGGCAATTTGAGAAGAGTCAAAGGCATTAAGTAGCAGAGATTTTGGGACTTTCTAGCCAACAAGCCATCGCAGAATCATTAGAACTGCTCAAGGGATCATGATCTAACCCTCAGTGAGATTTTCGTTTGGTTCATGTTTAGAATATGAACTAAGGAAAAAACCCTGAATATCTTTATAAATAGGAGAGAAATGACCCAAAGAGTGTTCTTTTGAAGGGACTGAAATTTTACAGGAGATGAATACAATGTTTTGTATAACCAATGATCCAATTAAAAAGAAAGAAAGAAAGAAAGATAGATAGATAGATATGAAGGAAGGAAAGTTGAAGAAAGGAAGGAAAGAAAGAAAGAAAGAAAGAAAGAAAGAAAGAAAGAAAGAAAGAAAGAAGAAAGAGAGAAAATGAAAGAAAGAAAGAAGAGGGAGGAAAAAGAAAGAAAAAAAGAAAAAAGAAAGAAAAAAAGAAGAAAGAAAAAAGAAAGAAAGAAAGAAAGAAAAGAAAAAGGAAGAAGGGAGGGAGGGAGAGAGGGAGGAAAGAAAGAAAGAAGGGAGGGAGGGAGGAAAGAAAGAAAGAAAGAAGAGGAAGGAAGGAAAGAAAGAAGGAAAGAAAGAAAGAAAGAAAGAAAGAAGAGGGAGGAAAAAGAAAGAAAGAAAAAAGAAGAAAGAAAGGGAGGAAAGGAGGAAGGAAGAAAAGAAAGAAAGTAGAGGAAGGAAGGAAGGAAAGAAGGAAGGAAGGAAAGGAAGAAAGAAAGAAAGGAAAGAAGGAAGGAAGAAGGGAGGGAGAGACGAAAGAAGGAAGGAAGGAAGGAAGGAAAGAAGGAAGGAAGGGAGGGAGGGAGGGAGGGAGGGAGGAAGGAAACATCTCTTCTACAACTTTAGAAAACAAAAGCCAAAGCTTTTTTTTTTTAATATAAAATTCTTTTATTAAAACAATCAACATTGGACATAAAAACATATTGTGCAGCAATCATCATGGCACCTGATATACAATACTAAGTGTTAGTCATTGAAAACGTCTGATTTAGTAAGCCTTTTTCCACCCTTCGCGTCTAGCCTCAACTATACTCCTGATACACTTTGTTTGATTGGTGTTTCTCTTATCTGGTTCCATATTAATGTGATCAACATTAAACCAAAGATCCTATTGCTAAACAATCATCCTAGAATATAGCATACAACATTAGGTATTAATCTTTGTAAACATCTGTTTTAGTAAACGTTCTTTCCTCCTCCCTTCCCCCTTCAAGTATACTCTGAGTACCTTTTGTTTGGTTGGTGTTTCTCTTATATATGGTCTAACTATTGTGTCTAGTCTATTGCATATTGTTCGTTTGCGCTTCTGAATTGACTTCGTCCCATTACTGGCAAATTCTGTATCTAAAATAATCAGAAGCCTCCCCACCCACCCAACTCACAGTGAACAAAGTTGTATCTGTATGAAAGCTGAGAAGGACATGAAGTCTTCCTTGTTTTGTTTTGTGTTTATCCTAATTGACCAGATCTGGGAGCATCCAAGGGCAAGGAGGTCATCAGTCTGAAAATGGTTCATGCAACTGAGCTTCTGAATCCTCAAACATCTGTACTCATTTGTGCAGCATGCAATGAAGGCTAAAAGGTGTGTAGCTTCAATTGCCTACTTGCACCCATCATTGTCATTGTCACCCAAGAGCCATAGAACAATGATATTCCTTCCCTCTCTCCCTCCCTCCTCCAAGAAAGGTCATAAAATGGGACAAAATTCATTTAACAAATGTCTCGCTCATCAATGGAAATGTTAAGCTCAGTTGTGGTCGTACATCAAAGACTACCTATATTCTTTCTTTCTTTCTTTCTTTCTTTCTTTCTTTCTTTCTTTCTTTCTTTCTTTCTTTCTTTCTTTCTTTCTTTCTTTCTTTCTTTCTTTCTCTCTCTCTCTTTCTCTCTCTCTTTCTTTCATTCTTGTTCTTTTTTTCTCTCTTTCTCTCTCTTTTTTTCTTTCTTTCTTTTTCTTTCTCTCTCTCTTCTTTTTTCTCTCTCACTTTTTCTTTCTTTTTTCTTTCTTTCTTCCTTCCTTCCTTCCTCCTATCCCTCCCTCTCCTTCTCCTCCTCCTCCCTTATTTCCATCCCTCTTTTCTTTTGAACATCTCATGGGGAAGAATAACAAATTGTCAGAATTTTCAACAGGCAGAGCTCTCAAAGTCTGAGATGATTATGCTGTTTCTCCTGACCTTTATCAGAAATAATTGTTAATAGCTCTCAGTGTGGGTTGGTTAGCTAATTTCTCAGAAGGGTGATAGTCCTGCTGTGTCAGATTGCAGAATCTCACTTGTTAATTTTTTTTTTAAAAAATGCCCTTATCTATATGGTTTTGCAAAGGTAATTATAAAGTCTTCACTTACAGAACAGAAACAAAATTACATAGTTTTTTTTTCATTTCTCCTTCATTTAGCTATTCTTTCTACATCATTTTGATACCAGCCAAGCCATTTTTATTGCTGTTGAATAGCTTATCCATGTTGTTTTAAACACTCCACCAAGTTCAGAAGTACAAATCCCAGCAGGATTGGAACAAGCCTTCACTTGTTGGAGAGCACAGTCCCACCAGAGTTTGGGAAGAAGGCAAGACTGATGAAGAATAGAAAAAGATAGTGAAAAAGCTGAACAATCAGAAGCTGAAATCAACAGAACATCAGTTTTGATCCTGGGTGTCAGGAAGAAATAAGGAAGAAGTTAGGTAGATAGGCTTTAAAAGAAACATCTTAAAAGATGCTGAGACTTTGGAAAAAGTGTAGTGAAAGGCAACTAAGATGATTAAAGGCCTGGAGACTAAAACATATGAAGAACGGTTGCAGGAATTGGGTATGGCCAGTCTAGAGAAAAGAAGGACGAGGGGGGAAATGATAGCACTGTTCCAATATCTCAGGGGCTGCCCCACAAAGAAGAGGGAGTCAAGCTATTCTCCAAAGTGTCTGAAGGCAGGACAAGAAGCAACGGATGGAAACTAATGAAGGAGAGAAGCAACCTAGAACTAAGGGGAAACTTCCTGACAGTTAAAACAATTAACCAGTGGAACAACCTGCCTCCAGAAGCAGTGAATGCTCCAACACTGGAAGTTTTTAAGAAGAGACTGGACAGCCATTTGTCCAAAATGGTATAGGGTTTCCTGCCTGAGCAGGGGTTTGGACTAGAAGTTCTCCAGGGTCCCTTCCAGCTGTGTTATTCTGTTATTCAACTGATTATCCTGTCTTCTCTTCATGTGACTTAGATCTCTCTCTGCCTTCCAGAGTGGCCAGCAAGCCAATATCAAAATACAGATTTGGGTCATCACCAAGGTCCATCCTTGCCTCAGAGAGAAACTAGATCAGTGATGGCGAACCTTTTAGAAACCAAGTGCCCACCCTCCCTGCCCCCACACCGTTCCCACCCCGCGGACCACCCACTGCCTCCATGGCCTGCCACAGATCGCCCAGGTGGCCCAGAAGCACCATGGTGGCCATGCCCTCTGCCCGTGCCCCACAGCATCATCTGCATGTGATGGGGCACAAGGACGGAGTCTTGCCCCCGCTGCCTGGCTGCCATGTCCTTGGCTGCGCTGTTCCGCGTGGGGCACACCCGGGGGCGGCTCTCCTCCAGGGGGGCTGCTGGTGAGGAGGGGGCTATGGGGGGGAGGCAGGGCTGGGGCAATGGCACGCGTGTCCAGAGAAAGGGCTCTGAGTGCCACCTCTGGCACCCGTGCCAAAGGTTCACCACCACTGAACTAGATCCTCTTACTCAGCCTGGCATCTTCCAAATGTGGTGCTTTTATCTTTCCTACCCATTCATATTCTTTTCTGAGATCTTACAAATAAAGCGGTTTGTAGAGAATATCTTGGGACACAAGGTATATACAGAAAGAGAAGAATTTAGAATAAAGTAACAGAGTTGGAAGGGACCTTGGAGGTCATCTAGTCCAACCCTCTGCTCAGGCAGGAAACCCTATAGCATTTCAGACAAATGGTTGTTTAATCTCTTCTTTAAAAACTTCCAGTGTTGGAGCAAACAACTTCTGAAGGCAAGTTGTTTCACTGGTTAATTGTTCTAACTGTCAGGAAATTTCTCCTTAGTTCTAGGTTGCTTCTCTCCTTGATTAGTTTCCATCCGTTGCTTCCTGTCCTGCCTTCAGGTGCTTTGGAGAATAGCTTGACTCCCTCTTTGCGGCAGCCCCTGAGATATTGGAACACTGCTTACCCCTCGTCCTTTTCACTAAAGGTCAAAGAACATGAGGCAGACCCAGAAGAAAATAGAGAGACAATATCAAAGACACACTCCAACAGCATCAAATAGCAATGGTTGAGGTCACCAGAAGAGCCAGAACTTCATATTCCCCCTTCTCTCCTGTGAACACCTGCAGTGGTAAAAGAGGAAGTAAAGAAAGAGAAAAAGAGAAAATCGAGATCTTACATTTTTTTCTTTCTGCAGCTTCAGTGACATCCCTGGAAGAACTATGTTTGGTTCTTGACGTTGCTGACAGGAGCGACCTGTGAACCTATGCAAGTTCTGGAGAAATCCAACAGCTCTGGTAATCAATTGTGTTTGGAGGCCATCCTGTCTGTTATACTTTGTGACTAAACTATATCTCAGTTCTTCTACCAGGAAGCTTGCTCATTATTTCAACTCCTCAAATCTTCAACTCCATTTCAAGGTATTGACAGGACACAATATAAATATATATATCTTTTTCAAGAAGCACCTCATCCTTTCAGGATTTATTTTTGGAACCATGCTGTCATTCCCCACCTCCCAACCTTGGCAGAAAGCAGCTGTAATTAGACAAACTCATAATTTATTGTACGTATCAATTAAAATCAAGATAACATGGTTTGTACTTTTCATGCTTACTTGGTGCTTGTACTTGCTAATTAAACTAAAGAAAGATGGTACCCAGGAGATTTGTGCTTGGGAAGACGTCACCTGTCCAGTCCATTTTGTTTTGGAATTTTTTTTTTTAATGCCTTCAAGTGACATGAAGAAGAAGCTCCAAATAGCTTTCTAATGAGATTCACATCTGCAAGAGAGCCAAATTTGTCCTCTGGAGAGATTTGTGAAGTCTGAAGCAAGCAAAAACACGCTTCAAAATATTCATCCCACCCTTGGGAGCTGGCTTTAACATCCAGATACAAGGAAGTTGGCTGCCCAAAGTAATTAACTTGCTTGTGTGTCTGTCCCAGTGGTGGGATTCAAATATGTGAACCAGTTCTTTATGTGGATGCCGCTTCCAGAAATCCATTCTGGGCAATAAAAAATTAGCTACCAGTTCTGCCAAACTGGTGCGAACTGGCTGAATCCCACCATTGGTCTGTCCCCCAGTGCATGGATCACAAACTCCCAAATTCCCATGTGAAATTGAGAATATGCCAATCTGTGTCAAAATGATCTGGGTCAAAGGAAAAGGCTGATTTCTTAGTTGGATTGGCATAACTTTAAAATAGAATAGAATAACAAAGTTGGAAGGGACCTTGGAGGTCATCTAGTCCAACCCCCCTGTTCAGTCAGGAAATCCTATACCATTTCAAACAATTGGTTGTCCAATCTCTTCTTAAAAACTTTCAGTGTTGGAGCATTCACAACTTCTGAGGGCAAGTTGTTCCACTGATTAATTGAATAGGTTGACTCCCTCTTCTTTGTGGCAACCCCTGAGATATTGGAAGACTGCTATCATGTCACCCCTCATCCTTCTCTTCATTAAATTAGACATTCCCAATTCCAGCAGCCGTTCTTTATAATTTGTACCTAAGCATCTACTATGGTTGTCAGTGCAACTGTTGAGTTAGTACCACGGGATTCCACATGTTCTTTTTGGCAGATACAGTGTGATTTCAAGTTGCTCAGACATGTCTTAAATGTTTTTGGTTTTTATCTTTTCATATTTCCCCAAACTTTGTCAAATGCTCATAATGTCTGAAACATTATTCAACAAAATACTCATTCATCTCTCAACCTGTGGACTCAAATAATCCTCTTCCTCTTCCTTCCAGGCTTTCAGTTAAGCTACTCAATACACATCATACTACCAGGTGTAACTAAGTCAGTTCCCAAGCATCTGGATACTCTCTTCATTGGTGATTCCCTGCCAGATGTTTCTTCCCTTCACGTTACAGTTAGTTAGAATCAAGGCTATTTTTGTTGTTTCCTTTTTCCTTTCTTTTATCTCTGGACACTTTTCTTTAGATTTTTACCATTTCATGCTGTGTGTTTCACTTTCCTGTGTTCTGATTTGTGGTTTCATTGATCTTCTGCTTTGTGAATTCAATTCCCAATATGACAGCCAGGGAATGCTATAGATACTGGAAGATTTAAAAATATAATAAGTAAACATTGAAGTTAACAGTACACTTGGCTGTTATTCCCTGCTGTTCTTTCGGCCTCTGCTTCTTAAGCCCACCAGTAGGAAATAGGGGCATGGTTTATTTTGTAGCCATTGAGCAGGGTTTCCAGAATTGTGGATATTTTCTTCCTTCTGTGAAACGTTGGAACTTTCTGTTACTCCCTCATATTTGGCAGAAATGAATCCTCTCTCCAATTCAGTAAGTTGGGCCTAGTGCAGGGGTGGTCAACGCTGCTAATATTGAATATTCTTGCTTTGACAATATATGCAGAACTGTCTGGTATTTTTAGCCCTAAATCAGGGGACAGCGAAAGGGGAGGAGAATATAAGGAAAGCCCTGGAAAAAGAAACAGAAGTGAATTTTTGCCCTCCAAGTTAATTGGAAGATATGAATCACGACCCCAAAATAGGGGAGGGGAAATGCCTGGAATGTTATGTGCAAAGGAAGGGAAATTCAGATCTTAGCATCCACCATGCTGTGCTGACATCTCTGTAACACTAATAAAGCCTTTTTAGGTTAAAAAAATGCCTGAAGGTTCTTTGAAGTGTTTCGTTAATCAGACACACGAGAGGGGTAGGCTACCTTGGCTCTTTTATGACTCGTGGACTTCAACTCCCAGAATTCCTGAGCCAGCCATGCTGAGGGGACAGGGAGAGGTTTCCAAGCTGAGCCATGCTGGCTCAGGAATTCTGGGAGTTGAAGTTCACGAGTCATAAAAGAGCCAAGGTTGCTTACCCCTGGGCTAGTCGTTAATGGACCAGGCTAGAAAGCAGGAGACTGAGACTACTAGTGCCATCACAGGAGTCTTATGTTGCAGGTACTTGTATTATTATTATTATTATTATTATTATTATTATTATTATTATTATTATTATTATTATTATTATTATTATTATTATTATTATTATTATATCATCATCATCATCATCATTTTACCACCTTATGAAAAATCTTGTCAATTTTTTTCAGGTAATAATGTTCATTGAATCCCAGCTTTTAACTTTTCTGGTAATGCGTTTCTTACTTCAAGGTCTCAGGTATTTCCATCTTTTCTCCTTTTTTTTTTTTTGATTGTGTGTGGGAAAAGAAATATTGGCTTTACAGTTAGATCACAAAAATCCTTCCCTAGATGCTTCCTTCTTTCCATTTTTATTATTCTGCTGGACTCAGAAAAGGAGCAAGAGCTTCTTTGGATCTTAGGAAAATCTATATGTCTTGAGGAGGACTTGAATGATGATCATTTCTTTAGACCTGACTTTTTTTTTTTCCATTGGCCATTTGACATCATTCCTATGCTGATTCCTATGCCATCAAAGAAGTCCCAGAGCTTACTTTTGGGATTCTCCATCTTTGAAATATGCACTCTTATCTGCTTCTCTCAGTTTGATTGGCATCAGTTCCTCCAGTACTTAGAAACTTTGAAGGGTTATCAGAGAAGTGGACTTTTTTCTTGGTCTAATTTAGTAAAACAAGAGGCAATTTATAGCTCTAGAGAACAGATCAGTCAACGAAATATAAATAATTCCACCTGGAGGCAACTATTAACTTCGGGGAGATGAATCCTCCACAGGCTAATCATTGACCAAAAGCTAAATATTCTCCTCTTTTTCTACTGATTGGAATTCTTAACGATGAGTTTCAAATTAGTGGCCAACAAAGGAAGTGAAGCAGAGGTAGGTTATAAAAATTAACTTGATTCTGGAAGCTTGAAGGATTGCTTCCTATCCCAGCTTCTTTCATTCTTGAATTCTGATCCCTAATTGCCCTGTCCTTGGACCCATAATAACATTATGAGGGGGAGGAAATAGAACATAAAAACATCAGAAGAGCCATGCTGAATCAGGCCAAAGCCCATCGAGTCCAGCATTCTGTGTCACACAGTGGCCCACCAATTGTACATGGGGATCTTGAGCAGAAAGAGAAGGCAAAACACTCCCTTTCCCTTGACCCCCAACAAATGGTACTCAAGGGAATCCTGCCTGCCTCAACCAACATAGAGGCAGCACATGGGCATCCGTTTTAATAACCACCGATACACTTGGCATCCATGAATCTATCTAACCCTGCCTTGAAGCTATCAAGGCTGACAGCTGTAACGACCCCTTCTGGAAGTGAATTCCATAAACCAACGACCCTCTGGGTGAAGAAATATTTCCCTTTATTTGTCCTCACTTTCTTACCTATGAGCTTTAGGGAGTGCCCCCTTGTCCTGGTATTGTGTGATAGAGAAAAGAATTTTTCTCTATCCACCTTTTCTATCCCATGCATGATTTTATACACTTTGATCAAGTCACCCCTTAATAGATCTGTACTTCTACCTCTATAGAAAAAGATATGGCTCATATCAACCATTTTCAAACTCTCCTCCTCCTCCTCCTCCTCACAGGGTTTGGTTTTCCAGTCAATAAGCACCATCTTGCATGACCAAACACAGTATCCGGGTCCAACTGGATATTTTTCAAGTCTGCATTTATTGTATTTTGTTATTTTTGCTTTGGCCTTCCACACGGATGCCTGCTATTGTGTAGTGGGCTTCAGTAGGCAAGGAGCAGACCAGCACAGTTACAACGTTATTTATTGACTCAAACTAGAACTGGAGAACTGCAGGCAATTGCCTGTAATTTATACTCTGAGCCCACAGGGCCTTAACCAATCACAATGCTTGATATGAATGTTCAAAGTTTCCCTCCAAAACAGTTGGAGTTAACAGTCAGGGTCATCTAAAGGTTAGTTTCATTTTAGCTTCACAAGCAGTTGGAGTTTAGTTAGTTTCACTTTAGCAGGGATTAACACAACTTTATATATGTTCAATACACAACACCTGCCATCTATATTAAAGTGGAAGGCGATGAACACAACAGTATGGGGTGCTGTTTGTAGAACGTTGCCCTACCGTTGAGGTGTTTCTCCCACATTTTCTCTGAGCAGGGGGTTATACTAGAATACCTCCATGGTCCCTTCCAACTCTGCTATTCTGTTATCTAATCAGTTTAGATTCAGATTAATTATCAAATCCAGCCCTAAAAATGAGGCCTTGACCTAATATTGTTCTCTTTTGAGTTTCAAAATTCTTGGTTTAAAGGGCTGGAAAATAAATGTTTCCTTAAGAAATCCCACTTGTGAGGCATTTATCTCCCCTCCCCCCCAAGTTTATTTGCTGCACGTTTTCCTGTTTGCTTTAGCTTCCTTCTTCCCCCAGCACACAACCTGCTATCCACCAGTAAAAAAACCAAAATAACAAAAATGGAGCTTTTTTTTTTTAAAAAAAAAAGCTCCTGCATTTCTGCTTTGCCCCCCTCCACACCCTTTAGCCAGGATTCAGCCTAGCTAATCTGTTTCCCTCTTTCTCTTGTTCTCCAAAATCTGCCCAGGCAAGAGACAAGAAGAGAGGCTTAAAATTTCCCCTTTAATAATATTCTCCACCTCATCCCAAAAGAGATCTGTACTCATTTTGATGAACAAAAAAAGGGGGGGGATGAAAGGGGTATAAAAAGAGACAAATAGTCTCTCGTTCTTTAATATTTTAGCAATGCTCATTAGTGGCACTTTGGCTAAAGGTCTAACAGCATTTCCGTAATGTGTGCATTCTTGAGAAAAGCTGATCTCATGATAACTGCCTATAAAAATGTTATTTCAGTAGAAACAAGGCCTAACATCTCCTTCTTTTCTTATTGTCTTTAATAAGGAGCTGGAAACAAAAGAGCTGACAGAGATTTTTCCTTGAGTTCTTCCGGCAAATGGGGATTCACTAAAACACTACCGGCTAGTTCAGTAGATAATTGGGGTTGTTTAAAAACTATATATATATGTATAGAAGCACGAAGCCAAAAACACCAGCCTGAAGATGACGAATGGGACTTCGTCGAAACGTCACCAAGACACTTCCAATTTTATGCAGGAGAAAACCCGAATAATCAAAGACCTACATAAAAACACCTGCGAAAACCTCAGTATATATCAGTCGAGCCCAAAAAGCAAAGTGAAGATACATTTGTTCTGATAAAATCTATCTCAGGAACATTCATGGTGTGTATGTGTGCTTGTGTGTGGTTAAAATGGTCAAGATGTTCCAAGCTCCACCCATTTTTAATATATTTGATGCCATGAAAAAGTATGTGGAACTTTGGTCATACTTCTGTGGCTACCATCTTGGTGTTTCTTTAACCGTATCTTACGAATACCCTCTATATCCAGGAACAGCAGTCTAGTTAAAGTATCACCAACACCACTCCCGCCAACACTGTCAGGGCAAGCCACATGAATATAAACAGAGACCAAACCCCACTCTCTTCCAGCACTGATGATGTTACCTAGATGGATAATGAAATGTCTGCAAGAAAACAACCAAGCTCAAAGAGCACCAAGGCCCCTATAGTCCTCCTCCTCCTCCTCCTCCTCCTCCTCCTCCTCCTCCTCCTCCTCCTCCTCCTCCTCCTCCTCCTCTCCACAAATCCAGCTACCTTCCAGCATGATGTTAAGTAGTTGGGTAATGAAATGCCTTCAGGAAAAAACAAATCAAGCTCACAGAGCACTAAGGACTCCACAGTCGTCATAAGGAACTAAGATGATCAAAGGCCTGGAGACTAAAACATATGAAGAACAGCTGCAGGACTTGGGTTTGGCTAGTCTAAGAAAAGGAGAAATAGGGGAGACATGATAGCAGTGTTCCAGTATCTGAGGGGACCAGGTTGTTCATGAAAGCACTAGAGGGAAGGACGAGAAACAATAGTTGGAAACTGACCAAGGAGAAAAGCAACCTGGAATTAAGGAGAAACTTCCTGACAGTGAGGACAATCAACCAGTGGAGCAGCTTACCCCCAGAAATTGTGGGTGCTCCATCGCTGGAGATTTTTAAGAGGAGAGTAGACATTCACCTGTCTGAGATGGTTTAGTTTCTCCTGCTTGAGCTGGGGGCTGGACTAGAAGACTCCAAGGTCCTTTCCAGCTCCTATTCTATTCTATTCTATTCTATTCTATTCTATTCTATTCTATTCTATTCTATTCTATTCTATTCTATTCTATTCTATTCTATTCTATTCTATTCTATTCTATTCCATTCCATTCCATTCCATTCCATTCCATTCCACTCCATTCCATTCCATTCTATTCTATTCTCAATAAAGATTCTATTCTATTCTATTCTATTCTATTCTATTCTATTCTATTCTATTCTATTCTATTCTATTCTATTCTATTCTATTCTATTCTATTCCATTCCATTCCATTCCATTCCACTCCATTCCATTCCATTCTATTCTATTCTCAATAAAGATTCTATTCTATTCTATTCTATTCTATTCTATTCTATTCTATTCTATTCTATTCTATTCTATTCTATTCTATTCTATTCTATTCTATTCCATTCCATTCCATTCTATTCTCAATAAAGATTCTATTCTATTCTATTCTATTCTATTCTATTCTATTCTATTCTATTCTATTCTATTCTATTCTATTCTACTCTACTCTACTCTACTCTACTCTACTCTACTCTACTCTACTCTACTCTACTCCGTTCCGTTCTGTTCCGTTCTATTCTGTTCTATTCTATTCTATTCTCAATAAAGATTCTATTCTATTCTACTCTACTCTACTCTACTCTACTCTACTCTACTCTACTCTACTCTACTCTACTCTACTCTACTCTACTCTACTCCACTCCACTCCACTCCACTCCACTCCACTCCACTCCACTCCACTCCACTCCACTCCATTCTATTCTATTCTATTCTATTCTATTCTATTCTATTCTATTCTATTCTATTCTATTCTATTCTATTCTATTCTATTCTATTCTATTCTATTCTCAATAAATATTCTATTCTGTTCTGTTCTGTTCTGTTCTATTCTATTCTATTCTACTCTACTCTACTCTACTCTACTCTACTCTACTCTACTCTACTCTACTCTACTCTACTCTACTCTACTCTACTCTACTGTGTTCTGTTCTGTTCTATTCTATTCTATTCCTCCTCTCCTTCCTCTCCACAAACCCCACTTCCTTTCAGCACTGATGATGCTACCTAGCTGAGTAATGAGACATCTGTAAGAAGGAAACCAAGCTCAGGAAGCACCAAGGACCCCATGGATACCTCTGACTTATGTGGTTGCTGAATTGACACCAAGTCAATGACACATACTAATCATTTCCAAGATAGGACAACTAACTTCTTTGCTTAATGAATGCATGGACTACACAAGGTTCTGCAGGATAGTTTTTGGGCAGGATGTTGTCATCCTTGTGAGGTTCACTTTTGGGATATTCGTTTACAATATTTCTCCACATATTCCCTTGTTGATATTCTCTTGTTCTGCGACATACGGTGTGAATTTGAGATTGGCACTGAATGAAGATGGGAGTCAAATCAAGTTCTGTCAGTAGATGGTTGCAAATGGTAGATACAGTGGTACCTCATCGATAATTGATTACAGGAGGCACAATGAGTATCAAAAATGATGAGTACCAGACAAATTTTTCCCATAGGGAATAATGTAGCAAATCACAAGGCAGCCAACACCAACAAGTTCTAGCTCATACATTGAGTACCAAATAAATGATGAGCACCAGGACAAAACTTTCACATTAATTGCATTGTGTACTGTTGAAAGAAAAATCTTCATCAGGTTTCAGTCCAAGCCGGGAGTAAACAAAATGGAGACTGCTTTAGAAAGAAGGTTGTAGCTTATCGGCGAGGAGAGCCAGACAGAAAGATGGCTCTGAAAAAAACTGACCACATGTAGCAGCGAGTGGTGGGTTTTTATACCTTCTGGGGCTCTTGAGGTTGTTTCCTGTTCCTTTTTGAGGCTTTGTGTTTCCTGTGTCGTGTACTTTGACCTGAGTCTGAGTGTGCCCTTTTGGTATTGGTCAGTTAATCCTATTATGTTTCCTGTCTTTAGAATTTGGGTGGGGGTATGTAGATTTTTAGGGGTCTTTGTCTTCCTTATTTCTTCAGTTTCTAGTTGGATGGGGCCAACCTTTCTGAAAGGATTATTGAATTTGCATTTCTAAAAGCTGGCCTCTGCCTAGGGGCTGGCACTGATTTCTGGGGGCTGGTTTCTGTCTTTTTTAAAGATCTGTTCCATTATTCCTTTGGGGAAATACAATATTTTGCCCTTCTAAATATTTCCTTCTTGGGGGGGGTGACTTCCCACAGTACCAAATTCAATGAGTTTCAAAGCAGTTGAGTACCAAGGCACTGTATATAAAGGAGGGAACAGAGGCTTGCTTGAACCCCACAGAACGTGAAGAGTATACCTAGCATGTGCTGAAGGCTCAATGCAAGGCCAGGCCTGTCTATTGATAGCACCAGGGTATGATTGCTTCAGTGAACAAAGAAGCAGACATTTGAAGCAACCTAGAAACTAATGAGCTAGGCAACTGTTTTCAAAATGTGGATATCTGCACCGTGTATTACAGCTTCCACAAATAAATTCTATCACCATCCAGGAAATAAAATGCAATTCCAGAAAGTGGAAAAGTGTAGGTAGGGGAGGGATAGGAATGTTCTTAAAATATCAGGAATGGTATTCATGGTGAATATCCATTTAATATTCAACAGTTTCTTTCGTGTTATGAATCCATGTAACAATAGATGATCTTGTTCAACCCCTTCATAACCTTAATTACAATGAAAAAAAAAACCCATTTTAATGCTCGTAAACCGATCTGACTTTCCAGCTTTTGTGGCTTGGAATAGGCCATTCAAAATAAGTCCCTGAGATAAATAAGGTAGCTATTTTTCTTTCTTGCTTTGCTCTTCTCATAATTCTTCTTGGTAACAGCTACCCAGGGAAAACTAAGCAAGAACTGCTTGTAATCTTGCTTCACCAGTTTCTTTGTTTCTGCTTTAACACACCCACATATGCCCACACAATCACACAAATCAATAAATACTCTTAAAATTGTGTTGTGTCTGTGTCTGGAAGGATGAAAGTCTTCAAGAAATCATGAAGAGAGCTTCTGGGAGTTCATACAAAACACTCCTAAAACACACACACACACACACACACACACACACACACAGCAAAGTATAGGGTTTCCTGCTGAGCATGGGGTTAGACTAGAAGACCTCCAGGATCCCTTCCAACTCTGATATTCTGTATTCTATATTATTAAAGATACCTGTATGGAATGCTATTGTCCCAGAAAAAAAATGAAATAATTGTTCATGATCTGAAAAGAGCCAAAGCTGCATAATTCTGTTTGTCAGTCCTGCAGAGTCAGTCCTTGTTTAGTGACCACAATTGGAGCAACTGAGTTATTCAGTGAAGTGGTTGCTAAGTGAATCCTTCACTGTGCTTAAGATCTGACTTCAGTTTTCCTTTCCTGTACAGGCTTAACAGAAGTGGGAGGGTTGATTACAAAGCTACTTTTCTGTCATAACTGTGAACAGTTGCTAAATGAGGCAGTTGCTAAATAGAATAGAGTAGAGCTGGAAGGGACCTTGGAGGTCTTCTAGTCCAGCCCCCTGCTCAAGGCAGGAGACCTTATACCAATCTGGACAAATGGTTGTCTAGTCTATTTTTGAAAACCTCCAGCGATGGAATCAAGCTGATCCATTGATTAATTGTTCTCACTATCAGCAAATTTTTCTAGAATAGAATAGTGGAATGGAATAGAATAGTGAAATGGAACAGAACAGAACAGAACAGAACAGAACAGAACAGAACAGAACAGAACAGAATAGAATAGAACAGAACAGAATAGAATAACAGAGTTGGAGGTCTTCTAGTCCAACCCCGCTGCTCAGGCAAGAAGCCCTATATATATATTGTCCAATCTCTTCTTAAAAACTTCCAGTGTTGGAGCATTCACAACTTCCAGAGGCAAGTCGTTCCCCTGATTAATTGTTCTAACTGTCAGGAAAGTTCTCCTTAGTTCTAGGTTGTTTCTCTCCTTGATTAGTTTCCACCCGTGGCTTCTTGTCCTGCCTTCAATTGCTCTGGAGAATAGCTTGACTCCCTCTTCATTGGGGCAACCCCTGAGATTAGTCTTTAGTTCCAGGCTGGATCTCTCTCTGATGAACTTCCACCCATTGCTTCTTGTCCAGTTGTCAGGTGTATGGAGCAACTTGTGAGGTGATGCATGTGCAAAAGGGGTGCACTCTGAGTTGTGACATTGCGATGCAGGTTGCATGGTCCTCTGTCCCCTGCCTTGTTCCGTCACAGATGGCCATTTGTTTACCTCTTTCCTAGCCAGCCATTATTGAGCAAAGGTAACAGAATAACAGAGGGAAGGGACCTTGGAGGTCAAGTGGCTATCCAATCTCTTCTGAAAAACCTCCAGTGATGAAGCACCCAGAACTTCTGAAGGCAAATCATTCCACTGGTTAACTATTCTCACGGTCAGGAAATTTCTCCTTAGTTCTAGGTTGCTTCTCTCCTTGATTATTTCCATCCATTGTTTCTTGTCTTGTCTTCTGGTGCTTTGGGAAATAGATTGGACCCCCCCTTCTTCCTGGTTCTGCAGACCCTCTATCCAGTGGATAACTAAGAAAATCACGGAAGCCAACATGATGCCTATCATTCATTGTTGCCTCGAATGGAAGAATGGGGTGAAAGAGTTTCAACTAAAGAAGGTACCCCCAGAATGTATTTAGAATAATGTGGTTTTTTTCCCCCCAGAATGAAAAATGCACTCAGTTTTTGAGAAATCTGCTCCCAGCCATGCTATGGCCACCAGCATTATAGCTTTGATCCCTGCCAACAATTAAAGACAATTGGGAAGGAATCAGCTGAACTTGGGATATCTCATCTAACTTGGCCTTGAAATTTATGGCTCTCCCTGTGATAAATCAGACCATCAATGGTTTTGACTTTTGATCCATCCTACCAGACGGACTCCTTGTCTGGAAGCAGACCCTGCTTGATGTCCTGGGTGGAGACATCTTCCCATCAAGATATTTGTCTAATTCATGGGGGAAAATATGGAAGCCTCTCTTTGTCTAGAACACAAGCATTTAAAATGTTTATTACAGCACATGGCGTCTTGCTGGAGGAGCTGGCCTTTTCATCTCTGGCAGCTGTCAGTGAAAAGAAGAAAGCACATCTCTGCTTGAATGGGTTGTTAACATGTTGTCTGAATTCACCTTGGATGAAAGCTCCTTTATGCTGGCTCAGATGTGGCAGTGAGCAGAGGCTCCAAACCAAAAGGAGGTGAGGCTCAGACACGTCGCCTCCTTGCCTGAAGTGCAGAAGGTTTTGCAAAATCCCTCTTGCTTTTCTCAGTTCAGCTCCCTGTGGAATTTTCTGCCCTTATAACTTTTGTGTGATAGATATTATAGTAACAGACTATGCTCTTCGCACACCAATTACTCCTCCTCTGATGGATTTACACCTCCGAGAAGGGCTACATTTGAAAAAAAGAAAAAAAGAAAGAAAAACAGATGCTGAACTCTATCGTTTTAAAACTTTTGTGCTCATCCCTCTGGCCTCTCTGAAAACAGCAGCATAATCAGGAAGCTGCACAATTTAAAATGCTATTAAGTGGATATTGTCCAATCCAGCAGGATGAAGTTTGAAATAATTATGAAGCAGGCATCAGATGATACTCTGGCAGTTGCAAACTCAGTTTTATCTTCACATTGATGGAAAGAGCAGAGCAGAGCAGAGCAGAGCAGAGCAGAGCAGAGCAGAACAGAACAGAACAGAACAGAACAGAACAGAACAGAACAGAACAGAATAGAATAGAATAGAATAGGAAGAGACCTTAGAGGTCTTCTAGTTCAGCCCCCTGCTAAAGCACGAGAACCTATACCATTTCAGACAAATGACTGTCCAGTCTCTTCTTAAAAACCTCTAATGATGAAGCCCCCACAATTTCCGGAGGCAAGCTATTCCACTGGCTGATTGTCCTCACTGTCAGGAAGTTTCTCCTTAGTTCCAGGTTGCTTCTCTCTTTGATCAGTTTCCAACCATTGTTTCTTGTCCTTCACTTTGGTGCTTTGGTAAACAACCTAGCCCCCTCTGCCCTGTGGCAGCCCCCCAGATACTGGAACACTGCTATCATGTCTCCCCTATTTCTCCTTTTCTTTAGACTAGCCAAGCCCAAGTCCTGCAGCCGTTCTTCATATGTTTTAGTCTCCAGGACTTTGATCCTCTTAGTTGCTCTTCTCTGAATTTTTTCCAAACTCTCCACATCTTTTTTTGTGATATGGTGACCAAAATTAGCTGCAGTATTCCAGGTGTGGCCTCACTAGGGCTTAATAAAGCAGTACTAATACTTTGCATGATCTTGATTCTATGCCTCTGTTTATACAACCCAGGTTTGTATTAGCTTTTTTGGCTGCTGCTGCACATGGTAGACCATCTCTTCCTCCATCTTACCCACCACTTGCCTTCCGGTAGACATCTTTCCTTTGCAACTCACAGAATTTTTGTTATCCCTGAAAATGTCACCGGCTGCTGCAAGGAGCCAACTGAAAACGTGCAACAACAGCTCTAAAAAGAAACAGCGTACAGAAAGGCTTGTCTACCAGCCAGGAAATTCTCCTTTCTGGGATAAGCAATTTATGTCTTATCAGTGCAAGAGGAGAAAACAGCAGCTCCCATTGGTGCAAGGAGATTATCAGAATGAAAACAAACAAACAAACAAACTGTAAATCACAGGCCTATCTGCTAATAATATGGAAAGCCAGAGAGAGTGAGTTAGTTCCCTTGGACAACTAAGACTCACCTGGATGGACATTTTAAAAGGCTCTTCGTAATGGAGATGCCTTTGATAGAAGGTGACTTTGTGTTCTTTTGTTGTGTTTCGTTTCATCCTCAACAATGGTGACACATGGCTAGACTCAATGTTCAAAGAGGAACAGCAAGATGGAGAAGGAGGGAGATCACCCCAATGTTTACCAGACTTGTGTTTAACAAGCTGACGCTTGCCACCTTTCAAAAGTAGCAGATATGAATTTTGTCATCTGGTCATTTGAGAGGACCAGGCTCAATCAGAGTGCTAAGCAGAACAAATTTAACATGTTTAAAACATCAGGGCATTGTTCGTCGAGAGCATAAAAATCACTTCTCAAAATATAGGCAGAAATCCCTCTTCTAAATAAAATTGAACCAAAATAAACGAGATTCCATAATGAAATTTTGACTTCAAAGACCGTGATTTAGCAGGCTTTGGATGTAACGGGGGGAAAAAAAATCTGACTTTCGGTTTTGCTTCAAGCAACAGATAAATGTCAAGTATTTGGTGAAACAGTCCAGATGATGGACATTTTTGCCCATGTGCAAAGAAATACAGTTCTGTGTGTTGTTAGGCGTGACCATGAGGTAGTGATGTTTGGTATTTTGTATGTTATTTATTATTATTATTATTATTATTATTATTATTATTATTATTATTATTATTATTATTATTATTATTATTATTATTATTATTATTATTATTATTATTATTATTATTATTATTATTATTGTTGTTGTTGTTGTTGTTGTTATTGTTGTTATTATTATTATTATTATTATTATTATTATTATTAATTATTTTATTCAAATTTCTATGCCGCCCTTCTCCTAGGACCTAGGGCGGCTTACAACAACAATACAATTACATGTGAGGAATTTAATAATAATAATCAACCATCCAATCCAGAAACACATTCAATTCAATCTAAAACACATGCATACAACATGCAATCACAATCAAACACACAATCAATGATGGAGGCACATTCCTAGGCCCGGGGGCAGAGCACTGTTCATACGCCCCAAGCCTGTCGGCATAAATAGGTCTTCAATAATTTCCGGAAAGCTAGGAGGGAGCAAGCAGTGCAGACCTCTGTGGGAAGTTGGTTCCAGAGGGCTGGGGCAGCAACAGAGAAGGCCCTTGCCCTAGGACCTGTCAGATGGCATTGCCTAATAGATGGGACTCGTAGGAGGCCAACCCTATGTGCCCTAACCGGTCGCTGGTTTTAAAATATGTTGTAAATAAACAATCAAAAGTGACAATCAAAAAGGCAAAATGGAAATAAAAAGGCCAAGACATCTTCTCACCACCAATCAACACCCAGATAAGCAGATGTCAAGGTAATGATTTAAAAGCTAACCAGCTGATGTAATGTAAGATGCATGATGTAATGATGAATGACTCAGCAGGGTCTATGTCCCTTTAAGAGCCAGCTGAGTCTGTATCTCTTTAAGAGCCTCATATAAAAGGGAGGTTTCCGCAGATGTGTTCTCTCTCTTTCATTTCCTGCTGTAATTGCTTTGTGTTGGATCCTGCTGTATTAACAAGTGTATGTATATTGTTCCTGGTGTATGATATTGTGGTTGTGTAAGATAAACCACCATTTAATATAGACCACTGTTTACTGTGTTTACTCCTTGGTTATCTCAGCGCAATAAGACTATGCATGCTCTGACAACAGAGAATAACACCAAGATTAATAGTAAACCAACAATCAAGAAGTAAACAGTACTCCAATCAAGAAACTACCAGCTCAAACAAAGTAACTAACAGTAAACAACAATTAAGGAATTACCTAGAACCCTCCCATCAACACTAACAGGGCAAGGCATTTTTATATATATAAGAAGAGAGCACTGATGATGTTACATAGTAGAGCAGGGGTCTTCAAACTCGGTCCTTTTATGATTCATGGACTTCAACTCCCAGAATTGGCTGGCTGAGGAATTCTGGAAGTTGAAGTCCATGAGTCATAAAAGGGCCAAGTTTGAAGATCCCTATAGTAGAGTAATGAAACATCTGCAAGAAAACTACCAAGCTCAGAGAGCTCCAGGGACCCTAAAGATCAACCCTGAGTTACCAATTTTCTCTTCTATCATTTAAGACAATTACTTGCTGCTCTACAGCCAGGTGTACACAGATACAAAAATAACAATGATTATTTTTCTCTTAATCACAAATAATCTTCCTGTCATTCTTCTCCCTCACAGGAAGCCTTTATCTCTTATCTTCCTCTTGTCTTATTAAGCTGCTGGACTCGTGAACAATATCACCATCTCTTTCAAGATTCATCTCCTTTCCCTTTGTATCATTAAATAATTTTTCTGTCTAAATCCTGGATTTCTTTTTGATTTCTTTAGATTACTTTATTCAGCTAATTGCCTCTTTTTCGTTTTTCCTAACTGTTTCTTCAAAGAATACCTCTGGGCAGACCTGTCTACATCACCAAGTCTTGCAAGGCTACTGGCTCTTGTGTCTGCAATGTCTATTTCTTTTAATGTCAACAACAACAAAAAAAACTCCAATCCTTTTAATGTCTTTTCCAAGTGTTGCTTGATCCTCTTCTTCCATCCCTCAGAAGCAGCTTTTTTCAGCTACTCTTTTAAGAATAGAATAGAATAGAATAGAATAGAATAGAATAGAATAGAATAGAATAGAATAGAATAGAATAGAATAGAGCTGGAAGATACCTTGGAGGTATTCTAGTCCAGCCCTCTGCTCAAGCAGGAGAACCTATACTATCCCAGAAAGGTGAATGTCTAGTCTCTTCTTAAAAGCCTCCAGTGATGGAGTGTCCAAAATTTCTGGAGGCAAGCTGTTCCACTGGTCGATTGTCCTCACTGTCAGGAAGTTTCTCCTTAATTCCAAGTTGCTTCTTTCTTTGGTCAGTTTCCAACCATTGTTTCTCATCCTTCCCTCTGGTGCTTTGGTGAACAACCTGGCCCCCTCTGCCTTGTGGCAGCAGATCAAAGCCCAACCCTCCCCTTTTTTGTAAAATAGAGGTGGGAATTTGATTGGAAATCCTCCCTGCCTTTTTGAGATTGTTGGCACAGTCTCCATCCCCATGATTAAGTGTCTACTGATGACCTCTGAGGATAAGTTATCAAATCTCACACATGTGACTGACATTCTATGGGGACCATTTAAAGCAGTGGTTCTCATCCTTTTTAATGCCGCAACCCCCAACCAGCCGTAAGTCGAGGACTACCTTTATTTCCCTGCCCGGGAGCGCCACACATGCGTGGTGCCACCCCCTGCACCGGCCGAGGCGTAGCTGGCAAGGGGCAGTGACGGTGCAGGGCGACCACCAGCTGAGCCACCAGCTGGCCCAGCCCAAGGGAGGTAAGGCACCCTCCGGGCCCCATGCGTGCCAGCAACCCTCCCTGCGCCCGCCGGCCTCCCCTCTCCCACCCCTGGCCCTCTTTGACTTCCATTTGTAGTAGTTGCTCAGCAGGGAGGGGTGGAAACTTCCAGACAGCTCACCTTTGCTGCAGACAACATGCAGCACCATTTGCAGACTGGGACTTTTGGCGGGCTCAGCAGGGCAGAGACAGCCTGGACAATTCCTATTGGCTTTTGAAAGCCAATAGAGTTAGACTCTATTCAAGAGAGTCTATTCTATTGGCTTTCAAAAGCCAATAGAATAAGAGGGAGTAGCACAGCTAAGGAAAAGGGGGAAAAATGGCGGACTGCGTTGTTTGGCGACCCCCGTGAAATGGTCGTTCGATCCCAAATAGGGTTGCGACCCACAGGTTGAGAACCACTGATTTAAATCTTTACAACAGGGGTCTTCAGACTTGGCCCTTTTATGACCTGTGGACTTCAACTTCCAGAATTCCTCAGCCAGGCCTAGCTGAGTCATAAAAGGGCCAAGTTTGAAGACCCCTGATTTAAAGCTTTACAATCATTTGTTTGTCTGTCTGTCTTTCTGTCTGTTGCCAGTTTGATCTGGTAGTTATGATACCAGGCTAGAAACTGGGAGACCATGAGTTGTAGTTCAGCCTTAGGCATGAAAACCAATCACCAAAGACAGTGAGTTGTAATCACTTCTTAGACAGTAAAGCTCACTAGGTGACTTTGGGCCAAGCACCAGGAAACTGAGTTCTAGTACCACCTCAGGCACGAAAGTATGTTCTTTCAGCCAAACTGACCTCACAGGGTTATTGTTACAGGAAAATAGGAGAAGAAAGGAATTTAGATTTGAGTTGTTTGTTATTTTTGCATTGTATTTATATTATATTATTTTTAAAAGGTTAGTGGCCTATATATAACGGTCCTATATTATATATGAAGAATGTGATCCTTCTGGAAAGAAGAATATTTATCTACTTGGATAAGCTTGGCCAGGTAGTTAAATATTTGTTTCTACCATGTTGTTGTTGTTTAGGGAGACAATTGTATAAGAGCAGCATGCTTAAATCTTAGCTAAACTTGGATAACTTCAGTTAACCCAGATTGTCATAATCAAAACACAGTACTTCACACACAAACTAGTAGGATTTTTGTTATGGAGGTGCTGGTTTTGGGCTCAAAAAAAATTCCTTTTACAAGTGAAAAGACATTTGGTTTAATAGGCACCCTTGTTAAAGCAAGAGAATATTATTTCATATACTACATAGCTTCATTGTAAAAGAGTGCCAGATGCTAATAAAGGAGTACACCCTAATATTGTGTTTCTCAATCTTGGTTGATTTGAAGATGTGTGGACTGGGAAATTGTGCTGGCTGGAGAATTCTGGGAGTTGAAGTCCACAGGTCTTAAAGTTATCCAGGCTGAGAAATACTGGCTTATTACAAGAAAAGGATTTCCTCTACTTTGAGTTAAGAAAGGTTGGAAGAGGATCTGTGGCTTAATTGGGGGAGTGAAAAAAGAAAGAAAGAAGAAAAGAGAGAAAGAAAAGAGAGAAAGAAAGAAAGAAAGAAAGAGAAAGAAAGAAAAAGAGAAAGAAAGAAAGAAAGAAAGAAAGAAAAAAGAAGAAAAGAAAGAGAGAAAGAAAGAAAGGAAAGAAAGAAAGAAAGAAAAAGAAAGAGAGAAAGAGAGAAAGAAAAAAGAAGAAACGAAAGAGAGAAAGAAAGCAATAAAGAGAAAGAAAGAAAAAGAAAAAGAGAAAGAAAGAAAGAAAGAAAAAGAGAAAAAGAGAAAGAAAAAAGAAGAAAAGAAAGAGAAAGAAAGAAAAAGAGAAAAAGAGAAAGAAAAAAGAAGAAAAGAAAGAGAGAAAGAAAGAAAAGAGAAAGAAAGAAAGAAAAAGAGAGGAAGAGAAAGAAAAAAGAAGAAAAGAAAGAGAGAAAGAAAAGAGAGAAAGAAAGAAAAAGACAGAAAGGAAAGAAAGAAAGGAAAGAAAGAAAAAGAAAAAGAAAAAAAGAAAGAAAAAGAGAAAGAAAGAAAGAAAGAAAGAAAAAGAGAGAAAGAGAGAAAGAAAAAAGAAAAGAAAGAAAGAAAGAAAGAAAGAAAGAAAGGAAAGAAAAAATAAATAAATAAATAAATAAATAAATAAATAAATAAATAAATAAATAAATAAATAAATAAATAAAGAAAGAAAGAAAGAAAGAAAGAAAGAAAGAAAGAAAGAAAGAAAGAAAAAGAAAAAGCCACTGATAAAACTTTTGCCTGATGAGCTGCACAGTACAAAACAGCTTTTTCAACCCGGTACTCTGCAGATAAGTGGGATTTCTGCTCCTGTAATCCCCACCTGGGGAAGTTTGCATGAAAGCATTGTCTAGGATGTGTTTTGCTTTGCGTTGATAAAGCATTCCCCCCACCCTTATTTTCATCAGGAAGCCAGTTGAAGTCTGACATTCTAAGCCAGGGGGTCTATTCATCTTTTTTTTTCAATCAAAATTCACATTTTGTTTGCCGGTTATGGCCCAGGGCCGTGGTCTCAAAGGTAAGGCCAAATCTTCAGTTGAGCTGAGCAAAAACTAATTTGATCAAATGTCCCTCATATATCTAGCAGAAGAGCGAGTTTGGTCTAGTGGTTAAGCCTCAGGCTAGAAAGGAGGAGAAGGGTGCATTCTAGTGTCACCTTAAGCACAAATGATGTGGCCTTGGGCCAGTCACCAGAAAATTGTGAGTTCTAGTCCTGCCTTAGGCATGAAAATTAGCTACTGTACTTGACATTAGACTAGTCACTCTCTGTCAGCACAACTCACCCCACAGGGTTGTTGTTGAGGGGGAAATGGGAGGGGGGAACTGTATTAGATAAATCTGCCATCTTGAGTTATTTATAAAAATAAATAAATAAATAAGGAAGGAAGGAAGGAAGGAAGGAAGGAAGGAAGGAAGGAAGGAAGGAAGGAAGGAAGGAAGGAGGAAGGAAGGCAACATCTCTTTTACAACTTTAGAAAACAAAAGCCAAACCTTTTAATCTTTAAGAGAGAGAGAAAGAGAGGGAGGGAGAGAAAGAAAGAAAGAAAGAAAGAAAGAAAGAAAGAAAGAAAGAAAGAAAGAAAGAAAGAAAGAAAGAAAGAAAGAAAGAAAGAAAGGAAGAAAGGAAGGAAGGAAGGAAGGAAGAAAAAAAGAAAGACAGAAAGAAAGAAAGAGAGAGAGAAAGAGAGAGAGAGAAGAAAGAAAGAAGGAAGGAAAGAAAGAAAGAAAGAAGGAAGGAAGGAAGGAAGGAAGGAAGGAAAGAAAGAAAGAGAAAAGAAAGAAAGAAAGAAGAAAAGAAAGAAAGAAAGAAAGAAAAAGAAAGAAAGAAGGAAAGAAAGAAAAAGAAAGAAAGAAGGGAGGAAGTAAGGAAGGAAAGAAAGAAAGAAAGAAGGAAGGAAGGAAGGAAAGAAAGATAGAAAATGAAAGAAAGAAGGAAAGAAAGAAAGAAAAAGAAAGAAAGAAGGGAGGGAGGGAGGAAGGAAAGAAAGAAAGACAGAGAGAGAGAGAAAAAGAGAAAGAAAGAAAGAAAGAAGGAAGGAAAGAAAGAAAGAAAGAAAAAGAAAGAAGGGAGGGAGGGAGGATGGAAAGAAAGAAAGAAAGAAAGAAAGAAAGAAAGAAAGAAAGAAAGAAAGAAAGAAAGAAAGAAAGAAAGTCTAGGTAGTCCTTGATGTATGACCACAATTGAGCTCAACATTTCCGTTGCTAAGCGAGACATTTGTTAAACAAATTTTGCACCATTTTATGGCCTTTCTTGCTACACTTGTTAAGTGAATCGCTGCAGTTAAGTTAGTAACGTGGTTGTTAAGTGAATCTGGCTTGCCCACTGACTTTGCTTGTCAGAAGGTGACAAAAGGGGATCACCTGACCCCAGGACACTGCAGTCGTCATAAACATGAACCAGTTGCTGAGCGTCTGAATTGTCATCCTGTAGCCATGGGGATCCTGCAGCGTTCGTAAGTGTGAAAAACAGCCATAAGATGTTGTAACATTGAACAGTCACTATATGAACTGTTGTAAATTGAGGACTGCCTGTATCCTCATGTCTTTCGTCTGTCCAAGAATTCGATGAGTTGAGTTCTATGAACCCAAATTACTTTTTGAATTCCAGAGAAGAGCGATAGTTCCACACTGCAAGTGTTGCTTGAGCAGAGTCCGTAGGATTGTCTGGGATGCTACACACCCTCTTCACAACCTGTTTTCCTTGTTCCCTTCTGGGAGGAGGAGGCTCCATGGTATCCGAAGTAGAACATCCAGATTCAGTCACAGTTTTGTTCCACACAGTATTAACCTTGTGAACCCTAAAGCTTCCTCCTTCCATTATGTATTCAAGATGGACAGTGATTAATATTTATATGTTACTTATAGTAAGGTTGTAGGTCTATAAATATGTTGTATATAGCATGTTTTAAATGTGTTATGTATGTGTACACTTTGAGAGGAAGCAACTAGATTTCATTTTTAATGTGTGCCAGTGTGCCCACAGTAAAAAATGACAATAAAGATTATCTTATCTACTTCTCCCTGTTGAAATGTTTAAAGAAGTTGCTCAACTACTAAAGCTTTACATTAAATTATTATTTTTTAATTACATTAAAAAACCTCAAAATGGCCACAACCTTGATTTTGTATCCCTATTGTTGTATGTTATGTTCTACGATGATCGCTTCTCAAGATTTTGTGTACAATGCTGATTGTTTTAATAAAGGAATTTTTTATTAAAAAAAAAAAGATAAGACAGAAACAAACTTCCGTTTGCTTTCAGGATTGATGATAAGCCTTTGAGGTTGGCCAAGTCAAAAGAGAGAGAGAGAGAGAGAGAGAGAGAGAGAGAGAGAGAGAGAGAGAGAGAGAGAGAGAGAGAGAGAGAGCAGGAGTTCCATGAACTAAAACTTATTGGAGTAGAAGACTTCCAAGGTTCCATCCAACTCTTTATTCTATTATTCAATTCAACCCCACCACTCCCAGCTACATGTGGTCAACTGCTCCAGAGCCACATGTCTTGTGGTTCTGCTCTTCAATAAACTACAACCTTCTTTCTAAAGCAGTCTCCATTTTGTTTATTCCCGGTTTTGACAGAACCCTGATGATGATTTTTTTCTTTCAACAACAGAATTTTGAAAAGCTGCCAGAATTCTTTCCTGTCCCAAGTTATGCTAAACAAAATCAAGGTGGGGTCATTTTGAGTTTCTTTCTCATGTTTTTTTCCTATCTCTAGACTGCAAACTCTCTTCTCCAACTTGACAGTGTTGAGAAACACTAGGATAATGTGACAGGTTAGGATAAGGAAATGGAATGAGGGAAAACAATGAGCATAATGGAGCTGGTAAGTAAATTGTGCTTGTCATTGTCTTGCTGCAATCTAACTGCTGAGTAGAAAATGTGTTAGGAGTGGCCACATTAACCACACTATCAAGGTCAAGCATACTGAATGAGTTGCCATGGGAAACAAATTACGAAGATGTCAGCTAAAGCTTGAGGGTCTCTCAAGCATTTACCTATTAAATGCTTGAGAGATTTCAGGAACAACAGAAAGCTGAGAATGAGCACAGCAGTAATAAGAAGGATGTCTAAAGCAGATGTTACTTTGACCTTACAGTAGCTGTTTATAATTTGACTGCTACATTCCTGGCCCTCATTTTACCAGGGACTTGCCAGAAAGGAGTTAAAGAAGGCAATGCATTTTTTCAGGACAATGACACCACCAATCTAGCCTTCTCAAGGTTCCCATGTAATGCACCCTGCCGAAGGATCACCAAGTGAGAACTTCACAGCAGATGTCCAACCCAGCTGAATGAGCAGGAAGAGCCACTGGATCAAGAGGAGAACACAAACTTCAGAGGGAGTAATTCAAGTGTGAATAGGCTGTCTATTACAGAAGGGCCCTGTATAAACCAAATGCTCAGTTGTGGCATTGAGGGTGGGCAATTAAAAAATGTAGGCTATGAAATCTATTTCTCTGTCCCAATTCAATGTTCTGAGATAGAGTCTTTGTTCCAGGCAGAATCTGATTAAGGCATCAGGTTAGAAACCAGGAGGTGGCGAATTCTAGTCCCACCTTAGGCATGAAAGCTACTGGGTGACTTTGGACAGTCACTCTCTCTCTCAGCTCAACCCACTTACAGGATTGTTGTTGTGGGGAAAATGGGAGGATAAAGTAGTGTTGGGTATATTGGCCACCTTGAGCTATTTATAAAAATAATAAAGGCAGGAATAGGGTAAGGTAGAGTAAGATAGGATAGAGTGGAATGGAATGAAATAATAGAATAGAATAGAGTAGAGTAGAGTAGAGTAGAGTAGAGTAGAGTAGAGTAGAGTAGAGTAGAGTAGAGTACAGTAGAGTAGAGTAGAGTAGAGTAGAGTAGAGTAGAGTAGAGTAGAGTAGAATAACAGAACATCTGGCTTATTCTCTAGTGCAGACATGTCAAACTCACGATGTCACATGACATCATGCAACGTATCGGAACGGTTTTGCCATTGCCGGCAATGGAGTGGGCGCGGCTTCTGGATGACGCATCCAGCCCATGGGCTGGCAGTTTGACACCCCTGCTCTAGTGGAACAATCTTTTTAAAATCCAGGAGGGTCATTCTTCGTTTGGCCAGTCCTTCTCAGGAAAAAACAAACAAACCTGTATAAACACATATTCCTAAAAGGACTTATGAACAAATGTACATATTTGTTTGGAATACACATATTCCAAAGAAGGACTTACAGACTGATTTATGTGCTTTAAGGAGATTTTTGACCATGAAACTATCCATGAACAGATGCTTTTCTGGGGAATGGATATAATTGTCCCACCATGCTAATAGCAAAAAATACAAGGGAAAAATAACAAGGCGTGAAAACTGTTCTTTCGGTGATTGAGAGCTAAGCATGGGGTACTAAATCTCTTTGCCTTGCAGCTTATTTCAGACTTCTGATTCCCCTTTTCCATCTTTCCCCAAGATCAAATGTGCCTTTTGCTAGACAAAGGAAGAAAGATATGCAGAGAGGCTATTTTCCAAGGGTGTGTGCACCCCACTGCCCTTGGCATTCAGAGACAACTAGAGGGGTTTTCAACATAAAGAAACAAAGTCTTCTGTGCTGAAGCATAAAAAGGTGCCCCAAGGTTGAGTACAGAGTCCCCAGTCAAGACACAAAGAAAAATGCCTAAAATACAATATATGATGCCATCCTGAGTTCAGTTCCTCTGAAGTCAAATTGTAATGCACGAGAGAACATAGGGGTCAAAGAAGAGAACATCAATTTCACAGGAGGGAATGGCGCTTGGACTGCAAGGCTTCTTCCACCATCTTGCCTTTTTTTACCACCACCTCCACTGACATCACCGATCCCCCTGCATTGTGGGAAATTAATTTGGTAGCCCTATCTCTTTGATGGTGCATCCTGCAAAATGTCCGAGAAAGATAATGACTTGATTGTAATATTTTTAAATAAATGGAATTTATTAAGCTTAAGTTTAAATGTGTGAAGAAATACAGGTTTTTATAGATTAAATTTTTTATTGAATAATGCAGTTGATGGTTAGATATAATAATGAATGAATTCATTTGAAAATGTATTAATTTGATTATAATATTCTATATAGATAGAGAGGGAAACTTTTAAGAAGTGCTGGGTATATACGTACTATGTTATTGTTTGTTTTGTTTTTTTAAAAAATGGATTATCATGTTTCCACATGGGTTCCTAAGCTGTGTTGGTGTAAAATGGAAAACTAAAAAGAATTGTTTTGATAAAAAAAAAAATGAAAAATTTTGCTGCATTCAGCTCTCAAAGGGTAACTACCTCCAGTATACACTAGATAAACGTGACAAAAGATTATGCATATACCCACATACACACACATATACGACGGAGAGAAACAACAGTCTAGTTCCGATGTATACACGGCGAGAAAAAAAATCCTGTGGATTTACAAGGAACAAAGCTGTTGCAGAATCTACTTCGAATGAGATGGGTTATAACAAGGGCTATAATTACAATTGTACTTATAGTTCAGTGAATTAGGGAGCTATCTCTCTGAGTTGCTCCTCAATGTTATCTTGTAGTTCTAAATTAAAAACAAAACAAATTCTTGCTGCACCTTTTGCCTAGATAATGATTCTTTCTTATCTCTGTCAAGATCAACTTCCTTACTCTCTACACAGGCTGACCCTGCTTACCTTCTGGATTAGCCAGAAGAATCAGCGGAATGGTTTCACCTGGTGACACTCTTAAAAATTTATTTAATGCTTTGAAATCTCCCATCTCTGCTTATCCATTCATTTGTCCACCCATCCCTCTCTCTCCATCCCTCTGTCTCTCCATCCTTCAAAGGTATCTTTCTGCTCAACTCCTGTTAGCCCAAAAGGGGATAGGTTCACTGCAAACCTCACTCTGTGGGGTCCTTTGTCCTTTCTGATCGTGGGGGAAGAGAATGAGGTTTGCATTGATGTTACCTAGTTGGGTAATGAAACTTCCACAAGAAAACAATCAAGCTCATAAAGCATCAAGGACCCCCTCATATCGATCCTGAGCTACAAATACTCTTTTCTATTAGTAAAACTCACTCTTGAGCTTTCAATAACTGCCTTACACATTATGACTTTCATGACCCAGCAGATCTACAGAAGTCTTTAGAGCTCTAGGCTCTGGCTGTATCTACCCATCTACCCTGGAGCTGAAGTGAATCACGTCTGCTAATTTTCTCAATTGGTTTTGACTGCTCCTGTTGCTTGCAAAGGCTGAACTCATCTGTGAATCTGAGATGTGTGTATCAGAAATTCCTATTTCCTCTCCAGACCCTCCCAAGGCTCTGCAAGTTCCCTCAGGCGCAAGAAAATACATGAATTTTTATGATGAAAGGACGGCTCTTGGACAATTGGGAAGTCTCTCTTTTGAAAACTTTATTAGGAAAGTACGAGTAGGTTAATTAAATCCAACGTGAAACTCTAGGGATTCTTTTTTTATTTTGAAAAAACAAGAAAAGAGGAGTCTTTCCTTCTGCAAGGATAACACTGATTATATTGTTAAGCAAATTGCTTTGATATTAGTGCATCCATATTAATGAAGAAAAAGTGTCAACGCTAGGATCTGATTTCCTTCTAAACGAAACTCCGTCTTAAAGAACTCCAGAGGGAATTTTTGACAGATGTTTTTATAGTGCCGAAGGTGAGGCCTACAAAAATATATTAGCAGCTGAAATAAAACTCAGGACTTTTCCAACAGCTAAATCTGCCCTGGGTCCAATCTTGTTTATTTGCTTCAAGAATGTAGTTTTATTTTTGTTTTTGTTTTAAAAAAAAAACCCTTTCAAGACTGGAGGTCTCCAAAGGTCACTTGGAGTAAATAACCACCCACCATCAAAACTATATTTATTTCCCACCTTTATCAACAGGGTTGTACATAATGCTCCGATTTTCTCCAGAGCAACAATTTTGTGAAGTGGGTTGGCTAAGAGAGAGTCACTGGCCCAAAGTCACTCAGCCAGTTCTCATTGAACTTAGAATAATGAAGTGGGAAAGGACCTCAGAGATAATGAAGTGGGAAAGGACCTCAGAGGTCTTCTACCCCAACCTGCTGCTTGAGCAGGAGACTCTATACCAGGGCTCTTCAAACCTGGCCCTTTTATGACTTGTGGACTTCAATTCTCAGAATTCCTCAGCCAGCATGGGAGAATTATGGCCCCTTCATGACTTGTGGACTTCAACTCCCAGAATTCTTCAGCTAGGCACACTGGCTGAGGAATTCTGGGAGTTGAAGTCCACAAGTCATAAAAGGGCCAAGTTTGAAGGCTCCTGCCCTATACCATTCCAGACAAATGGCTCTCCAGTTTTGTTTTGTTTTTAAAATCCTTCAGTGATGCTTAAAGAAAGACTGCACGTAGCTCTTGATTGACTACCATTTGTTTAGTAACTATTCAAAGTTACAATGACACTGAAAAAAAAGTGATTTTCAGCCAGTCTTTGGACTTAAGATCATTGTAACAGCCCCACATGATTAAAATATGAGCACTTGACACTGGCATATATTTGTGACAATTGCAATGTCTCAGGTGACCTGATCGTCATTTGAGATTTTCCCAGCTAGAAACATTCTTTCAAATTAGCCCTGGTTTACAATAGAAGGTCATCTTGTCCAAACCCCCAGACCCTACACCATTTCTGTCAGATGGCAGTCCAGTCTCTTTTTGAAAGCTTCCAGTGATGAAGCTCCCACAATGTCTGAAGGCAATCTGTTCCATTGGTTGATTGTTCTCACTGTCAGAAAAATTCTCCTTATTTCTAAGTTGAATCTCTCCTTGATCAGTTTCCATCCGTTATTCCTTGTCTGGCCTTTGGGTGCTTTGGAAAATAGGTTGACCCCCCTCTTTTTTGTGACAGCCCCTCAAATATTGGAACACTGCTGTCATGTCATCCCTGGTCCTCTTCTTCACTAGACTAGCCATGCCCAGTTCTTGCAACCATTCTTCATATGTTTTAGCCTCCAGTTCCCTGCTGCTCTTCTCTGCACTTTTTCTAGAGTCTCAACATCTTTTTTATAGTGTGGAGACCAAAGCTGGTTGCAGTATTCTAGTTGTGGTCTGAATAGAGTAGAGTAGAGTAGAATAGGGTAGGTAGGGTAGGGTAGGGTAGGGTACATTAGGGTCGGGTAGGGTAGGGTAGGGTAGGGTAGAATAGAGTAGAGTAGAGCAGAGTAGAGCAGAGCAGAGCAGAGCAGAGCAGAGCAGAGCAGAGCAGAGCAGAGCAGAGTAGAGCAGAGTAGAGCAGAGTAGAGTAGAGTAGAATATCTTTACTGTCATTGTGTAAGTCGCAACAAAATTAAGTGCTGTCCAAAGTGCACACTACACACAAGTAAAAGCCACAAATAAGAACATACATTATATACACACATCCTTCACATTCTACTCACCATTCTATTCATTATTCACTATTACTAAGGCTTTATAGAGTGATACAGTATTTGTACCTCATGTCATCTTGATTGAATTCTTCTGTTAATGCAACTTAGGATTGCATTGGCTTTTTAAAAGGGAAAATATGGGAATGTCTAATGCCTGTGTTTCGGAAGAACAGTTCCTCCCCTGCACAAGACAGTTATTATTATATTTTTCAAACAGAACCGAACAAGAGTGAGAGAAAGCATGCTGCACTGCTTGATCTATTATATAAATGAAACAGCTGGCAGTAGGTTGAATATTTATTTCCTGGGTTTCTCTGCAGATGGCTGAGTCTTCGTCACATCTTTGCTTCTTGCCTGCCCTTACAACGCAATTCATTTTAGCTTTGACTGGGGAATGCAAAGCAATAAACATCTCTATCCAAATGGAGGCTGATGCTCTTCATTCTTTATTACAGTGTTTCCTCAGTTTAAAATGATTCACAGGTTGAGTGACAGGGCAATTTGGGAGGGGGGAGGCAGCAAAACCTACAGTTTTGCGAGGAGGGGAAGTAACATATATATTAAATCACTTGTAGGCATTAGTCAGTCATGCAGTGTCTTCAGCCTACAGACTGAAGATTTTTTTCAGACAGTCAAGGGGAAGAAAAAAAGAAGGATTCCAAGAACATCTTGGCACTGAGGCCAAAATCTCCACAATTAACAGATCCACTTTAATGTTCTTTCACATGGGACTATGTTGCAGGTTTATTACATTTTTTCCTCTTCTTTTTTTTATGACTGTAAGAAAGCATTAATCTTTTTAGAGGAATGAAAGGAGAAAAAAAATAAATAAAGCCAATTTCATTCTATGTTTCCTCCTGTAGTTCTGAATAAGAAAGGAGAGAAAAACATGTCTCTCTAATTTTGGAAGAGCTAGATCTCTTCCTTCCTGCCTGTAATGGCAACTGACTCATATTTATGATGGCTGCGGTGCCCCCAGTCATGGGATCACTTTTTGTGACCTTCTCACAAACCAAGTCAATGAGGAAGGTAGAGTCACTAAACAACCACGTTATTACTTTAGCACCTTAACAACTGGGGCCAGGAAGGTCATAACATGGGGCAAACTAATTAACAAATGTCTCACTTAACAACAGAAATGTTGGGCTCAATTGTGGTCATAAGTCAAGGACTACCGGTCAGCTTTCTCAAGAAGACAACCGGAGATCACCAAGGACTCTACAGCAGGTGTAGGCAACCTTGGCTCTTTTATGACGCGTGTACTTCAACTCCCAGAATTCCTGAGCCAGCCATGCTGAGGGGAAAGGGAGAGGTTTCCATGCTGAGCCATGCTGGCTCAGGAATTCTGGGAGTTGAAGTCCATGAGTCATAAAAGAGCCAAGGTTGCCTACCCCTGCTCTATAGGATATATTGACAGAAGCCTGAGAACACATTCAACACAGCTATTTTTCAAGGACAACAAAGTCAAGACAGATCTGTTCCAAATCTCTTTCTCATGTTTTCTACTTTTCTAGGGCTGAACAACCCAATCACTTGTCTGAATTGCCTTCTCGAGATTTTGCAAGTACCAGTTCAATGGTTTTCAAAATGGTTAGGATGCTGAAATAGACCACTGTCAATGCTGCTAATATCGGATGTTCTTGCTTTGACAACATATGGAGATGCAGCCATTTTCCTTCTTATGTTTTACTCTTAGAGTTAGAATTAGATGATACTGGGAGGGAGGAGGAGGAATGTGTATGGGAGTTAGTTAGACATAACCAATATTGTAGCAGTGTGAGAATCAAGGTTTTTTGAAATAAGAGATGGTAAGCAATGGCGGGTTGGAGACCTGGAGGGAAAGGCTGCATTTCAAATTAATTGGAGAAAGTGATTTATGATTGTTAATCAGAGGAGGGAATTGAGCTCGATACTATGTGTTCAGGGGAGGGGAATTCATATTTTGGCTTCGCCTATGTATGTGCCGATGCTATGCTACTCGAATAAAGATTCTTTAAGGAAAACAATGTCTTGAAGTTCTTTGAAGAGTTTCATCTGTCAGAACCACACAACCACATTTTATTAGTTTCACCCTACAGATTCTCCTATGGCTTTTGTTGTTTCCTTCTTCTCCTTCCAAAGAAGCAGAAGAGTAATCCAGAGAAGCAGCAGCAGCAGCAGCAGCTTTCTTCCTTCATGCCAATGTTTCTCAACCTCAACAACTTGAAGAGGCGTGGACTTCAACTCCCAGAATTTCCCAGCCAGCATGAGACTCTAGAAAAAGTGCAGAGAAGAGCAACAAAGACGATTAAGGGACTGGAGGCTAAAACACATGAGGAAAGGTTACAGGAACTGGGAATGGCTTGACTAGTGAAGAGAAGGACAGGGGAAACATGACAGCAGTGTTCTAATATTTGATGGGCTGTCACAGAAAGGAGGGGATCAACCTATTTTCCAAAGCACCTGAAGGCCAGTCAAGTAATAACGGGTGGAAACTGATAAGGAGAGACTCAACTTAAAATAAAGAGAAATTTTCTGACAGTGAGAACAATCAACCAATGGATCAGATTGCCTTCAGAAGTTGTGGGAGCTTCATCACTGGAAGCTTTCAAGAAGAGACTGGACTGCCATCTGTCAAAAACTACAGACCTTTCAGCCTGACATCAACTGAACCTCAATTCTGGGCGTTGAAGCCCACAGCTCTTCAAATTGCCAAGAATGAGAAACATTTCTCTATGCTATTCTATTGTCTAAGAATTCTGTTCTTCCTTAAACTGCTGAGCTCTTCTGGTGCCTTTCCTGCTCAAAGCAAAGGAATCTAGAAAGCCAGGAGCAACCTTAGGGAGCGATGCAGCTCTTTCCCTACCTTGTCCCCTTGTTGCTGTTTGTTGTTGAAGGTAGCATTTTTGGTTTATTGTCATTGGTCTGTGGGTGGGGAAAGTAGACAATCAAATGAGAAGTCAGTAAAATTAAATGGAAAGATGGGAGAGAGGAGGTATTTTTAAACCCATCCTGTTACCAGAATGTTTACCACATGTCTTTCTCTGAAAAAGTAGGTTTTCATGTCTAATATGGTGGGACTGAGTGATGAGTGACAGGTACGATATGGAAGTTTCAGAACGGTGTCTTTCGAAGATGGAAGGATGATGACACCACCAACCACAGCAACAACAGTCATGATATTCACATTTTCTACCCTTGTCAAAGAAATAGGCTTGGAGGTGGTGATAATTTTCCGAGGCGAAGGAGAGGCAAACTACTAATGCAATGAAATCATAGGTTATTGTACTATTCAGGCAGAAGGTGAGGGACACCCAGCTGAGTCCTTAATCGCTTCTTCAAAGAAGAAGGTCTTGGATGCATGTCTGAAGGACCTCTGTGAAAAAGAATTTAGAATATACAGATTTTTATACGTGCAAAGAGTCTCTTTGACCTAAGCAGAACCACCATGAGCACTCAAGCATATGATTCTGCTCCTTGTGTTGACTGGATGTTTACAAGGAAAAATGCAGAGAACCAGCCTTCTTAAACTACAGAGAAATCCTTGGACAAATATTCAAGGAGATATACAGAACATCTGATGAAAGTGAGATATATAAAATATAAGAAGAAAGGATTAGGAAATGCACCTGCAGATTAAACAATAACTTGGGGAGAATTATTCTAAGGATTCATGCCTAGTTAAATTATGGTATCTTCCCCTAAGTAAACTACAATTCTTCATTCCTTGTTTAAATGTCTGTAAAGGAAAGTAAATATACATGTCCCAGGATAATGTTGCAGGATCCAATCTGGATCTGTTTCCTGGAATGGTGAAAAAGAAGAAGAAGGGAGAAAAAAAAAACCCCTTCACTGTATGTTTGGCACAGTCATCTATGAATTTCAGACTTAGAATAGATGACTTCCTTTTTTAAAAAATATCCTTGTTTTAAATTTAGGCCATGTTAGTGTTAACAGCTTTGACGGCTTGTCTGAAAGAATTCCTTTTGGAATTCAACAGAGTTCTTCTTGTCATAACTTTTTAATGCCTGGGCAGGCATGTTTGAACCCAATCTGGCAGTCAGCCATCAGCTCTGAAGGGGGATTAAATGACAAAATTATATTTACCTGGTGCAGTGTCAGATAGAATTATTCACAGCCAATGATTTGGCACAGCTGAACTTCAATCAATCAGAATAGAGCTAGAAGGATCCTTGGAGGTCTTCTAGCCCAGCCCCTTGCTCAAACAGACTTTTTTTTCAGACTTTTTAAACAGAAGTCTGTGTTAACGATTAGGATGGGGAACTGGAATCTGAGGTTAGAATAGAGTAGAATAGAATGGAATGGAATGGAATGAAATAGAATTAGAGTAGAGGAATAGAATAGAATAGAATAGAATAGAATAGAATAGAATAGAATAGAATAGAATAGAATAGAATAGAATAGAATAGAATAGAATAGAATAGAATAGAATAGAATAGAATGGAATGGAATGGAATGGAATGGAATGGAATGGAATGGAATGGAATGGAATGGAATGGAATGGAATCTTTATTGATAATGAAAAGAGAAGAGAAAAAAGAATCTTTATTGAGAATAGAATGGAATGGAATGGAATGAGAATAGAATAGAATAGAATAGAATAGAATAGAATAGAATAGAATAGAATAGAATAGAATAGCCCTATCAGTGGGCATGTGCGCCATCGTCCCAGTCCTAGGCCTTCAGCTGGGTTTTATAAAACCTTTTTGCTTTAGGCCTCTGCTGCCATGTACAAAAAAAAGGTTCAATCAATCAGTCAATTTCAACTTCTCGTGAGAAATAAAAAAAGATCTTGCAAAGTTGGAATTGATTGATTGAATGTTTTAGTCCCACCCAGTCTGCTGTTACCACCACAGCCACGCCCACCCAATGAGCCACACCCAGCCAATAGGCCACACCCACCTGGCACCCGACAATGCATAAGTGGGTTTTGGGTTGCAGTTTGGGCCCTCGGTCTCTAAAAGGTTCGCCATCACTGCCTACACCATTTCAGACAAATGGTTGTCCAGTCTCTTATTAAAAACTTCCAGTGTTGAGCATTCACAACTTCTGGAGGCAAGTCATTCCACTGGTTAATTGTTCTCACTGTCATAAATTTCCTCCTTAGTTCTAGGTTGCTTCTCTCCTTGATTAGTTTCTATCCATTGCTTCTTGTCCTGCCTTCAGGTGCTCTGGAGAATAGCTTGACTCCCTCTTCTTTGTGGCAGCCCCGGACATATTAGAAGGTTGCTATCATCTCACCCTTAGTCCTTCTTTTCATTAAACTGGAATTCACAATCTCCTAGTGATTAGCCGAAAGTCACTCAGCTGGTTTCACACCTAAGGTGGGACCAGAACTCACAATCTACTGGTTTCTAGCTTGATCCCTTATCCAATAAACCAAACTGGCTAATAGCCAGTCTGCAAAGAGCTACCTCTGAAGAGAGTCTGAAATCTGCAAGATTCATTAAATTCAGTTAGGTTCTCCAATGAAAGAATGGCATAAGAGGATGGGGGTCAAAGGCAGAAGACCAGAAGTGGCTTTTGAACTGGACAGACACCAAGGAAGGGGATGATTTTATGGGCTGCTTCCTCCAGACTTTCTCATCTTGTTTTTGAACTTGCTATACATGATGCTTGTTTGAATTGGATGTTCCATTTTAATCCAGTTGAATGGCAATGTCAACTTTCGATCTCTCCCCTCAGATGTAATTCCAGTATCCTCAAAAGCATCTTGGTTGATCTTTTCAGCATGCAAGAATCCCAAAAGGTTTGCTTCAAACATGTTTTCTTTCATTAGTCATCAAAGAACTGAGTTGGCTTGCTTTAAAATACCTTGCCTGCTTAAGAAATAAAGGTTCTGGGCTTTTTTGCTTGAAGGGATAGAGAAGGTTAAGATGGACAGGTAATCCCCAAAGTTTGACTACAACTGAGCCCAAATTTTCCATTTCTAAGCAAGTCAAGTAAGTTTTGCCCCCATTTTATGACCTTTGTTGCCATAATTGTGAACTGAATCACTGCAGTTGTTAAGTTAGCGACACAGTTTTTCAGTGAACCTGGCTTCTCCATTGACCTTGCTTGTCAGAAGGTTGCAAAAGAGGATCATATGATCCTGGAACAATGCAGCCATCATAAATATGAGTCAGCTGCCAGGCGTCTCAGTTTTGATCATGTGGCCACGAAGATGCTCAATATGAGTCAGCAGTGTGCTGCAGCTGCCAAAAAAGCCAACACAGTGCTGGGCTGCATTTAACAGAGGGATAGAATCAAGATCACGTGAAGTGTTAATACCACTTTACAAGGCCTTGGTAAGGCCACCCTTGGAATACGGCATCCAGTTTTGGTCACCACAATGCAAAAAAGATGCTGAGACTCTAGAAAGAGTACAGAGAAGAGTAACAAAGATGATTAGGGGACTGGAGGCTAAAACATATAAGGAATGGTTGCTGGAATTGGGGATGTCTAGTTTAACGAAGAGAAGGACGAGGGGGGACATGATAGCAACGTTCCAATATCTCAGGGGCTGCCCCAAAGAAGAGGGAATCGAGCTATTCTCCAAAGCGCCTGAAGGCAGGACGAGAAGCAACGGATGGAAACTAATCAAGGAGAGAAGCAACCTAGAACTAAGGAGAAACTTCCTGACAGTTAGAACAATTAACCAATGGAACAACCTGCCTCCAGAAGCGGTGAATGCTCCAACACTGGAAATTTTTAAGAAGAGACTGGACAGCCATTTATCCAGAATGGTGTAGGGTTTCCTGCCTGAGCAGGGGGTTGGACTGGATGACCTCCAAGGTCCCTTCCAACTTCATTATTATTATTATTATTATTATTATTATTATTATTATTATTATTATTATTATTATTATTAGTCCCTTTTTCAGTGGTGTTGTAACTTAGAATGGTGACTAAACAAATTGTTGTAAGCTGAGGATAGAGAATGAACTAAGAACCCCATGTCCAATTGATTGGACATGTTTTGAGGTATGTAAAATGAGTGGGGGCTGTGGGGATGTGGTCAAAACTGCCATCTTGACTTTTTTTTGATACCCCTGACTCTTTTAGGGTGCATAGTAGAGATATCTTATGTAGATATGTTTCATTATGTGGGATTCTTGTTTTCTGTATGTTGTCTTTTCTTCTTCTTCTTCTTCTTCTTCTTCTTCTTCTTCTTCTTCTTCTTCTTCTTCTTCTTCTTCTTCTTCTTCTTCTTCTTCTTCTTCTTCTTCTTCTTCTTCTTCTTCTTCTTCTTCTTCTTCTTCTTGTTCTTCTTCTTCTTCTTCTTCTTCTTCTTCTTCTTCTTCTTCTTCTTCTTCTAATTCTTCTTCTTCTTCTTCTTCTTCTTCTTCTTCTTCTTCTTCTTCTTCTTCTTCTTCTTCTTCTTCTTCTTCTTCTTCTTCTTCTTCTTCTTCTTCTAATTCTTCTTCTTCTTCTTCTTCTTCTTCTTCTTCTTCTTCTTCTTCTTCTTCTTCTTCTTCTCCTCCTCCTCCTCCTCCTCCTCCTCCTCCTCCTCCCCATTTTATAATTAATATCTGGCACTCTTCATGTATGAATCAGTTAAAGATCTGACTTGCCTATCAAATCAGCCTTATGCCGAGGCTAAATACTCTGAATGGTTTTTTTTGCAGGGGCAATGCAATTGTATGCTGGATCAGAATCAATTTTCCCCTGTAATGTTTGGGAAATAAAATAAGTGCACATTAACTGCTGTTCTCTTTTTTATGGCCTGCCAGAGTGACCTTTTAAAACCCCTTTGAACCAAAGACAATGATGAAAAGGAGGATAATGATTTAATCCATCTACTATTAAATCAATCTTCAATTATTACAATAAAGATTGCTAGACTTCATTCAGTTCCTGTCTCTGTGCATAGTCATACATTAAATGCAAAAAGTTTGAGTGTTGAAATGTTGATTCTCTGTCAGTACTGGAGTGCCAATGAGTTTTAATCTCATTGTCCTTGCATTAACTCTGCGCGACCTTGAATTATCATTTTATGTAAGATGGTTATGACTATATTTGAGAATAAGTTGTATTATCATTTTAAAGGATCAGCCCCCAAACAAACTAGTCCTCTGGGATGTAGAAAGGAAGTCTCCCAGAAGGAGGAGGAGGAGGAGGAGGAGGAAGAAGACGAAGAAGAAGATGAAGAAGAAGAAGAAGAAGAAAAAGAAGAAGAAGAAGAAGAAGAAGAAGAAGAAGAAGAAGAAGAAGAAGAAGAACAACAACAACAACAACAACAACAACAACAACAACAACAACCACCTTGTCCTATCTGAAACATTAAGACAGATATGGCTAGTAGTTCAATGGGAGATCACTGGAAATTTTTGAAACAAAAGTGACCAAAATGCCTGGAAAAAGAGAATGACAAGCCACTTTGATTCAGAACAGATTTAATCATATTAGAAGTGTTTTTAAAATTATATTAATCAACTTAATTTCCTGCATTCTTTTCATGATTTACTAATTTTAGTTTGAATATTAAACATTTCTGCATCATTTTTGGAAAGGAAAGAAGGAAGGAAAGAAGGAAGGAAGAAAGAAAGAAAGAAAGAAAGAAAGAAAGAAAGAAAGAAAGAAAGAAAGAAAGAAAGAAAGAAAGAAAGAAAGAAGGAGGAAGGGAAGGGAAATAGTCCCGAGGCAATGCAATTCACAAATTGTACATTGTGACAGACAGGCTAGGAAATACAGAGAATCTATTCTTTTAGAGTAGAGTAACCACGTTGAATGAAAATAAATGCAATCAATATGTTGTAGCAAAATATAAGCTCCTTTGGAAGGGGGAACAAGCAGGAAGTTGGTCCCCTTCCCGTCCCTTATTTTCAAGATTAGCTCTGATCTCAAAGATTGAAACCCGCTCACTTGGTCAAACCTGTCCTTAACACTTAAGTTGCTTCCTCAATCTTTTTGTCACTAGTTCAGCATGATTTCAGAGGCCAAAAGCCAGGAGAGCACCAGGGCATGTCTCAGAATTGATGGATGGGTCCACGTAAACAGTTCTCTCTCTCTCTCTTTTTTTTTTTTAGAGAAAAGTTGCTTTTCAAATGATGGGATTGTCAAACAGAAAAGGCAAAAGTCTCCAATTTCTGTTACCACATTTTGACCTTGGAGAGAGGCTTACCTTTCTCTGTCTGAAAATCGGGTGACATCATTGCAATGTGAAAGGACTCAGTTGACAAGAGGACTCTGTTCTACATTAATGTATTTTCAACAAGGACAGTGATCAATCTCAGTCACTGAGTCCAAAGAGACTGATGCCCAAAATGAACTTCTGAAAGATCACAGTTTTATGCAGCCCCCTCCCCCATTTTTATTTTTATTTTTTGCATTTTTTGCATCTTTCTCTCAGTACACCTATCAGATATAGTGAAAGTTGAGGGTGAAGGTTCATTGGTTGGTTTCGCTACCAGGCTAGGTAACATTTTTTTAAATTACAAAAATGCTTTTACTATTAAACCCTTGTTAGTTAGATGTCAAAAATAATTCTGGGCTTTTCCCACCTCTCTTCTTAGTATTTACTTGTTCCTCCACCTCTTCTTCTTTTTTTAAAAAAATATATTTTTATTAATTTTCTATTGTTACAATTCATTCGTGTTATCTGGGTTGATTGCTTAGTAATACAAGTTAAGTTCTTACTCTCTATCCCATTTTTCCAGCCACTGATAAAATAAATTCCATGTTTGAAAGTATTCTGTATCTTCTTTTTCTTTGATCTTATGTCATGGTTCAGACAGATGAAACTCTAATTAACAGTCATAAATCACATTCTCCAATTAGTTTGAAATGCAGGCTTTCCCTCCAGTTCTTCAACCCACCATTTCTTATCATCTCTTATTTAAAAAAAACCTTGATTCTCACACTAGTTACAATATTGTTATGTCTAACTAAACTCCCATGTACATTCCTCCCTCCCCCAGTATCATCTAATTCTAACTCTAATTCTAAGAGTAAAACATAAGAAGGAAAATGGCTGCATCTCCATATGTTGTCAAAGCAAGAACATCTGATGTTAGCAGTGTTGACATCTTCAATGTAAGTCTGTCCATTTTGACAAACTCCAGTATTTTCTTGATTATCTCTTCATCCAAAGGTATTTCTTCATTTTTCCAGTGCTGAGCAAATACACTCACGCTAGGTAACATATTCAGCGGTGTTTAGGTGATGTCAGTATCAGTGTTCTTCTGTTTATGAGGGCTTCAAATGTAGGTGTGTCAAGTGAAGGTCAGGTGATGGGTCAGGTGTGGGTCATAATGAAGGTTTGAGTCAGAAATCCCATGAAAATTCCAATATTAGCCCTGCTAATATTAATAGGAGTGCCTGCAAGGGAAGTGTTGTGATTCCTTGCCAGCCAGTGGATCTGGCAGCTGGGTCTGAGGAATCAGATGAGGAGGAGGGGCCTGGAGTGACATTAGAGTCAGAGGAAGGCTCTGAGGAGCCCCAAGACTTAAGAGTCTGACCAGGAGCTTGGCCCCTCTACTCACACTCATGCTGAGACACAGCTGTGCTGAGAGTCTGAGTTGGACAGTGTTGAAGAACATTTGGGAAACATCCAGGATGCACGAATGTGCAGGCAAGAGAAGCGAGTAGGACAGAGGAATGCAATGGGGTGACTCCAAAGGCAAAGGAGAAGGCATTAGAAAGCCACACCTTGGCTGAATTATAAAAGGAAAAGTGTGGGAGGTGCTGGTTGCCAAAGACAACCATTCGTGTTGAGGATTGAGTTTCTGTGGACTGTCTTTGTTTGCCTTGGACATTGACTCAGGTCTGTGAGAATAAAAAGGGTTGTTGTTTTTTTCTTGCAGTTCCTGCCTGTTTCTTGGAAGAGGGGTTTCTCCTTGTGAGCATAACAAGGATTCATGAAGGTTGGGACAGAACAGGATGGTCCAAAAATGTCAAGATGGTGCCAGCATGATGCAGTCAAAGGTCTGCATGATTTTTAGGTGTGTGTCGAGTGTTTGTGAACTACAGTGGTTGCCTGTTCACTTTGGGGTATAAGTCAAGCTGTTGGCTATCACTTTTAAAGCCTTTCATGGCTCAAGAACCTAGACACAGGTTGCAGCCACAACTGGCACCAGAGATTGCATTGCAAAGTGAGGAGTTTGTTGAGTGAGTTGCACCCAATTTTACAAGCTTTTTGCCACCGCTGTTAAATGAATCGCCTCGGTTGTTAAGCAAATCACATGACTGTTAAACAAATGTCGCTTCTCCTGTTGACTTTGCCTGTTAGAAGACAGCTAGGAAGGTCACAAAGGAAATCATGTTAAGTTAGTAACACAGTTGTTCAGGGAATTTGGCTTCCCCATTAACTTTGCTTGACAGAAGGTCACAAAAGATGATCACATGATCCCGCGACACTGCAACTATCATAAGTACATGCCAGTTGCCAAGCGTCCGAATTTTGACATGTGGCTACAGGGATACTGCAATGATTGCAAGTGTGAAAAATGACCACAAATCATTGTTTTCCAATGCCGCTGTAACTTCAAACAGTCACTAAACAAATGGTTATAAGTCAAGGACTTCAGTCAAGGATTACCTGTACATACCATTTACCAAGCACTTGGACCAGTTCATAGTCATTGTTTACAATGCCATCACACCTCCAAACCTGATCTACAGACTCAACTTTTCTGAATAGAATCTGCCAACTCAACTAGATTGAGAATAGTGGTGTCAAGAATTAAACTTTGACAGCTGCATGCCTCTTTATTTCTTCTTGCCATTAGAGTTGGGGGCAGGGAGAGGGAGATGTTGCTTTAAAAGTGTTTAGATGGAGAAATAAAACTTTTTTTTTAATTCTGCTGAAGTCCATGAGAGCCTGAGCCATTTCCAAGGACACCGAAGCAGGTGTGGAAGAAAAGCAGCCAGTTCCCATAACAGGGAAATTGTTTACAGTTATGAAAAGGCAGGAACGTGGACAATGAGACTGTTGTTTAATTATTTGATCTGGTATCTGGGAACCCCAGAGTGAATTTTGCTTCGATGGTACTATGCCATGGATTCAATAAAACAGTAAGAATTCTGGAACCATAATGAGCCTGGTGATTTATTTGGATTCTCGAGTTGGATGTTTATGGGGTGGGGATGTCCCTTCAGATTTTCTTTCATCTATGACAAGGTTCTCCAAACTTGGCAACTTTAAGACTTGTGCACTTCAACTCCCAAAATTCCTCAATCAGCCATGCTGGCTGGGGAATTCTGGGAGTTGAAGTCTTAACATGCCAAGTTTGGAGACCACTGAGTTACAAGATTTTTAGAGGTGAGCCTTCGTGATCATTGTCATTGTCTCTTGAATAGCATCCTCACTAGAAATTAGGCTTACCTCAAATATTTTTTGGGATTTCAGAAGATGATGAAAAACTGATTATTTCAGCAAGTTTTTAAGAGAGGGTTGAACTGAGAGAGATTTCTCCAGTGTGGATCTATATGATTTTATGCGTTTTTATGGTTCCTCTGAACAAGAATATTTTACTATGCAGTATAGTTTATTTATCTGATTATATCTTTGGTCTTTTAATCCTTCCTCTACATGGTATATTTGCAAACCACTCAGGATGAGTTAGCATTGGTGTAGGATATAAGGCTAGTCCAGGGGTAGGCAACCTTGGCTCTTTTGTGACTCGTGGACTTCAACTCCCAGAATTCCTGAGTCAAGGTTGCCTACCCCTGCGCTAATCAAACTAGTAAATGAATAAATGAAATAGAATTGTTGCCATACAATCTTTATGGTGTAACAAAATATTTATTGTTCCCAGTCCCTAGTACAAATGCTCTACCATTATTTAAAGAAATACCGTCTACATTTCTGACGATCCATCCAGGGGAGAACATGTATTCATGACAAAGGGCTTTTAGAATGAAAATAATGGACTTCCATGCAGTGATTTTCCTTTTTTTTTTTCTAGTGCACAAAGAAGCCTTCCAGTGGCCTTCATGGAAGACAGTTTTGTAGCCATGAGGTGCTTGGTGCTCTGTGAGTTTGGTTGTTTTCTTGCAGGCATTTCATTACCCAAATAGGTAACATCATCAGTGTCCATTTTGTAGCTTCTGTTGTGCCATAGATCATCATTTTTCCAGGCCTCAGATATTTATTCCGACCTTGTTGGAAGATGGACGCCCTGAGGTGGAAGGGAAAAATCTGTGAGATGATCCATGTGGTGCTTCAGTCATAGTTTCTGTCAGAGCTGCCATCCTTCGCTTGAACTTCACATTCGCTAGCAGTCAATCTTCCATGAAATTTGGGGGGAGGGAGCCAGATGGGAGGGGGGAAAGCTACAGATTCCTCATATCTTCCAGAGACACCATCTCAAAGTCTAAGCCTGGGATTGGAGTGCAACACCTCACCATCCAGCCCGCTATTGAACAGACTGTTCCCAAAACAACCATTTCAAATATAATTGGACAATAAGGGGCCAGGGGAGGAGAAGAACTGGATGGGGAAAGGTAACCTGGGAATTTTGGTGTGTGGACTTGAGTTCTGGCTTTGCTATATTGTAAACCACTTGGCTTTTAGTAAAGTATACCTTTCACTACAAATGGAGTTGAGGGTCTTTCTTAACTAAAGGACCAAGTTGGGGCAGATCTAACAGTTTCTCTCATTTGGTGCACGGGTAATAATAATAATAATGATGATGATGATGATGATGATGATGATGATGATGATGATGATAAAGTTGGAAGGGACCTTGGAGGTCATCTAGTCCAACCCCCAGCTCAGGCAGGAAACCGTATACCATTTCGGACAAATGGCTGTCCAGTTTCTTCTTAAAAACTTCCAGTGTTGGCGCATTCACCGCTTCTGGAGGCAGGTTGTTCCTCTGATTAATTGTTCTAACTGTCAGGAAGTTTCTCCTTAGTTCTAGGTTGCTTCTCTCTTTGGTTAGTTTCCGTCTGTTGCTCCTTGTCCTGCCTTCAGGCACTTTGGAAAATAACTTGACTCCCTCTTCTTTGGGGCAGCCCCTGAGATATTGGAACACTGCTATCATGTCCCCCCCTTGTCCTTCTCTTCATTAAACTAGACATACCCAATTCCAGCAACCGTTCCTTATATGTTTTAGCCTCCAGTCCCCTAATCATCTTTGTTGCTCTTCTCTGTACTCTTTCTAGAGTCTCAACATCTTTTTTACATCATGGTGACCAAAACTGGATGCAGTATTCCAAGTGTGGCTGTCAACGCTGTAAATACTGTATATTCTTGCTTTGACAATATGCAGAACTGTCTGGTATTTTTAGAGTTAATGCAGAGCAGAAGAGGGTGGAGGGAAAAGCCTGGGAAAGAGAGAGGAAGGAAACCTTTGACCTTCACACTAATTGGATAATGTGATATATGACAGCTAATTTAGGGAGGGAACATGCTGATAATTTAATTGCTCAGGGGAAGAGAATTTAGATCTTGGCATACCTTTGTTATGCCTGTGCCGACATTTTGTAACATAAATAAAGACTTTTAGGAAAATCAATGCCTGGAAGTTCTTTGAAGTGTTTCATTAGCCGGAACCATAACAGTGGCCTTACCAAGGCACTGTAAAGTGGTATTAACACTTCACGTGATCTTGATTCTATCCCTCTGTTAATGCAGCCTAGCACTGGGTTGGCCTTTTTGGCAGCTGCAGCACACGGCTGGCTCATATTTAAATGATTGTCCACCAGGACTCCGAGGTCCCTCTCACAGTTACTACTATTGAGCAAGGTACCCCCTATACTATACCTGTACATTTGGTTTTTCTTTCCTAAATGTAGAACCTTGCTTTTTTCACCATTGAATTTCATTTTGTTAGATAGCGCCCAATATTCAAGTCTGACACTGATGCAAATGCAAAAGAGACAGGGCTTGCATTACAACCCCTTGGCCTCCTTTTTTCAGGTTTGGGCACTCTTCTTCCTGATACTGCTGCTTTGAAAGAAACCAGACCAAGGGCCAGATGACCACCAAGGATGCCACCCATTGGCAGTAAAACAGAAGAACAGAACGAAATGCTATCTACTAGGCCAGGGCTTTGAAAGTAATTCAGGATTCAACATGAAAGCTTTTCTATCAAACAGTTGCCTCCTTCCATCTGAAAGACCCCTTGAAGGAGAATTTATCTCTCTACATAATTGGTTCCCCAATCTAACTCCTCTTACATCCTTTCCCCACCCCACTTCTTAACATTCCAGTAGAACTGATGTTGCTGCAATTAAAATTGGTTTTGTGGGTCCTGCACCTTTGCACAATAAAGAACAGATCTTGCTGTCATCTCCATGACATCCTTTCAGGTATCAGAAGCTGTTAAGATATGCCCATCAGGCTTCTCTTCTCAAATATTAAATATACTGGTACCTTCAGCGGTGTTCCAATATTTGATGGCGTCTCACAGAGAGGAGGGGGTCAACCTATTTTCCAAAGTACCTGAAGGCCAGACAAGGACTAACAGATAGAAACAGTTCAAGGAGCGATTCAACCTGGAAATAAGGATATATTTCCTGACAGTCAGAACAATCAACCGATGGAACAGACTGCCTTCAGATGTTGTTGGTGCTTCATCACTGGAGGCTTTCAAGAAGAGACTGGACAGCCATCTGTTGGAAATGGTGTAGAGACTCCTGCTTGGGCAGGGAGTTGGACTAGATGACCTTCAAGGCCCCTTCCAACTCTGTTATTATATTCTATTCAATCTCTCATCTAGCCTTCAGATTCTCCTTGTTACCCGTCTTGAAACTTGTTCCACTTTATCCAAATCCTTTTTAAAGTGTGGCATCCAGGTTCTGCTGCAGAGCAAGAGAAGATGTATGGCACATGCTGCATGGACAATTATTTCCTTTCAACCAGGCATGTCAAACTCGTGATGTCATGTGACGTCGCACGATGTATCGGCACTGTTTTGCCATTGCTGGCAATGGGGTGGGCGCGGCTTCCATATGACGCATCCGGCCCGTGGGCCGGCAGTTTGACACCCCTGCTTTAAACCCTGATTTTTTTTTCAGGAGGCAATTCACAGATTTGAGAAGAGATACCCTTAATAATGTAAATGATCTTTTAGCTGTGCCCCCATATCACGTTTTTCCTTTATGCTAAATAGTTTGTCTGATAGAAAAGCTGGACTTCCTTGGATAAGAAGACATTTTGCTTCTTATCAAAGAAGCTTCAACAGTTGTGGCTTCTTGAATGAGAAGTGAAATTTCTTCTTCTTCCTCAAGGGAAAAAGAAAGAAAAAATAATAATAATCCAGTTGCACCTTTGAGACAACCATGACCTGGATGATGGAGAATCTCCATAAACATCTGGACTTCCTTCCTTCCTTCCTTCTTTCCTTCCTTCCTTCCTTCCTTCCTTCCTTCCTTCCTTCCTTCCTTCCTTCCTTCCTTCCTTCCTTCCTTCCTTCCTTCTTTCCTTCCTTCCTTCCTTCCTATCAGCATAGCTGAAAACATCTTTATCAGTGACCATTCACATGCTAGGCTTCTACTGCAGATACACAAGTTGTGTTCCAAGGCAGTCATTTTGCAAGAGCACACAAAAGATGCTTTCAAAATTCCACATATATGAGAATTTGGACATGTTATGGCAGATTTCTTCTGCCTGTTGTCTTCCTGGACTAGTGAGAGATCTAGAAGTTTAAGTAGTGCTCAAGTCAAGCTCAAATCTTGTTGACCCAGGTACATTCCAGCAACAATACAAAAGCTATTGGTCCTGCATTGTTTTTGGATATTGTTTTTTTTCACAACTCCCCAGTCTCTTTATGGCCTTGGATGATCTTCCATTCAAGAACTAACCATGTCTGATCCTGTTCATCACCTTAAGATCTACAGGGAACAGCCAGAAGCTGACACCTGTTTTAAACTAAAAACTCACTTAAGTGAAACTTCTCTTGGTGAATACAGTTAGTCCTCCACTTAACAACAGTTCTTCTAGTGACCATTCAAAGTTACAACGGCACTGAAAAAGGTGACTTGTCACACTTACAAACATGGCAGCATCCCCGTGGTCACAAGATCAAAATTTGGACACTTGGCAACTGACACATATTTATGATGGCTGCAGTGTCCCGGAGTTGTGTAATCACCTTTTGCGACTATCTGACAAGCAAAGCCAATGGGGAAACCAGATTCACTAACTTAACAAGTGTGGCAAGTAAGGTCGTAAAATGGGGCAAAATTGACTGAACAACTATCTCAGTTAACAATAGAAATTTTGAGGTCAGTTGTGGTCATAGGTTGAGGACTACCTATACTAAAAACTCATGAAATTTCTCTTGGTGATTACATGTGTGTGTGCTTGATTGCACATATAATCACACACCACATACATACAATACCCTGGAAGTAGTTTCCACTGAATTCCCAATGGAATCTCCCAGAAATCTCCTCCCCACCTCAGAACCGGATCTGAAATAGTTCCCATAAAGCTCAATCAATTTGGCTTTCATTGAGGTGTGCTGTCATCTCAGCCTGCTTGGGAGAGTCTTGGTTGAAGAAAAATATAATTCCCTTTGTCTTCTTGTCTAGTTCCATCCATCAGCAGCTTAGTTGTTTGAGATGCAGGATTCGTGTCAGGTTGCCAACATTCCCACTGAATGAATTACGCAGTTACAAATAAACACACCACCCTGGGACAAAATGGTGTTGTTTCATGGCTTAATTAATTACATCTCAACTTCATTTTTCAGCCAAGGTTGGTCCCGAAGTGGATTGCAGCAATTACAATCCATCGCAAATATGCAATATATGGTCTAAAGCTGTATCTGGGGATCCAGGAAAGGCTATCATCACTGCTCATAATTCCAGTTTATTTCTCTCTCTCTTATTTCTCTCTCTCTCTCCCTCTTTCTCTTTCTCTCTCTTGTTATCTTGTATTTGGGTTAATTTTGCCCTGGCTGGCTTGGCAATTAACTTCCTTCCACACAGGTTTATTTAAAGTCTTTCACTCAACCTATAGGGAAAAAACAACATCTTTATTATTATTATTATTATTATTATTATAAGTAGTAGTATTTTTAATACTCCTGCTGAAGACCAGGATTGCACACAGATCACCAAACACTTGCGAAAGAATTGGCATTTTTAAGAAAAGGGGGGAAACTGCGTGGAAAGTAATTATATTATCTGCGCTTGATTAATTGAATTTAAATGTAATTGAATTAAAATTTAATTAAGTCAGACTTTGATTAATTTTGGCTTGGCTTGGCTAGCTCTGCTCATTTTGGGGAATGTGGCCCCCTTGACATGCCATTCAAAGGGAAAGTGTGGGTTGTGTCCCTCCACAATATGAATATACACATGGACAGCACATATATGTATATACATATGTAAGCAGATAACAACATGATGTAGCTGAACTAGGGTCTGGAGGACCCAGATTCTAGTCATACTGGTCATTATATTTATTTGGTTATGAGCCACCTACAGTGGCCTCTTGGTGAGATGGGCAGCATACAAATTTAATAAATGAATAAAATAAATGCCATGGATGACTTTGGACCAGTCTGTCTCTCTTGGCTTTTGGATTAAAAAATAACAACAACCCTGCAATAGATCAATGTGGCAAATGATGATCTAGAGCAGAGGTCATCAATCTTTGTCAGTTGGCAGACAAGAGGAAAAGGGAGGGGGAAGAAGCATTTTATGGCGCCACGAGCACGCATGAGCCACAAACGAGGCAAGACTAGCGCCTGCGTGATACTCACTAGTCTTGCCCCTTTCTTGCGTGGTGCAGTGCTTTGTTTCTATGCCCCATGGCTGTTTTTGTGTCTTGCAGTGCAGCGACTCCCAGTTTTGTGCTACACAGTGCAGCAGTGATGTGTTTTTGCACCCCAAGGCACGATGGCATCATCCTGTTTTCACACCCCAAGGCATGGCGGTGTCCCATTTTCGCATCCCGAGGCACAGCAGCAGCCTATTTTTGCGCCCTGCAGCCATGATGCTGGAGCAAGTGAGTGGGTGTACGTGCACACACACACACACTGGCCTGCCTGTCCTGTGGCCTGGTGGTCAGCAGGCCACGGCCCACTACAGGGCCGTGGGCCGCAGGTTGGGGACCCCTGAACTAAAGCCTCCATCCTGCAATGGATTGATTCAGAATAATGTGTGTGATTGTCTTTCTGTCTGTCTGTCTGACTGGACAGCCATCTGTCTGAAATGGTGTAGGGTTTCCTGCCTGCCTGAGCAGGGGGTTGGACTCATCGCACAGTCAGCCAGATGTTCAGACTGGATTTGGCCTTTTTGCCTACCTATCGAGTCCTTACTCAGGACCTGGGATAGGCAGATGTGGATGTTTGATGGTATTACAGACCTTGCCACAGGATGGAAGCAGTTCCTAGTAAGGTGGCCTTTTGCAATTGACTAATGGCGAATTTGTCAATGCCAATAGTGTTCAAGTGGTGCTCCAGTTGTTTTGTGATTGTTGTTGTTATTATTATTATTATTACTATTATTATTATTATTATTATCATCATCATCATCATTATTATTATTATATCTCTTTTTCTAGCTCTCTGTCTATCTCTATCTATCATCTCTATCTATTTATCTATCTTTCTATCTATCGATCAATCTATCAATCTATCGATCTCTCTCTGTGTTCTAACGAACTGATTGTGCTTCAGTGTTTGATTGAGAGTGATTTGAATGTGACTATTTTTGTGGATATTTTTCAGGGCTGTGAGTGTCTAAGTAAGTGACCATAAGTTGACATGTGTATCACTGGCTTCTCTGGACAGTCAGTTCTTTGATCCTTGTCAAATCATTCTGTTTACGACTGTCAGAAGATGCATCCTTGAGCTCCAATACTGAGGTACTTCTGACAGCTGATTAGCCAATGACTGCTTGTCCTAAGAAGGTGATGGAAATCTTAAATTCGTGATGATAATACGGAGGAGGGTCAAAGAAAAAAGGGATTGCTTGATCAAAGGCTTTATTTCTTAATGTTACCTAAGTAAATCAAGATACAACCCAACGGTGGGTTGTTTTAAATTTCTGGGCACTTATATTTCAGAGGACCTCTCGTGGTCTATGAATGTTAACATGCTTGTGAAGAAGGCACAGAAGAGGCTGTACTTCCTGAGAATGCTCAGGAAGATAAATCTATCTCAACATCTACTCCTGTCCTACTATCACAGCACCATTGAGAGTGTCCTGACATACCGCATTCTTGCATGGTATGGGAACAGCTCTGTAGCGGACAAAAAAGCTCTACATAGAATTATTAAAATTGCCCAGAATATTAATGGACTCCAGCTACCAGCCCTGGACAACATCTTCGAATCTCGTTGTTTGAGGAAGTTGCGTAATATTCTCAGAGATTCTTCCCATCCTGCTTACAATCTCTTTGGACTGTTGCCTTCTGGCAGAAGATATAGGACATTTAAAACTCGGACCACCCGTTTTCTGAATAGTTTTTATCCCAGAGCTATAATTGCACTTAACAATGAACTAAAGGGCCACCATCAATGAACTGTTGGACAGTATTACTTGGTCTGTTGGGTGGATGTTGGGTGGTTTAGGGGTGGGGAATTGTGGTGGGTGGGAGTGTGTTTGGGGATTATGGGTGTGGGACCTGGTCTTTGGGTGTCATGTAAATTTTGTTGTATGTGTATACTGCTTATACACACACAATGACAATAAAGTTATATATATATTGAATATCTGTCAGCCTAAGTAAGTATCAGGCAACACCCACAATTTTCCTGTAGACTGATCTAAGTCTTCTATTATTTCCAGTGTTTCCATTTTTTCATTTTTTTTAAAAAAATGGGGGGGTACTTTCTAGCAGACATACTGTAGTCATTGCTAGTTTATCCATCTCAGCAGCAACACAATCCTCTGCCCTTTGATTTTAATAATTACTTAAATATAGGGTAACCTAGTTAGAATAGAATAGAGCTGGAAAAAGTTCCTGGAGGTCTTCTAGTCCAACCCCCTAGTCAAGTAGGAGATACCATTTCAGACAAGTGGTTCTTCAATCTCTTTTTAAAAACCTCCAGGGATGAAGCACCCACAACTTCGGAAGGCAAGCTGTTCCTCTGGTTAATTGTCCTCACTGTTAGGAAGTTTCTCCTTGATTCCAGGTTGCTTCTCTCCTTGATCAGTTTCCAATCATTGTTTTTTGTCCTTTCCTCTGGTGCTTTGGACAATAGTTTCATCCCCTCTTCTTTGTGGCAGCCCCTCAAATACTGGAACACTGCTATCATGGCATCCCTAGTCCTTCTTTTCTCTAGGGTATTAGCCAGACCCAATTCCTGCAATCGTTCCTCATATGTTTTAGTCTCTAGACTTTAATCATCTTAGTTGGTCTTCTCTGCACTTTTTCTAAAGTCTCAACATCTTTTTTGTAAAGTTTGATTAAAAAAAAGTTTGATAAAAAGAGATCCCAGAATGAAGAGAACAGCTTGGTCTTTCTTTCTCTTGACCTAGATATAAATTGCTATCAAAAATAATTATAACAAAACTGATCTATGGTAGATAAACATGAGCACTGATTTGTTCCAATGTAGCTAATAAGAAAGGAGGTTGAATTTGTATGCCCATATCTCATCATGAATGTGTAATATTTCCCAGTTTTGGATGGTTCACTTCCCTTTGAACTTTTCTCTTGTCTTTCTTTGAGTTGTTTGACTTTCCTTTCTGGGGTTAAACAACTGTCCTTCCTTCATAGGGCTGATCCAGTCAGCTGCAATGAGAATGAAAATATTTGCCTCCTCTTCCAGTAGTGCACAGTTCAAAAGTTTTGATCAAAGGGAAAGGAATTTAGGAATTTATGTGTATTTATCTATCTACTCATCTATCTATCTATCTATCTATCTATCTATCTATCTATCTATCTATCTATCTATCTATCTATCTATCTATCTATCTATCTATCTATCTCTCATTTCTCATCTATCTGTCTATCTAATCTATCATTAAATTTGTATGACACAATCTCACTATCATGTCTTACTGGATGATTTGTAACATGATAAAAACAATAATATATAATAATAATAATAATAATAATAATAGTAGTAGTAGTAGTAGTAGTAGTAGTAGTAGTAGTAGTAGTAGTAGTAGTAGTAGTAAAATTAATCCACTGGGTATTGTATAAAAAAATATGACTTGCCTGTGTCTGAAAAGTCATGGGAACATAGGGTGGAAAAAGTTGCTGAGAATGAGAGGGTGAAAATCTTGTGGGACTTTCGAATACAGACAGATCGCCATTTGGAACACAACACGCCAGATATCGCAGTTGTAGAGAACTGAAGCATACAGCTGATTGATATTGCTGTACCAGGAGTCGGAGAAAAAAAAAACTGGAAAAAATTAAGAAATATCGCAACCTGGCCATCAAAAGTGCGCAATTATGGATGAAATGTGCAACAGTGATACCCGTTGTCATTGAGACACTGGGAACTATGTCCAAAAACTTTGCAAAATACATCAAGAAACTGCAGCTTCCTGCAATAACTCCAGCAATGTTACAAAAAATGGCACTACTCAGAACATTTTACATTTTATGGAGGTATCTGGTTGACACCTAGGATGCTGGTAGCAACCCGTGTCAACCATCAGCGCCAGCCAATTTGAATGTTCAGTTGACTGAGGTTCATGGGAAAAGCATCTTATCAACCCCGTTCCCACAGTGGGTTCACACCTGGAGATTGACTCATTTGAGCTGACTGGATGGACTATTCGGGTGGGGTTTGCAAGTGACCTATTGATTCACATGGGAAACCCTCAGATCCTGCCTTCTACTGTATGCCTGCAGTCAACTTCTCCTAATAAAAGTTCCTTTTCGAATGAAGCTGTTCCAGGAGTTCTGCTTTCTTGAGAAGAGGGGTTGAGGCAGGGCCTTACAGATAACCTGGACCATTTCATGATGATTTTAAAGGTAATAACCAATACCTTGAATTGGACCCAGAAGCAAACTAACAACCATTGCAGCTCATACAACAGAGTTGTTACACGCGACAGCCCAGAATTGCTCATGCAGCTGCATATTTACCAGCTGTAGATTTTGAATATTCTTCAAGGTTAGCCCCATGTAGACAGAATTGCAGTAGTCCAAATCCAAGATGACCCAATCTTGAGTGACTTGGAAACTCTAAATTCTCATTTTTCTTTCTCCATTCCATACCTGATGTTCTAAAGCTATGTGTGCCTAATATTCTTGGGCAGACAGAACAACGCTGAGCTTGGGAGTGTGGCAATATCCAGCATCATATTACTCTCCCACTGGTAGTGCGAAGGACACGTTTTATGCATTGTAGGACTAATTATTTCACTCTCTGTGGGAGACAATAACCATTTACATGAGATAAGGCTCCCACGTGCAACTCCTCCTAAGCCTTGGGAGATTTGGGAACCTCAGAATTGCTACAGGGTAGGACCATAAGAAGAACAGTAATATGGTTACTAACATTCTTCATTTACATAGCCTATTTTTTATTTTAAAATGTTAAAATTTTATTGTAGCATAGCTTTCCACACTTGGTAAAATACCTTGGGAGTTTTCTTCAATGAGAAAAAGCAGAGACCCATATTTAACAGGTAATTAAAAATAAGAAGAAGAAGCATCATAGATGCTAGTCTGTTTATTTTGGATCTCTATGCCTCATGTTTAAATGAAATAATGGAAAAAATGAAAGAAGAAGAAGAAGAAGAAGAAGAAGAAGAAGAAGAAGAAGAAGAAGAAGAAGAAGAAGAAGAAGAAGAAGAAGAAGAAGAAGAAGAAGAAGAAGAAGAAGAAGAAGAAGAAGAAGAAGAAGAAGAAGAAGAAGAAGAAGAAGAAGAAGAAGATCATCTTACCTTTGTGTTTTTAACCTCTTGTAGTTGAAAACCCATGGAATGATTCCAGAGAACCACCCCTCTGGTACCCCAGATGAAGAACCTATAATATTGTCAGGAACAAAAGATCAGGTCCACACATAAAGTTCCAAATAAACAGATTCATTGCTAATCATATTTATGCACAAGCTATAGCAGCTTCTTGGAGTTAGATAAGGGTCAATGGAATTCAAGGGAGATTGAAATTGGTTCGCTTGTGGCTATGAAGGGTTTGTGAAGAGGGAGGAGGAGGAGGTGGTGGTGGTGGTGGAAGAGGAGGAGAAGACTCAAATAAATTTATTTTTTACTTGCACATGTGCGTTTAGGAGGAACATCTTGTCTTTGGCACTAATTTCCCTGTTCTCTGCATAGATATCAACTTTCATCCTCCCACCTTTCCAGTTTTACTGCCTTGTTCTAGTCTGTAATATTTCCTTCAGGATGAGAGCTTGTTTTGACTGGATAACAGTCTCTTTTGTGAAATGGAAGGATTTTTCATCATTGATTCATCCATCTCTCTCACCCAGGTGACACAAATTGAAACAACTGATGCGTCTCCCCCCCACCCCATAATTTATAGGGATTGATGGCCCACCTGATCCAAACAGGAGACTACGTTAATGAAAACAAAGAATGGATGATGCCAACCCCAGCATACCCACATCAAATAAAGTCAAATTAAAATGCATTCATATGGCTCCATCTTTTCTTGACTTACAGTAATCGTTGGGGACCTAAAGAGGACCAAAGAGGAAACTCCTGTTTTGCCCTGGATCTCTTATTCAGGGTGAATGTAATCCCTACCACAGCTCCAACATAAAAGATCAGTAGTTCTATGCCAGGGATGTCAAACTTGCAATGTCACGTGACGTGTTGTGATCTATCGCAACTTTTTTGCCATTGCCGGCAATGGGGTGGGCTATGATGCATCCAGCCTGTGGGCCGGCAGTTTGACACCCCTGTTCTGTGCAGTGGGCATCAATCTTGAGAGATAGACAGACAGAAAAGATTGAAATAGATTTTTTTCTCCCATGACCATTGCAAAATTCTATGTTTGCAAACTTTTCACTGGAGAACAGAATAGGATAGAATAGAATAGGATAGGATAGGATAGGATAGGATAGGATAGGATAGGATAGGATAGGATAGGATAGGATAGGATAGGGTAGGATAGCATAGGATGGGATGGGATGGGATGGGATGGGATGGGATGGAATGGAATGGAATGGAATGGAATGGAATGGAATGGAATGGAATGGAATGGAATAGAATAGAATAGTTGGAAGAGATCTTGGAGGTCTTCTAGATGAACCCCCTGATCAGGCAGGAAACCCTATACCATTTCAGACAAGTGGTTGTCCAGTCAGAAAGAGTACTAATGACCAGATGACTGCAAGGAATAAAAATCCTTCCATCCTCCAGAACTGAAGAAGCTTTTTGGATGAGAATCAAAATGTCTTCAAGGAAAGTCCAGTTGCCTTTGGAAAAAAAAAACACCTTTGGGTCACACCTCTTAAAAATTGCTAAGGTTAAAAAACACTGGTCTACACATTTATAACATATTCAGTCAACCAATTCAATATTTTTCTTACAGGAAGAAGCTACTAAAATGAAGAATTTCAGCTGGTATTGACAATGCAATCCGGTCCCTGTAACAAGTGAACAGGGACATGCAATAAAAGCCATGAATTTTCAACATATGCACACTCACATATACATTCACACATGGTGCCTAACAAAAATTAAAGATCTAAACCCCTGAAAGGGAGAGGAACATAAAAAACAGCCATTTGGAAGGGAGGGAATTACTGAATTAAAGAAATAAAATCTTTCTGAAAAGGCTTTCTGCCCGCATTTCAATATTACCTAGAGTCCATTTATTTATTATGGATGGGAGGAAAAAAAGTAGATGGAGAAATGGCCATAGAATGTTTTCAAATTAGCGGTCTATGGAGATAAGCTAAAGTATGATTATTATGGAAATGGTTCCTGACAGCATAGTTGGGGAAGATATTTGATTGTTTTTATCCCCTTCTGCAGTGGATGTTACACTGCTTAGCTGTTGGCATTTCGGTATCAGGAATTTGGCTTTAGCTGTAAGAAAGAAAATTATTTAAAAGAAGAAACAGGAGACAGTTTTATCTGCATCTCTTCCTCATCCTTCTAAACTCTGTCATGTTCTATAGCAGGGGTCTTCAAACTTGGCCTTTTTATGACTTGTGGACTTCAACTCCCAGAATTCCTCAGCTAGCGTGCCTGGCTGAGGAATTCTGTGAGTTGAAGTCCACAAGTCATAAAAGGGCCAAGTTTGAAAACACCTGTTCTATGGTTTCTGATTTATTCCGCTCAAAAGAGAAAACAGAGAAAAAACAGATGGTTGGTTACTACAGGATAGACCACTGTAGGAGGAGGAGCGGCAGAACCTGGGGGTGGAGTTAAAAGAGGGAACAGCCTAGAATCCCTATGTAGCCACAAGAGAACTAAGTCCAAACTCCCTTGAATTTCATGGATCCTTACTTAACTTCCTAGCAGGTGCTAACCATGAGTTGAGAAGATTTCTGTGCATAGGCCTTGAGTAGCTTCATGTGTGGACCCGATCTATTGATTAACTGACTAAAAAAAAAAACCTCAATAACTATTGTGAAGGGAGATATATAGTTTAATCAAACACATTTGTTAAACTGAATTAATTTGATTTGATGATTTGAACCAGTAATTTCAGCAGAACTGTATCTTCCGATGGAAACAATAATTTTGAATTGAAGGAACATTTTGAATTGGATTTTGCCTGAGGAATGGCTTCGTAAACAGTCCTGCAAAATTAACATTCCCCAGCTAGCTCTTCACATTATATCTTGATCTTTCTATCTTTATTTGTACTACCAATATCAGTCTGTATGCATTCCATTTAATTTTCTAAGGATTTTTTTTAATGAAAAAAAAAAGAATACAGCTTTTTTATACTTACTGTGAGGCTAATGAAATATACAAAAATGAAAAGTGCCAATCCAGATTTACTATAGAAATCTGCAGATGAAACATCTGAGACTATTCTTTGAGCAACGGATGGGAAGTAAAGATAACTGGACATGGGTCCAAGTCCAGTTTTTGGCTTCTTGACAGAATGACAGCAAGCAGCATTTTTATGTTGACTCATTGCTACTCAAGGAAGATGTGCCTGTGGCTTTGATGGCTAGTTTACCTCATACATTGAGAACACAACCTCCCAAATTCACTTTGAGTGGGATAGATGTGCAAAATGTTATGGGATGACAAAGATGATGTTTCATGATACCATCTAAAATTTTGCTGAGCCTGTGATTTATTTTATTTTATTTTATTATTTTATTTTATTTTATTTTATTTTATTTATTTATTTTATATTTTATTTTATTTATTTATTTTATATTTTATTTTATTTTATTTTATTTTATTTTATTTTATTTTATTTTATTTTATATTTTATTTTATTTTATTTTATTTTATTTTATTTTATTTTATTTTATTTTATTTTATTTTATTTTATTTTATTTTATTTTATTTTATTTTATTTTATTTTATTTTATTTTATTTTATTTTATTTTATTTTATTTTATTTTATTTTATTTTATTTTATTTTATTTTATTTTATTTTATTTTATTTTATTTTATTTTATTTTATTTTATTTTATTTTATTTTATTTTATTTTATCATTTTATTTTATTATTTTATTATTATTATTTATTATTATTTATTTGACTTCTATGCCGCCCTATTCCGGAGAACTCAGGGCGGCTCACAACATAGTAGAAATCAACATATAAAAATACATGTATATAAAACCCCTTAATTTAAAAAAACCAATCATTCAACATACACACAGACATACACTGGCTTGGGGCAAGATGTTAACTACCCCAGGCCTGCCGGCAGAGGTGTGTTTTAAGTAATCTACGAAAGGCGGAGAGGGTGGGGGCGACACGGATCTCCGGGGGAAGTTGGTTCCAGAGGGCTGGGGCCGCAACAGAGAAGGCTCTTCCCCTAGGCCCCGCCAGGCGACACTGTCTGGCTGACGGGACCTGGAGAAGGCCGACTCTGTGGGCCCTAACCGGCCGCTGGGATTCATGGGGCAGCAGACGGTCCCATAAGTAACCTGGTCCGATGCCATGTAGGGCTTTATAGGTCATAACCAACACTTTGAATTGGGTTCGAAGACCAATTGGCAGCCAATGCAGCTCGCGGAGTGATGCCAAAATGTGGGCATTTCTGGGCAAGCCCAACACTGCTCGCGCGGCTGCATTCTGCATTACCTGAAGTCTCCGAACATTTTTCAAAGGTAGCCCCATGTAGAGAGCATTGCAGTAGTCGAGCCTCGAGGTGATAAGGGCATGAGTGACTGTGAGAAGAGACTCCCGGTCCAAATAGGGCCGCAACTGGTGCACCAGGCGAACCTGGGCAAATGTCCTCCTTGCCACAGCCGAAAAATGATGTTCCAAATTTAGCTGTGGATCGAGGAGGACGCCCAAGTTGCGGACCTTCTCCGAGGGGGTCAAAAGTCCCCCCCAGGCTGATGGACGGATAGATTGAATTATCCTTGGGAGGCAGAACCCATAGCCACTCCGTCTTGTCGGGGTTGAGTTTGAGCCTGTTGGCACCCATCCAAACCCTAACAGCCTCCAGACATCGGCACATCACTTCCGCTGCTTCACTGAAATGACACGGGGTGGAGATGTAAAGCTGGGTATCATCAGCATACTGATGATATCTCACACCGTGTTATTTTGTTTTATTTTATTATTTTATTTTATTATTTTGTTTTATTTTATTTATTTTACTTTATTATTTTTTATTTTATTTTATTTTAGTCTAGTTTATTTTTTTTTTAATTTATGTTGCCCATCTCAACTAGAGACTTCTAAGGAAATACACAGGGTTTTCTGTAGTCGGCATGTAGCCCCTAGAAGTAGATTGGCTTCTTGGCTGAATACACATGGTAAAAGAGAGGAACATAGAAGGGGTGTGAGTGTTATAAATGTGACCCATACAAAAACATATCCCTATGTCTTCTTATTTTGCACTATAAAAAAATAACAAAATTTGATGAGAACCCACCTCTTGAATCCATTCCAACATTGGGAATATTAGCAGCACTACATGAAGAGCTGATGAATATTCATAGGACAGTCTGTTTGCCTTTGTGTTCTTTGATGGAGAAGAGAGCTAAAGGGAATAACAGAATAATAGAGTTGGAAGGGACCTTGGAGGTCTTCTAATCCAAGCTTCTGCTCAAGCAGAAGATCTTATACAGTACCATTTCAGACAAATGGTTGTCCAATCTCTTTTTAAAAACCTTCAGGGATGGAGTATCCACAACTTCTGGAGGCAAGGCATTCTATCAGTTAATGGTCTACCTCACTGTCAGGAAATTTCTCCTTAGTTCTAGGTTGTTTCTCTTCTTGATTGGTTTCCATCCATTGCTTCTTGTCCTGCCTTTAGGTGCTTTGGAGAATAGGTTGACCTCTTCTTTGTGGCAACCCTTGAGATAGTGGAGCACGGCTAACGTCTCTTCTTTATGGAAGCCCCTGAGATATTGGAAGACTGCTATCATGTCCCCCCTCGTCCTTCTCTTCATTAAACTAGGCATAGCCAATTCCTGAAACCGTTCCTCATGTTTTAGCTTTCAGCCCCCTAATCAACTTTGCTGCTCTTCTATAGTAAAGATGCAGCCAGGAAAAAATGTTTGCATTCCTTTGGGTATTTCCCCCCCCCAAGAAATATTATATCAGAACGTACTATTCATTAGTAATTTCACAAATTTGGGGACATGAGCATGTATAAAAAAAAAACCTGGTGGCATTTCTATATAACAACTCTGAGAAATGGCTCATTTTTTTTGACGTGATGGATCTATTTATGCCACCTAAATCCGTTCTTGTATTGATTTTCTTCTGGAAAAATGGCCTTTCTGATTTCCAAACAGAAGTCAGAGTAGCTGAATGACAAAGATTACATTTTGCTTAGAGATTAAAAGAAAAAAGAAAGAAAGCTAAAGGCCACGTTATATCTAGGATAAGAACATTCTTTGAAAAAAAGAGTCGAGATTCAGTGATATAATTTTATTTTTAGCTCTCTATGACAGAAGAATGTTAGAGATTCTATGGAACTCATCACAATTATAAAAGCGCTGTTGTTTTGTGAGTAGAAACCAGAGCTGAAGGTCCACTTTTCTATGTCTCCCTCATGTCCCCACTGACTTACCTAAAAGCCAAGAATGTGTTGAAAACTTGGTTAGCTTAAAAAAAAAAGATACCTGTCATTCAAATGTTAAAGGCTGGAGTTTGATAAGGCAGCCCCCGAAGTTTCCCTGGCCTTCGTCTCTCTATTATATTGTACAATTCACAGACTCATTTTATAACTCCTTCCCTGACAAAATATGTAAGGAATTCTAATCTCTTTTATGGACAGCCATTACTATTGAATCAGTGTGATGTTGTTTCACTGAGTGTAGATAAATTCTGCTATGCTGCCTGTAAAATTGAATGGCAGATTTTGGCCATCCAGCGATGCTCTCACCAAGAACTGCAGTACATAATTATGACTTGTTCTGTTTTGCTCCGTTCTATTTTATTTTAACGTTTTAATTTTTAATTCTGGTCTCTAACGATGGGCTTTTTCTAACTACCTGCGTGGCTTGGGCCAATTTTCATCTCCTTTACAGTAAATGTTTGCAGTTGTATCCCTCACATCTGAACATTAAAAATAAAGGAGAGAAACGGAAGATTTAATCTACAGCGTTCTCTCTCTCTCTCTCATGGACAATCTCTGTTGCTGTTGTTTTAAATTCAGTCTGTGTTAAAGAAATGTAATTTCACCCATTGTAGGAAATACTGGAAGCCATTATAACTGAATACATGACACTGATGACAATCATTGCAATGAGATGCCACCTGAATTTTTAAAGTTATCCTTCCCATCTTCTCCTTCAGTAGAAAAACTGATGGTAGAACAGTCAGGGAACATTTATTTTTTTTTCAAATAAGTACAACTTATAAGAGGGCCGGTTTGTAATGGTTAAGGCACCAAGCTAGAAAGTGAGAGATGGTCCTGATAAATGAGAACTCTGAGGCAATTACTTTCCTCAAAGAACACTTTTAATGGCTACATAGTATTGGCTTATAGTATTATAGTATTATAGCTTATAGTATTGGACCGTCTCCTGCCTCATGAATCCCAGCGACCGGTCAGGGCGCATAGGGTTGGCCTCCTACGTGTCCCATCTGTTAAACAATGCCATCTGGCAGGGCCTAGGGCAAGGGCCTTCTCCATTGCTGCCCCAGCCCTCTGGAACCAGCTTCCCTCAGAGGTTCGTACTGCTTTCTCCCTCCTAGCTTTCCGGAAAGTGCTGAAGACACATCTATGCTGACAGGCTTGGGGCATATGAGCTGTGCTCTGCCCCTCGGCCCTAAGAGTGTCCCGCCATCAGCGGCTGTGAATTGATTGTGTTTGTATGTGGTATGAGTGTGGTTAATTTTAAAATTGTTGTTGTATCCTATTGTGAGCCGCCCTGGGTCTTCGGAGAAGGGCGGCATATAAATGTGAATAATAAATTAAATTAAATTATTAAATTAAATTGGCACGGACAAAGGTGAAACCAAGACTGAAAGTCCCCCCCAAGTTATAAAGTGAAAGTTGAACTCCCCAACCTTATATGTGTCATAAATCACAATCCCCAATTAACAACTTTGGCAGGCTCTCTAATGGTAGCTTCAGCCCGCCAAACACTTAGGCTGCTTGACCTTGGTTCCCACAAAAAAGCTCTAGTTATGACTAAACTAGAAGAATGTATCTCCCCCCCTCCCATTGCTATGGCAACTGAAAACGAAAAAAGATGGCTGCAGCCAGAGTCATTTGAAGGTTTGACACCTACCTTAGACATGAAAGCTGGTGGATTACTTTGGGCCAATCACCAGGCATCTGTGAGTTCTAGTACCACTTTAGGCATGAAAGCCAGCTGGGTGACTTTGGGCTAGTCACTCTCTCCCAGCCCTAACCCACCTCACTGGGCTGTTGATGTGGGAAAAATGGGAGAAGGAAAGTGTGTTGGATATGCTCTCCACCTTGAGATATTTGTAAAAATAATAAAATAATAAATAATAATAAAGGCAGGTAAAGGTTTCCTCTCTCCAGTTGTGTCTGATTCTTGGGGGTGGTGCTCATCTCCATTAAGCAAAAGAGCCAGTATTGTCCGAAGATGCTTCCCTGGTCATGTGACTGGTATAACTAGATGTCGAGGCTCATGGATCGCCATTGTCTACCCAGCAAAGTGGTATTTATTTATTTTCATGCTAGCTGTGGAAGGAGCTGGGGCAAGTAACAGGAGTTCACCGCATCATGTGGTGCTTGGGACTTGAACCCGGGCTGGCAGGTTTCCATCTGACAAGTTCAATGACTTGAATAGTAGTAACTGTGAATGAATGAATGAATAGTAGTAACTGTGAGAGGGTTCTCAGAGTCCTAGCGGACAATCGCTTATATATGAGCCAGCAGTGTGCTGCAGCTACCAAAAAAGCCAACACAGTGCCTGGCTGCATTAACAAAAGGATAGAATCAAGATCATGTGAAGTATTAACACCACTTTACAATGCCTTGGTAAGGCCACACTTGGAATACTGCATCCAGTTTTGGTCACCACGATGTAAAAAAGATGCTGAGACTCTAGAAAGAGTACAGAGAAGAGGAACAAAGAGGATTAGGGGACTGGAGGCTAATACATATAAGGAATGGTTGCTGGAATTGGCTATGTCTAGTTTAATGAAGAGAAGGACGAGCGGGGACATGATAGCAGTGTTCCAATATCTCAGGGGCTACCACAAAGAAGAGGGAGTCAAGCTATTCTCCAAAACACCTGAAGGCAGGACAAGAAACAACGGATGGAAACTAACCAAGGAGAGAAGCAACCTAGAACTAAGGAGAAACTTCCTGATAGTTAGAACAATTAACCAGTGGAACAACCTGCCTCCAGAAGCAGTGAATGCTCCAACACTGGAAGTTTTTATAAAGAGACTGGAGAGCCATTTGTTTGAAATGATATAAGGTTTCCTGCCTGAGCAGGGTGTTGGACTAGATGACCTCCAAGGTCCCTTCCAACTTTATTATTATTATTGTTAACCCCTGAGCCATCGTGCCCCTTTAAAGGCAGGATACAAACAAGCAAAAAAAAGCCAACAACAAATATTTGAAGAACGACTTCCGGTGGCTCCGCCGGCGCCGCCAGGGTCTCCTCTGTGAGACTCCGTTCTCTGGGTTTGTAAAGCCGCAAAAAAAAGATTGTAAGCAGACTGAGTGAATACAGGAGTTCTTAATGGATTGCAAGTATTTTTTTTATTGTTTTTCTGGCTATATATTTCTAACGTCTACAATCAACATAATGCTTTCAAGATGGCGTATAGCTTTCACTGCTTTCATTGTTAGGGAAAGTGCTGGAAAGTGAAAGTGAATTCTTTACTTTTTTCTCTCTTCCTGTTCTCGTAAGCGAAGTCAGAGAGACGGCTGTGATTGTCTTAAAGTTAAAATGGAGTGGAATTTACAGTTAATTGCTGAACCTATTCTGGACTGTATTGAGAAATTTCATGAAGAAAGGCTTGAAATAGTGAAGAGTTTTACGCAAGAGTTTAAAGCAATATTGAAAGAAACTTTTACAGAAATATTAACTAAATTTCTTTTTCCAAATGAAATTGATTTACAACCGACTGCTGAACAATTTATAATACAATCTAAACAAGAAGAAGAGCAAGAACAATTAACTAGAATCTTTCTCCCAAATGAAACTGATTTACAACTGACTGCTGAGCATTTTATAATACAATATAAACTAGAAGAACAACAGGAAAAAGAAGAAGATAGTTCTGAGAATAAAGACTATAAAGGGAAATGGATCCTGCTTGATGAACAGTTTTTTTATGGAGAGGAAGAGGATTTGTTTCAAGAAAGGAAAGGACGGCTATTTTTTTCTTTAGTTAAGCAGCAAGAAGAGGATTTAATTGAGAAAAAAGAGACATTGATTCAGTTTAAGAAGCAACTTATTTATGGGACTGAAGAAATAAAGAAGAGAGACTTATTATTTGGATGGGAGGCCTCGTTATGGAGGTTTACTTGGTTAAAAAAAAACCTAGAATTCGTCTGAAGAAATGAAATTTAAAATTGTATGTAAGGAATTATGGGTAATCTAAAATTATGGACTGAATTAAGGACTAAGATTATGAGTAAGATGTAAGAGAAGATGATTAATGGTTGATATAATTAAATTGATGAAGAATGTATTTGTTTTGATGATCTAGGTTTGACATTAGATTGATTTATTGATGAGATAGATAAGCATTAAGTGATTGGATAAAGTTGAAGGAATGTAAGTTAGAAATGGAATAAATAGACTGTATTTGTTATGGAGGTTTATTTGACAGATGAGAGAGCCCAGAAGTTGATTGATAATAATTTATAATTAAATGAAAGGAATTAAGGCCAATCTAAGACTATGGGTTGAATTAAAGATCAATTTTATAAGTAAGTTGTAAGAGAGGATGTTTAAATGAAGATATATTAAGATATATTAAGATATATTAAATTGATTAAGAACATAATTTTTCTTTTTGAATTGAGGGATTTATTGTTATTGATATTATTTGTTTATTTTTTTTAAAAAAGAATGGTATATATTAAACTTGATGGTTTGGGTGATTTTATATAACCTCTCAATGGATTGAAGTGATTTAAGATTTGACTTAGATTGATGGTTTAGATGTAAATGATAATTATTATTCTTAACAAGATGAGTTGTTTGTTTTGTTTAATGGATTGAATTGATTTAGAGAGTGTATATAGTATATAGTTTAAAATTCTTGTTAGGATTATATAATAATTTTGTTTGATGTAGTGGGGTTTTCTTTTGTTGTACCCTGTACTCACTCTGGGAAGTCGGGGGGGGGAGGGCTAGGGAGGGTTTATAATTTTATATATGATGTTTTCTCAACTGTAATTGGGGTTGGTGGAAGAATATATGTAATTACTGTTATTAAGGGGTTGCTCTGGTGGCCTCTGGGCACCACATCTGATGGAAAAGAGGAAGGAGGAGTGAAGGCTGATGTAAGTGGAAGTTGATAAGAAGGGGGAAGAGTAGGATGGAGATAGAGAAGGATGAAGAAAGAAGAGAAGGAGGGAGGAAGGTAGGTAGTTAGTTGGTAACTGAGGGGGGAAGGATAGGGTTGGGGGGATGTGGTGGTGGGGGTGCCGAGCAGTGATGTTACCGGTAATTGTTTGGGATGATTATTTTCAGTTGAGTTATTAGTATTAGATGTATTGAACAATGTATTTATGTTTTGTTTATGGATGATTGTTTATTTTAATACTATGATTTGATTTGACTAATTTTTTTCTTCTGTAAAATTTAAAAAAAAAACCAATAAAAATATATTAAAAAAAAAACAAATATTTGAAGAACAAGCTATGATTAGAAAGAGATATGGAACATGGAGGTATCAGCTGAGGCCTTCCTGGAACAGAAGGATTGCATATCCTTCTGTTTCAAGGAACTCCTTCAGAAGTTCTGTGTGCTCCATCGTTGGAGGCTTTCAAAAAGAGACTGGACAACCATCTCTCAAATGGTATAGGGTCTCCTGTTCAAGCAGGGGGATGAGTCAGAAGATCTCTGAGGTCCCTCCCAACTCTATTATTCTATATGGCCATTTTTAGCCTTGTCCCCTCTCAGCTGATCTACTTTAACAGTCTTCATCGGAGTCTCCTGTTGGAAAACCACCAGAAATTTCCACTAGAAGTCAACTGACAATGGCAATGGACCAGGATACTTGCGGGACCGTCTTCTGCCTCATGAACCCCAGCGACCGGTTAGGGCACATAGGGTTGGCCTTCTACAAGTCCCGTCTGTTAGACAATGTCATCTGGTGGGGCCTAGGGTAAGGGCCTTCTCTGTTGCTGCCCCAGCCCTCTGGAACCAGCTTCCCTCAGAGGTTCGTACTGCTCCCTCCCTCCTAGCCTTCCGGAAACTGCTGAAGATGCATCTATGGCGACAGGCTTGGGGCATATGAGCTGGTCTCTGCCCTTGGGCCCTAGGAGTGTCCCTCCATCAGCAACTGTCAGCTGATTGTGTTTGTATGTGGTGTGAATGAAATTATTTTTAAAATTTTTATTGTATTATTGTATTGTTGTTGTGAGCCGCCCTGGGTCTTGGGAGAAGGGCGGCATATAAATTTGATTAAACTAAAAACTTAAACTAAACTAATCCATTTCCTTTTCCACATTGAACTATTTAGGGGCTTTGCCACCGATCCACAAATATCACCTTATACATTCCCCAAAGATAGAAATAACTTTAGCCTGGAGGCCTCTCAGCTGGTAGAAAGTATTCCGATAGGAGAGGAAATCAGCACCATAAAAAGTGTCAGCTCAGCTTTACCTGACATACACCTGAGTCCAATCTATACTTTCCAGCGCTGGCTTTCATCAGCTAGGGCAGGAGCGGATGACAGCTGGTGCTGTTTGATGTATGTGCTGCACACTTGGTGGTCTGGATGCAGCCCGTTTTACTTTGCCACGAGGCAAGCGGCACAGAACATAGACACAGTCGATTCTGTAATTGCTTTCTCCTTGGCTCGTGATGCTGGAAAGAAGCATTGCATTCCTGGCTTGTTTTTCTTTGTTTTCCGTACAAATGGAGCTGGCTGCTTTCTGGTCATCTTGTTACTTTGGCTTTGTGGCTTTAGGAGAGCTTTGTTACTATTTTTTTCCTTGTTTTTTTTTTTTTTTACAATGAGACAGGAGAAAGCAACGGAGAGATGTTATGGCCCGGGACATTTACGTGTGGGCTTACGGTGGGCCTTTAAAAAAGAAGATTATTTGATTCATAGGTGCTTTTTCAAATGGCAACTGGACTTTGTTTTTCCTTGAAGACATTTCACTTCTCATCCAAGAAGCTTCTTCAGTTCTCATGAGAAGTGAAATGTCTTCAAAGTCCAGTTGCCTTTTAAAAAAGCATCTTTGGGGCAATCATGACCCAGATGATCGAGAATCTCCATAGACATTCTTTGATCCAGATTAATTAAATGGAAAACTGGCTCATTGCAAAGAGAAATTCTAGTTTATGGCGTATTTATTTGTAAGAATGCCTTTGGGCCCTGCAAATGTCCCACTGGGCTAGTAGAGAACATGCTAAAGACTACTTTACCCACTAACTGCTGTGATTCCGCGCCAGCCAGTGGACCTGGCAGCTGAGTCTGAGGAATCAGATGAGGAGGAGGGGCCTGGAGTGACATCAGAGTCAGAGGAAGGCTCTGAGGAGCTCCAAGACTTACAGTCTGATGAGGAGCCTGGCCCCTCTACTCACGCTCAGGCTGAGACACAGCTGTGCTGGGAGCCTGAGTTGGACAGTGATGAAGAACAGCTGGGACAAATCCCGGATTCATGAAAGTGCAGGCAAGAGAAGTGAGTAGGACCGAGGAAATCAATGGGGCAGCTCCAAAGGCAAAGGAGAAGGCATTAGGAAGCCACGCCTTGGCTGCATAATAAAAGGGAAGGTGTGGGAGGTGCTGGTTGCCAAAGGCAACCGATCGTGTTGAGGATCGAGTTTCTGTGAACTGTGCTTCTTTGCCCTGGACATTGACTGAGGTCTGTGAATAAAAAAAGGGGATTGTTTTTTTCCTATGGTTCAGCCTGCTTGTTTGGAAGAGGGGTTTCTCCTTGTGAGCTTAACAAGGACTTACATAAACTGGGACAGAACATTAACAGATGCTTTCTAACTGGCTTTACCTACTGTGGAGTCCTGGTGCTGTCTGAGTTTGCTTGCTTGCTGATGTTTAATTACCCAAGCAGGTATCATAATCAATGCTAGTGATTGTGGGGATTTTCTCCTTCATTATATACAGTGCTTTGCTCTGCCATGTGGGTGGGGATGTGGTTTTCTCCATGATAGTTAGGATGGAGATTAGGGTATTGTTTTGGGTTAGGGTTCTTTGGTAAATCCATTGGATTGTGGCAAGTATACAGAATCCTAGAGCATCACTAGAAAATTCCTGGATGCCTGACACTCAGAGGAATTGGCCATTAACAGGCACATAGAGGTAAACAACATCTACATGTCATTCAAAAACGACAGTCAAAATGTCAAAAAGGAAACAAAAAGACCCAAACCCATCCCTACTATCAATCAACATCCTGATGAGCAGAGATTAACATCAAAAAGTAAACATTACTCCAATCACAAGATAATAGTGAACAACAACCTAATGAAGGAACCACCAAGATCACCCTTCATCAACACTGACAGAGTACATAGAACACAGAATAGCAGAGTTGGGAGGCCCTTGGAAATCTTCTAGTCAACCCCCTGTTCAAGCAGGAGACTCTATATCATTCCAGACAAATGGCTGTCCAGTCTCTTCTTGAAAGTCCCCAGGGATGGAGGACTCACAATTTGTGAAAGCAAGTTGTTCCACTGGCTGGTTGTATTCACTGTTGGGAAATTTCTCCTTAGTTCTAGGTCGCTTTTCTCCTTGGTTAGTTCATATAGTAGTATATATAGAGGAAACCCAAATAATAGTAATAGTAATAGTAATAGTAATAGTAATAGTAATAGTAATAGTAATAGTAATAGTAATAGTGATAGTGATAGTGATAGTGATAGTGATAGTGATAGTGATAGTGATAGTGATAGTAATAGTAATAGTAATAGTAATAGTAATAGTAATAGTAATAGTAATAGTAATAGTAATAGTAATAGTAATAGTAATAGTAATAGTAATAGTAATAGTAATAGTAATAATAAATTTGGAAGGTACCTTGGAGGTTATCTAGTCCAACCCCCTGCTCAGGCAGGAAACCCTATACCATTTCGGACAAATGGCTGTGCAGTCTCTTCTTAAAAACTTCCAGTGTTGGAGCATTCACCGTTTCTGGAGGCAGGTTGTTCCTCAGGTTAATTGTTCTAACTGTCAGGAAGTTTCTACTTAGTTCTAGGTTGCTTCTCTCCTTGGTTAGTTTCCATCTGTTGCTTCTTGTCCTGCCTTCAGGCACTTTGGAGAATAGCTTGACTCCCTCTTCTTTGGGGCAGCCCCTGAGATACTGGAACACTGCCATCATGTTCCCCCTTGTCCTTCTCTTCATTAAACTAGACACACCCAATTCCAGCAACCATTCCTTATATGCTTTAGCCTCCAGTCCCCTAATCATCTTTGCTGCTCTTCTCTGTACTCTTTCTAGAGTCTCAACATCTTTTTTACATCGTGGTGACCAAAACTGGATGCAGGATTCCAAGTGGATGCAGTATTCCAACATCATCTCCTATCACAGACGATGTTACCTAGTTGAGTAATGAAACGTCTACAAGAAAATAAGCAAGCTCAGAGGGCACCAATGAACCCACTATATAGAATCTGCTATCCAATTTCTCTAAATGACCCGAGAAATGAATGAATAAAATAACATTTTAATGAAAAAGGACAAAGTATAATTTTATTTCTACAACAACTCACCAAGCTGCTCCCTAACCTCAAAGAGCATGTTTAGCTCTTTCTAAACTTAGAAATTAAATGTTTGCAAAAGCTCTACTAACTAAAGATCTCTAACTCTGTCTTCTCCAACCTTATGCTATGTGGGTGTACTGAACTGTAGTGATTCTGCTGCCATCTGAAAAAGGTTTGATATTTTTTTCTAGTTATAGAAATTAGATACACTGCAATTTATACTGAAAGGAAGTAAAAATTGAAGGAAGAGTAGCCCATTCTTTCTAGCACTGAAATGGAGGCATCTGTGTCCTGATTTAGCCAGCAAACTTCCTCAGAGATTGTTCCACTGGTTAATTGTTCTCACTGTCAGGAAGTTTCTCTGAAGCAACCTAGAACTAAGGAGAAACTTCCTGACAGTGAGAACAATTAACCAGTGGAACAACCTGCCTCCAGAAATGGAGAATGCTCCAACATTGGAAGTTTTTAAGAAGAGACTGGACAGCCATTTGTCTGAAATGGTATAGGGTTTCCTCCCTGAGCAGGGGGTTGGACTAAATGACCTCCAAGGTCCCTTCCAACTTTATTATTATTATTATTATTATTATTATTATTATTATTATTATTATTATTATTATTATTATTATTATTATTATTATTATTATTATAGATGTTCCTCTCCACCACAATTTGCAAATGGAAGTTGTCAAATGTGAAATGTGAAGACAATCTTCTCAGGGGAAATATAGAGGCCAACCGTAGGAAAGTTTTAATGAGGCTGATGAAGATCAAAAATGGTTTTTGCAGTGCTAATACACTCCAGATTTGAGGTGAGGAGGGAGAGAACATAGAACATGGAACATATCAGAGATGGAAAGACCTTGGAAGCCTTCTACTCCAAATCCTTCTCAAGCAGGGGACTCTGTATCATTTTAGACAGCTAGCTGTCCAGTCTCTTCTTAAAAGCCTCCAATGATGGAGCACCCACAGCTTCAAAAGGCAAGCTGTTACACTGCCTGATTGTTGACACTGTCAGAACATTTCCCCTTATTTCTAGGTTGCTTCTCAGGATATATCTCGCTGCTATTGGCTCCTAGAAAAAAGATTTGTGACAAATAGCTGCCTAATTTACATATTGAAAGATCTTACCAAGTTGGAGAAGACTGGTCTTTTCTTCCCTATGCTGATCAGAACCGATAAAGCTTACCTATGAGTTTGTTTAATAATAATAATAATAATAATAATAATAATAATAATAATAATAATAATAATAATAATAATAATAATAATAATAATAATAATAATATTAATAAATAAACACCATCAGCATTGACAAATTCGCTATTAGTCAATTGCAAAAGGTGGCCTTACTAGGAACTGCTTCCATCCTGCGATGATATCTGTAATATCATCAAACATCCACATCTGCCCATCCCAGGTCCTGGGTAAGGACTCGATAGGTAGACAAAATGCCAAATCCAGTCTGAACATCTGGCTGATTGTGTGATGATCAATAATAGTAATAATAATAATAATAATAATAATAATAATAATAATAATAATAATAATAATAACAACAACAACAATAATAACAACAATAATAATAATAACAACAATAACAATAACAATAATAATAAAGTTGGAAGGGACCTTTTGGAGGTCATCTAGTCCAACCCCCTGCTCAGGTAGGAAACCCTAGACCATTTCAGACAAATGGCTGTCCAGTCTCTTCTTAAAAACTTCCAGTGTTGGAGCATTCAACCCTTCTGGAGGCAGGTTGTTCCACTGGTTAATTGTTCTTACTGTCAGGAAGTTTCTCCTTAGTTCTAGGTTGCTTCTCTCCTTGATTAGTTTCCATTCATTGCTTCTTGTCCTGCCTCCAGGTGCCTTGGAAAATAGCTTGACTCCCTCTTGTTTGGGAAAGCCCTTGAGATATCAGAATACTGCCATCATGTCCCCACTCATCCTTCTCTTCATTAAACTAGACATAGCCAATTCCAGCAGTCTTTCCTTATATTTATGTATGTATGTATGTATGTATGTATGTATGTATGTATGTATATATGTATGTATGTCTTAATTTATACAATCATTTGTATACCCCCCCCAATAATTCTCTTGACTCTAGGTATCTTACCATCCTAAAACATTATAATAGATAAGTCTCCTAAATTAAAAGTCTCCTGCTTGATCAGGGGGCTGCACTAGAAGACCTCAAATTTCCCTTCCAGCTCTGATATTATGTTATCTGTTCTCTGCTTAATTGAGGCTCTCCTTATCATGTAGAAAAGCACAAATTTCTTATTCTGTTAAAGACTAACTGGATGGAAGAAGCTGTTCTAGAGTGAGTAGGTTGTTATTGAGGAGGTAATCCACTGGGCCTTATCTCTCAGAGCATATTTATTTTTTTATTTTTTATTTTTTATTTATTTTTTTACAAATTTTATTTATTACAGTTAAAAAAAACAAACATTGGATTTAACGTGACATTCCAGTATATACATTCTTATCAGATGATTCCACTTTTTGCAATCCATTCTTCATCTCTACATATACATTTAAGTTTTATATACAATACTTATTCTAAAATAACATATATTTCTATCTTAACATTCATCCTTAATCCCAACCATCCTCTCCGAATTCCTCCAACGGTAAAATTTATCCTAGGTTTCATAATAAACTGATCCACATTTTTCTTTTAATATCATTGTGAGCATGTCCATTTCCGCACATGCTAATAACTCTTCCTCTGTGGGAATTTCCTTGCTCTTCCATTTTTGCGCAAAAGCAAGCCTAGCTGCAGTCAGGATGTGTAGCAGCAGGTAGATTGTTCCCTTGTCGTATTTTTCTGTCGTTATTCCCAACAAGAAGAGTTCAGGTTTTAACTCTTAAGTCCAGTGTTAATATATCCCTCAACCAGTTTCCTGTGCTGTTCCAACATTCACGAGTCTTTGGGCATTCCCACCACATATGGTAATATGATCCTATTACTGTTTTACATTTCCAGCATAGGGGTGAGATGTTTAAACCCATTTTGGCTAGCCTTACAGGTGGGAAATGCCATCTATAAAACATCTTGTAAAGATTTTCCTTATATGAGGTAGCTAAGGTGAGTTTCCTATTTCTTTCCCACAGTTCTTGCCAAATATGCAGGTCGATACTGAAACCAAAATCCCTACTCCAAATTAACATGGTCTCCTTAACCTGTTCTTTATACATTATCTGATCTAAAAGAAAATGATATATTTTTAAATCATTTTATCCTTGGGACCTAATAAAATTTTATCTAGTTCTGTTGGTTCTATCTTTATACCCCACTCTTTTTTTAATCTTGCCTATATCTTGCTTGTAGTTGGAGGTATGCCCACCATTCTAATTCTATCTCTGCATCTTGGAGATTCTTCCTCGATTTTAATTCTCCTCTCTCATCTAGTATGTTTTTATAGGTTATTACTTTCCCCAACTGAATGAACCTTGGGTGTATGTACATTTCTAGTGTTGAGATCCAACTGGGGACTTGCCTATAGTTCTGTCATCAGATTTTGATCCATACATCTATTAGCGCCCGTCTGATATAGTGCCTCCGAAAGTACTGGTGGACTTTGTGCTTCTCATCCCATAACATGGCATGCCATCCAGTCTGCATGTCATGACCTTCCAGTTTTAATAATTTCCAATTTTCCAGTCAAATCCAATCCTGCACCCACAGTAGAATTGTAGATTGATAGTATTTTTCCAGATCAGTGAGGCCGAGACCCTCCCTTTCCTTAGCATCCTGTAATAGTTTTAATTTAATCCTTGGTTTTTTCCTTTGCCAAATGAATTTAAGTATGGTTTGGTTGAAATTTCGAAATAATTCCTTTTCTAATCTAATTGGTATACATTGAAATAGGAATAATATTTTAGGTAATATGTTCATTTTAATTATGGCAATTTTACCCATGAAAGAAAGCTGGAGATTTGTCCAGGTGTCCAAGTCTGTTTTAATCTGGTCCATTAATTTGTCATAATTGTCTCTTTTAATTGTTACACACCTAGCTCTTAGATGTATCCCTAAGTATCTTATTTTCTTTGTGATCTGAATACATAATTGTTGTGAGTGTCTCTAGATCAGCTGGGGAAATGTCAGATGATGATGAAGAACAACCAGGCCCCTCTGGGTATTTTCCCCTCCCGGCAGCCGAGCTAGATAATGAGGAGATTTGTATGCAGTCTGACTCAGACTCTCAAAATGATGAGTCAGATTTGGAACAGGAAGAGAGATGGCTTGATCCGAGATTCCGAAGGTTTGATAGGCGGAGGTGTCAGTTACGTGGAAAAAGGAAGTAATGGGGGAAGTGACGTATCGGAAACTATATTAGAAGATAAAGGAGGGACTAATTCTTTGTCACGAGCAACGTTACTATCAAGGAGTAGCTTGATGCCTTGCCCAGTTCGTTTGAACTTAGTTTTCTGGTGTTTTGGACTCTACGGAAGATAAATGAGCTCTTGGACAACTTTACAGATAAAGAGTGAGTTAATTGGAAGGGAGGGAGAGCATGTTTAAGCGGAATGTAAATAAATCAGAATTGGCCGTTCCGGCCAACAAAATGCCAGCAGCTTGCTTTGCAATGAATCTCTTGAAATGTGTTAAATAAAACTCTTAAAGACATACTACTGTGGATTTTACTAAGCTGAGAAGGGCCAGACATAACAATAATTTATCAGCTAATTCATTTTTTGTGATCTAATCATATTCTTCACAAGTATTTTGGTTTTTTCCTTATTTATCTTTAGGCCTGCCATTTCACCATATTCACCCAGTACTTCCATTAGCCTTGTCCCTGATTGTAAAGGTTCTCAGAGCATGTTTATGATGTCTCACCAAAATATAATGGATAATCTCTCTCAGTGGCTTCATGTAGAACTTAAAGGGAATAGTGGAAAGGACAAGATCTAGGTTATTCCATATTGAAATTGCAAGTTCTCCGCTTCTCTTCCCACCCAAAGCAATTAAAACAAGGGGGTCCTTGGTGCACTCTGAGCTTGGATGTTTTCTTGCAGAGGGATTTGCAACCTTCACAGGAGACCAAGGTTGATAGTACTAAATGCCACTGAGGCATCTAACAGGAATCAAAGTGGTATACCTCTTACAGCCAAGACCAACTATAGTTATCCATAAGAATTACCAGTGTGATTTCTGCTCCATGTTTAGGCTTGAATCCTAATTGGAAGGAATAAAAAATAACTACTATTGTCCCATCATCTTCTCCTCAACTTTCCCTAATTAGAGATGGCTGGAAGTGTATCGGTGGTTATTAAAACGGATGTCCATGTGCCGCCTCTATGTTGGTTGAGACAGGCAGGATTCCTTTGAGTACCATTTGTTGGGGGTCAAGGGAAAGGGAGGGTTTTGCCTTCTCTTTCTGCTCAAGATCCCCATGTACAATTGGTGGGCCACTGTGTGACACAGAATGCTGGACTTGATGGGCTTTGGCCTGATTCAGCATGGCTCTTCTTATGTTCTTAGCCCAATGGTAGTTATCTAACATGGCCAAGTTAAGTAAAGGTTTCTTGATTAAAGGGGATACCACCACTTCTTTGAAGTTATTCACTGCCTTCTGCACTTATCTCATTGTTCACCTTCTGGTTATACCTTCCAGCCAGATGTGTCCAAAATTTACAACCCAGATGCTGGAGCTCCTCCCATTCAACATAAGCTTGGAAACTTCAACATAAATCTTTGCACATCTCATGGTCCTTCCATAAGATGACAGCGCTGATGAGAATCGGTCTTAGAGTTGATTGGAATGAAGGAAATTTCTCCTGTGTTTGCAAAAAGAACAGCTGGGTGAAGGTGGAAAGCTATATTAGTATTAGCCTCTTTTTTTTAAAAAAAAAAAACCTCTTCGTAATTGATTAGCTGTTGAAACATGTTGATGAGTGAATTTTAATACGTTTACATTCTGAACTCAAACAATGTCAAATGACTCAAACTCAAATATCCGTGTCATTAAGAATGAAAGAAATGAGCCTTGATGGAGCTGTGGTTTGTATAAATATTTAGACGGAATTATAACAAGTTTGACTATTTATTAAAGGGAATTAATTTCAATAGTCATCCCTCAGTGTAACCACCTAACATGTTTTCCATCGCCTTCCTAAACCCTAATTTTTATGTCCCATTGCATGTGAGGTGGAATCCAGATTTTGTCCAGGTTTGTAGTAGAAACTGGAAACATATCTTTTGCTGTGCTAGGGGTTATGTCATAACTGAGCCCAAAATATCTGTTGCTAAGCAAGACATTTGTTAAGTGAGTTTTGCCCCATTTTACGACATTTCTTGACTTAATTGGATTGCTGCAGTCGTTAAGCTACCGTAGTAAGCGAATCTGGCTTCCCCCATTGACTTTGCTTGTCAGAAGGTGTCAGAAGATAATGCCATGACCCTGGGACACTGCAACCATCACAACTATGAGTCAGTTGTCATGCACCTGAAACTTGATCACGTGACCACGGGGATGCTGCAACGGTTGTAAGTGTGAAAATGGTCATAAGCCATTTTTAAAAAAGTTTTTATTGATTTTCTAATTTTACATTTAAATATTTAAAAAGCAATGTGGCGGCTGGGTTAAACGATAATTCAATAACATAAGAGTATCTTTAGTACAAGTCTCAAACTACCACATTAAATATTTCTTCTCTTTTCCCCTTAATATTTACTGTCTCATGTTTAAACTAATACAATTCTTATTATATCAATTAAATAAAAATTTAAACTTTCTTACATTTATCAATATTTTTTAGTTTATACATATCCTGGTTACTTTAACACTCAATCTTTATAGACAATCAATGCCCTAATTAGTTTTTCCCAATTTTTAGTTTCCCATTAATATTTAAATTTAATATTTAATATTTATAATTCCCAAGTTTTAAATAACCCCAGTTCCCTTTATCACAATTCATCACAAAAATCTAATGTTCAGGATACACATCTTATCTATTTGGATATATTCTATTTCTCACCATCTTACATCAACTAATTAATAATACAGTATAACTGTCATGGTTCCAACAGATGAAACTCTTCAAAAAACTTCTTATTTTCTGTTAATTTCCAAATGCCTTAAACTTAATAACCAAAATTTCTCTTATTTCAACATTAAATACTTCCACATTTTTGTTGCTGTTGTAGCTTTGAACAGTCACTAAACAGTTACACAGGGCTACCTGTAGACCTGAATGCCTCACTCCTATACTAAGTCTTTAAACATTTAATTTGAAGCAGAAGAACTGATTATGCTGGATAACACCTTCTGCCAAACCTGTTTAGAGTACCCTTTTCAAACTACTAAGCATATTTGAATATTGAAGGATACCTGCATAGCCATAGCAATAGTACTTAGACTTATATACCACTTCACAGTGCTTTACAGTCCTCTCTAAGCAGTTTACAGAGTCAGCATATGGCACCCAACAATCTGGGTCCTCATTTTACCATCCTCGGAAGGATGGAAGGCTGAGTAAACCTTGAGTCGGTCAGGATCAAACTCCTGGCAGTAGGCAGAGTCAGCCTGCAGTACTGCATTCTAACCACCAGTGGTGGGATTCAGCCAGTTTGCACCACTTTTGCAGAACCGGTAGCTAATTTTTTGTTGCCCAGGCCCAGAATGAACTTCCAGAAGCAGAACCCACATAGATAACCGGTTGTTCACATATTTGAACCCCACCACTGCTAACCACTGCACCACCACAGCTCTTACCATGGCTGTCTAAGCGGTTTACAGAGTCGGCATATTGCCCCCAACAATCTGGGTTGTCATTTTACCAACCTCAGAAGGATGGAAGTCTGAGTCAACCTTCAGCTGGTGAGAATCGAACTGCTGGCAGTTCAGCAGAATTAAGCCTGCAATACTGCATTCTAACCACTGCGCCACCACGGCTCATAAACCGAACCTCCCTTTCTTAGGAGTTAATAAAGCTTAGGCTTGCAAAAATTATGTCCTAACTCCAAATGTGGCTTGATTGCTCCTCCAAATTTCCATCCCAACTTCAAAAGAGATTTTTGCGTATTCCTTGATTATTTGAGCCAATAAGGTTTTTTTTTTCCCAGGTCTGTTGTTTAGACAGCAGGAAGCTATACCGGTAATCTTAGATTTGCAATCATTTGTTTAGTGACCATTCAAATTTACAACACTCTGGGGAAAAAAAAAACCCTTTTCAGTGCAGGATCAACTAGAACATCTTTGACAGCCTGAGTTGCATGAGCTTTATTGAAGGAGAACTCTACTCATTGCCAGTTTCCTGTTGGTATAATTGCTCTTTTGCATGGTTTAAATGTCCAAGTCTCACAGTGAGGCTTTCCTTTATACTTACCCCAAGCCTTTAAGAAGATCGTGCAAGGTCATTTACAGCAATGTTGGACTGAGTTCAGCCTTCAGTCAAATAACACCCTAGTCCCGTGGTGGTGAACCTATGGCACGCGTGCCACAGGTGGCACGCAGAGCCCTCTCTGTGGGCACGCACGCCCTTTCCCCAGTCCTAGGCCTTCAGCTGGGTTTTATAAAACCTTTTCACTTTAGGCCTCTGCCGCTGTGTGCAAAAAAAAAAAGGTTCAATCGATCAATCAATTTCAACTTCTCGCGGGAAAAAAAAAGATCTCGCAAAGTTGGAATTGATTGAACTTTTTAACCCCACCCAGTCTGCTGTTATCACTGAAGCCACACCCACCTGATGGGCCACGCCCACTCGATGGGCCACACCCACCCAATGGGCCACGCCCACCCGATGGGCCACACCCACCTAGTACCCGGTGATACATAAATGTGTTTTGAGTTGCAGTTTGGGCACTCGGTCTCTAAAAGGTTCGCCATCACTGCCCTAGGAAGTGTGTCTTTTCCATGGTATCCTATCAGACCCAAAACCAAGAATAACACATGGTGATTCTTCCAAGCTGAATTCTTCACTGTTTTACACCTATAGACAAACTCTTGTCAGACTGAAGACATTACTATCGGAATCTATAATATACTCTGTGAATTCTTAGGGAGGGACTGTCTTCACACACGTGTTTCTCTCACATGCTTATCTAACTTGGGTTGCCTCTTATTCCTCTGGAATGCACCCCCTTTTTCCTAGGAATCCACCTCCTTACTGTCTATATAGCAGGGGTCTCCAAACTTGGCAACTTTAAGACTTGTGGACTGTCTGTTACAATTCCCCATGCTGGCTGGGGAATTCTGGTAGTTGAAGTCCACAAACCTTACAGTGGCCAAATTGGGAGACTCTTGATATATACCACCACAGCTCCTGCTTTATGGAACACTCTTCCCCCTTACATCTGGCAGGTCTCGACTCTCCTAGCCTTCTTAAAATAGCATTGAAGACTAAGATGGGTGGCTGTGTAAAAGTTTTAAACAAAACAGCAGATAAATAACATCCCCCATTTCTCCTTTCCTAAATAAACAAACAGCGGCATGGAATACGGCCGCGAAGGGGGCTATTGACCGGATTGCGCCTTTGCGACCTCTCCGTGGTGCTGGCCCCAGGAGGTCTCCTTGGTTTACTGAGGAGCTCAGGGGGATGAAGCGCCATAAGAGACGTCTAGAGAAGCGATGGAGACAAAGTAAGTCCGGATCTGGCCGAACCAGATTGAGCTTATTTATTAAAGCCTATCTGAAGGCGATTAAGGCGGCAAGATCTTTGTATCTTTCTGCTTTGATCGCGTCTGCGGAATCTCGTCCGGCCACCCTGTTTAGGGTGACCCGATCCCTTATTAACCCAAGGGGTCCGGGGCCTCCCTTGCAGGGTAGTGCCGAGGACTTTAATAACTGTTTCGCAGACAAAGTGGCTCAGATCCGGGCTGACCTAGACTCCAATTGTGTAGCAGAGTCGACTGATAATGATTCAGTTGAGGGGACAGGGGCATGTTCTTGTCCGGTCATCTGGGGAGAGTTTGAGGCTGTTACGCCTGAGGAAGTGGACAGGGCCATTGGATCTGTATGTTCTGCCACCTGTTTGTTGGACCCGTGTCCCTCCTGGCTGGTTTCGGCCAGTAGGGTGGTGACACGTACCTGGATCCAGGAGATTGTCAACGCTTCTTTGAGGGAGGGGTCCTTTCCGGCTCCCTTAAAGGAGGCACTTGTGTGCCCCCTCCTCAAGAAGCCTTCCCTGGATCCAGAAATTTTGACCAACTATCGTCCGGTCTCCAACCTTCCCTTTGTGGGGAAGGTTGTCGAGAAGGTGGTGGCGCATCAGCTCCAGCGGTCTCTGGAGGAAGCCGATTATCTGGGCCCTCTGCAGTCGGGATTCAGGCCCGGCTACAGCACCGAAACTGCTTTGGTCGCTCTGATGGATGATCTCTGGCGAGCCCGGGATAGAGGCCAGTCCTCTGTCCTGGTGCTTCTTGACCTCTCAGCGGCATTCGATACCATTGACCACGGTATCCTTCTGCGCCGGCTGGAGGGATTGGGAGTGGGGGACACCGTATTGCGGTGGTTCTCCTCCTATCTCACTGGTCGGTCGCAGTCGGTGTTTGTGGGGGATCGAAGGTCCACCTCTAGGTTACTCCCATGTGGGGTGCCTCAGGGGTCGGTTCTCTCCCCCCTACTTTTTAACATTTACATGAAGCCACTGGGTGAGATCATCCACTGCCACGGAGTGAGATACCATCAGTACGCTGATGATACTCAGCTGTACATTTCCACTCCTGGCCATATCAGTGAAGCGGTTGAGGTGATGTGCCGGTGTCTGGAGGCTGTGAGGGTTTGGATGGGTGTTAACAGATTAAGGCTCAACCCCGATAAGACAGAGTGGCTGTGGGTGATGCCTCCCAAGGACACTTCTATCTGTCCTTCGATTACCCTGGGGGGTGAATCTATAAACCCCTCAGAGAAGGTTCGCAACTTGGGAGTCCTCCTTGATCCACAGCTGACATTGGATCATCATTTGTCGGCAGTGGCGAGGGGGGCATTTGCCCAGGTTCGCCTGGTGCACCAGTTGCGTCCTTACTTGGATCGGGAGTCACTCCTCACAGTCACACATGCCCTTGTCACCTCGAGGATCGACTACTGCAATGCTCTCTACATGGGGCTACCCTTGAAGAGTGTTCGGAGACTACAATTAGTGCAAAATGCAGCTGCGCGAGCAGTTGTGGGTCTTCCTCGTTGTGCCCACATTTCATCAACTCTCCGCATGCTGAATTGGTTGCCCATTGGTCTCCGAGCCCAATTCAAGGTGTTGGTTATTACCTATAAAGCCCTTCATGGCTTGGGACCAGGATACTTACGGGACCGCCTTCTGCCACATACTTCTCTACGACCGGTGAGAGCGCACAGGGTTGGCCTCCTCCAGGTCCCGTCAACGAAACAATGTCGTTTGGCGGGCCCTAGGGGGAGGGCTTTCTCTGTTGCGGCACCCACCCTCTGGAACCAACTACCTCCTGAAGTCCGCGTTTCTCCGACCCTCCTGGCCTTCCGAAAGAATTTAAAAACCTACCTCTGCCGGCAGTCCTGGGGATGATTGTTGATTGTGGTGTGATTGATGAGTATGTATGGGGTTTGTATTTTTAATGTTGTTCGGATTTGTTCAATTGTTTTTATATATATGTTGTAAGCCGCTCCGAGTCTTCGGAGAGGAGCGGCATACAAATCCGAATAAATAAATAAATAAATAAAATAAATAATACCCCTATTTTTCCTAACCATTCCACGAGGTTGCTTTCCCAATGAGAAAAATAAAAACTATTCTATTGATTGAGCTATACCCAGTGGTGGGATTCAGCCAGTTTGCACCACTTCGGCAGAACCGGTGGCTAGTTTTTTGTTGCCCAGGCCAGAATGGACTTCCGGAAGCAGCATCCACACAGAGAACTGGTTGTTCACAAATTTGAATCCCACCCTCAATGTACTCTCGATAGTTGTCAGTCAGAAGGTTTGGAGACAAGAACATTCTGCATTTGTGCCCAAATTCCAAGCTGGGATTAGGTTGTTCGGCTGAGGCACAGGTGGGCTTCTTCCTCCCTTGATTTGGTCATTAAATATCTTCTATCTGCTTCAGTACTTTCTCCCTGAGGCCCCGTCACCACTCTCTTCGCCAGTGATTAGGAGACAGGCAATTGGCCTTCTGAACTTATTACAGGTCTTTTTCTAATGATCTGATAATGACTGGAAGCCTAAGTCAAGCAGCCTGACAGATAATGATGTCAATTATGCAAAACAGAAATGATGGCTTCCAGTCCCAAAGAGACTCCATCTGAAACCGGGAGGGGAGGAAAAAAAAATAGAAAAGAGGAGGTCTATTTATTTATAGGGTTTTTTTTAATTAACTCCGTCATCTTTGAGGATGCTGGCAGAGGATAATAAAGAGGGAGAGAAGGAAAGAACATGTTGGTATGTGGGGGAAACAACACACCTATAAAAACATTTTTTAAAAAAAGAGAAAAAGCAGGAACGGATAAAAGAAGATGCACTGAGAAAGTTTTAAAACATGGATTTAATTAGCTTCACCTTTTTCTTCCTTATATTGGACACGTTACATTTGGGCAAATAGTTGCTCTTTGTGAGGTAATTTAATATGTTTATTTGCTATGGTATTTTAGAGGCAGAATGACAGACACCTGAATTGTTGTAAATCATGACACTTTTCTTGCAGATTCAAATGCTTACTTTGCTGAATGTTGATCATATCTTATTTTAGTCACGGAAGGTTTAACTTGGATAAACCATTATTTTTTTACTAATACATCACATTTCTACATCTCCCAGCTCGCATAAGTGATTCTGAGTGGGTTACAATAAAAACCGTATCAGTGTAAAAGCAGAAATAAAAACAAAAATAAAATTTGAAAAGTAGGGTTACCATATTAAAAAGTGTAGGCAAAGGAGTGGCAGATGGAGTGGGTGATGGAGTTAAAAGAGGGATCAGTCTAGAATCCCTACATTGTCACAAATGAACAAAGCCCAAATGTCCTTGAATTCCATTGACCCTTTTTTTAAAATTCCAAGCAGGTGCTAACCATTAGATGAGAAGATTCCTGTGCATAGGCATGATTAGCAAAATAATAATAATAATAATAATAATAATAATAATAATAATAATAATAATAATAATAATAATAATAATAATAATAATAATAATAATAATAATAATTTTAATTGGACCTTCATGTGTGGATCTGATTTTTCTGCTAAGTCTTAACTCTTTTTCTAAAGGCTAGGTGAGTGGGGATCCACCTCACCTCTAGAGATAAAATGTTTCAGAGGCCTCTCTTCCTGAAACCTGCCAGTCAAAATTCTGATAGAATATTTGTAGCTCAAGGTTGAACTGAGGGGTCTTGATTGTTCTCTGAGCTTGTTTGTTGTTACTTAGTTTGGTAATGAAATATCTGCAAGAAAACTACCAAGCTGAGTGAGCATCATGGACTGCACATTCAAAATTCTTTAACAATGCAAACTCTCCAACGTATCTACTCTGCTTGACTGGATGGGATGGAAGGCTGTAATTGGGATGAGATGGAATCTCAGGAAACCTGGTTACATGCCATGAAAGGCTTTAAAGGTGAAAAACATACGTAAACCCCAAGCCCTCAGACTGCACATGTCTGTGCTATACCACATTTGTGGCTTATACATGATGTTTCTCTGAGGCGTAAGTTATATGGATGTAATGTAAACTGTGTTGGATCTAGAAATCACTACTTGGATGGAAGATCACAGGCAACTTTGAGGTTGTAGACGAGACCAGATGGAGGAGGAGGGGGAGGAGAGGGAGGGAAGGAGAAGGAGAAAGGCATTGGCAAATAACCTTTGTATTCTTCTCAAGAAAACAGTATGGACATATTATCAGAAGTTGAGTTCAACTCAAATAAGATTTTATCTGCTATACCCTGCAAGGCATCAGTGACAAGATTGATGCAGAATGAAATTCTTCTTTTTTTCAACTACTAGATCTCTAATCTCCTTTTTGCATCATATTTCCATAGCAACATACTCTAATCCCATAGTTGACAACTTGCATTGTTTCAGAAGAACGGTGAAGAAAAGCTGCACCTGTTAGATTTCTGCTAGTAAAGCGGTATTTTAAAACAGTGGCACCTTGCAATTATCTGACCATATTCACAGATATCATTATGATTTCTTTAAGGTTCATTTTATGTATGTATGTATTGTATGCATTGAATTCATTCATTCATTCATTCATTCATTCATTCATTAAATTTATTTGTCTGAAATGGTATAGGTTTCCTGAGCAGGGGGCTGGACTAGAAGACCTCCAAGGTCCCTTCCAGCTCTATTCTATTCTATTCTATTCTATTCTATTCTATTCTATTCTATTCTATTCTATTCTATTCTATTCTATTCTATTCTATTCCATTCCATTCCATTCCATTCCATTCCATTCCATTCCATTCCAGTCAATGACTCATTTATTTTGCTGGATGTTTTTGGACAAGAAAAGTAGACCTTCTATATGAGCTATTATGAAGATCTTGAAGGATAAGAGAGAAATAATGATATTATTATAGTTGCTGCACAGTCAGCTAGATGTTTAGACTCAACATGATATTTTTATTCAGCTATCAAGTCCTTCCCAAGGAGCTGGATTAGGCAGATGTTTTTGTTTGATAGTGTTAAAGGTATCAATGTAGGATGTAAGTTCTTCCAATAAAACTGCCTTTTGCAATGGACTCATGCGTGTTTTTTTGATGCTGACGGTATTCCAGTGGTGCTCCAGATATTCTGAGATTGCACCCAAGTCCCGAAAGTGCTTTCCCAAAAGGCAGCTGGACTTTCTTGTTTTTTTTTCCTTTGAAAACATTTCACTTCTCATCTAAGAAGCTTCTTCAGTTCCAACTGACTGATGGGGAATAGAAGGATTTGTATTCTTGGCAATCTTCTGGTTAAGAAGCTTCTTGGATGAGAAATAAAATGTTTTCAAAGGAAAAAATATCAAGAAAGTCCAGTTGCCTTTTGGAAAAGCACCTTTGGGACATCCATGACCCGGATGATTGAGAATCTCCATAGAAAATTGCACTTCAAGGGTACTTGCACTATTGGTACTACCTTTGCTTTCTTTATTGCAGTAGTTCTACTTCTATTTGCAGGTCTTTTTATTTTGTAATTTTCCCTTCTCTTCTACTGTCTCCAGGTACTGCAAAGTTCCCTATCCAGCTTCCTTATCAACAATTACAGAATAACAGAGTTGGTTTGTCCAGAATGGTATACGGTCCCTTGTATGAGCAGGGATGTTGGATTAGAAAACTTCCAAAGTCCCTTTCAACCTTTTGATTCTATGTTTTACTCTGTGGAAGGACCCACTTCAATCCCACATCTTAAGAAAGCAGAACTCTTGGAAACAATTTCTTCCAACAGGAACTTTTATTAAGAGTAGTTGATAGCAGGCATAATAGACAGGATCTGAGGGATTCCCTTACAGATCGATATTTTAAAGTGTCCCTAAGCAAACCCCACTCCACAATTCTTCCAGGCGGTTCAGACCGGCAAATCCCCAGGTGTTAAATCCATCGATGGGAAAAATAACATCAGTCCAGCTCTGTTTGTGCACGATCATTCCACAGCTCTTCACACCTCATTTTGAGGATGGAGAAATAGACCAGGTCCCGGAGGTTTGTATCCCCCCCCACTTTTCCTAGCTGCCTGGTAGGGAGGAGAAGTTCAGAGGGATGCATAGTATAGGAGGTTATTTGTTACATTGTAATGGTTAGCAGACACAAAGGTGAATAAACAAAAGGTTACATTGTAGTGAATAGAGGAAGTGAAAGCAATAAACCCGCATGCATATCCCCCTCCCCCTTCGGAGTATGGCAAAATCCAGAGAAAGATGAGAATTGGTTTTAGATCAGAGGAGATAGATAGAAAGGAAATATAACTGGATTCTGACACTGTTTTACTCAGGCATTCCTAATCTGAAGACTGATGGATTCTCCTTTCTTTCTCTGCTCTTTTCATCAATATGTTTGATCAAATTGTATTGTTCTATCTTGTGTATATTGTTTTATGATGTACCGGTACCTTATAGCAAACTGCCCTGCGATGCTTTGGCACATGAAATGTATTAATGAAAGGAAATCTGAAACAGCTGGGACAATCCTAGAGTTAGTTATTCAGGAAAAAAAAGATGTCTATTAGGAGACTGGGAACGCTATCCTCTGGTTAAATGTAATAATCCATGGTTTGCTGCTTATGTGAATTAGTTGTATAAATGAACTGAAGCAGGTAAATGTGGCATAAAATGTAATAAAAAATTGTTAGGATGCTGGTCAGCTCTCCTGTAGAAAGCATTGCCTTATCAGAAACTAAGAGCAAAGAGCAAAATTGTTCCATTAAGAGTTTACGTTAGTATGTTTATGGATGTTGTAAACCCCTTTGCTATTCTTGGCATATGAATCTTCATGGGGGTAGGTGAGAGCTGGAGACCAACATATACTGCAGTTACTTAACTGTGCAAGCTATTGAAGCATCAGATCAAATCTGCATGCAGTTTCAATTTGCAACAGTGATTTGACTATATATTTATTCTTTATTAATATTCTTGCAGTTCTTTCACCCAGAGAAAAGACCTTAAGGAAGACGTAACAACAAGCAAAGAAAGAATCAAATCATAAAAATAAATAGAAGAATGCAATCACTATTCGCAGTAGTGGTATCGTTAAGTAAGAATTAAATCGCAGCCAAAAGCACACCAAAAGAAGACTTGGGGAAAAAAAAACAGACAAAAATTCATACCAGCCAGAAAATCCATAAATCCTGGAAGAGTTTGAAAGCGCCTTTAAGAAGAAGGGCTGTGCAAAATCGCTACTCAACTGATTCCATTTGAAAGCAATTGGACCCAATCTCCAAACTGAATTAACTTTCCAACAAGAAGGAGAATGTTGGACTGAAAAATCAGATCTGAATCAGTTGCCAACAAATCCATCTGACAATTTAGAAATGGATTTGGGTAATCACATCAACTGGATTGTCTTAATAAAATCCAGTTGCTGGTTCCAATCGAACAGATGATTCAAATTGGATCAGAGCACATCTATACACCTGTCACTGGATGACCGGTGGAGAAGATGCTTTCCCAAAGAAATGTGTGACAAACTTTTGAGTGATGTATTTCAAAAGGCCAAAGTTCAGTTCTTTATTTGCTCATACCCTATAGACAGAATCTTGCTAGAGTAAGTCTATACCAGGGGTAGGCAACCTTGGCTCTTTTATGACTCATGGACTTCAACTCCCAGAATTCCTGAGGCAGACATGCTGAGGCGAAAGGGAGAGGTTTCCAAGCTGAGCCATGCTGGCTCAGGAATTCTGGGGAGTTGAAGTCCACGAGACATAAAAGAGCCAAGGTTGCCTATCCCTGGTCTATACCATTCTAACCCTAAGAGATTTATCCTGGAAGATTCTAGGCAGTGACTATCTTAACTCTCTTTCTCTCACTCCATTTCTGTGCTGTGCTCTTGTCTCCCCCTCCCCCTTGGAATGTGCCCCCCTCTTTCCTGTGGCTTCAAAGGAAGGAGGGGGGCATCACAAAACTTCCTCCTTTGTAAACAGAATCCATCACACCTATGGGACAAATCTGTCTCCACCTAAAAAAAGAGATATGAAACCATAATTTTCTCTTACACAAAGATCTTCTTCACCTCTACAGAATAGTCTTGTAGATGGTTGCTCACAAATCCACTACCAAATTTAATGACGTGATCAAAGGCCTGGAGACAAAAACATATGAAGAACAGCTGCAGAACCTGGGTTTGGCTAGTCTAAAGAAAAGAAGAAATAGGGGAGACATGACAGCAGTGTTCCAATATCTGAGGGGCTGCCACAAGGATGAGGGGGTCAGGTTGTTCACCAGAGCACCAGGGGGCAGGACAAGAAACAATGGTTGGAAACTGATCAGAGAGAGAAGTAACCTGGAATTAAGGAGAAACTTCCTGACAGTGAGGACAATCAACCAGTGGAACAGCTTTGCCTCCAGAAATCATGGGCGCTCCATCTCTGAAGATTTTTAAAAAGAAACTCGACATTCACCTGTCTGACATGGCATAGGTTCTCCTGCTTGAGCTGAACAAGAAGACCTCCACAGTCCCTTCCAGCTCTATTCTATCCTTTCTAGATGCTGTCCATTCTTACAATAAACATAGTCTCGTGAGTCTCGGCTCTTTATTTATCAAACTGACTTGCAAATATCTTTTTTAAACATTCTTTAGCATTCCATAGTTCTCTTTTTTGGGGATTATTTTTGCTTTTGGAAAAAGTTGAGCAAGACCGTTTCTAGAGTTTCAGTCCAGTTGATTCTTTAGGGGGGGAAAAAAACCAAGCTTTTTTGGGGGGGGGGTTGTACTGCAAAAGAAAATTTGCTTTTGCCACCATGAATGTAGTAGACCCCATCTGTGATCTCAATCAGGCTTTGGAGCAGCTGCCAGAGCAAGACTAGTCAATATTATAACATTCACTTTCAGACAAAAATGTCCCCTTCTACCTTTATCATTACTTCTTATGACAAAGCCCAAGGACACAGGTTTTTCATTTACAGTATAATTCAGAAAGAAAAGCTTTATGCCCCAAAGTCACAAAAGAAAACCAAACTTATTGAATATAGATAGATAGATAGATAGATACTGTATGTATGTGTGTGTGTGTGTGTGTGTGTATATATATCCCAGAAAGGGTGAATTCTGACTGAAGAGAGGTAAATAACTCGAAATAGCTATCTCAGAAATCCCTTATTTCTTTGTTAACCATTTTAAACAATATATATATACATATACATATACATACATACATACATACATACATACATACATACATACATACATACATACATACATACATACATACATACATACATACATATATATATATATATATATATATATATATATATATATATATATATATATATATATATATATATATTAAGGACAAGAAACAAGACACCAGCATAATAATCCTACCAGCAGACAAGGGCAACGCCACGGTGGTCATGAACACATCTGACTACCAAACCAAATTAACCAACCTACTCCAAGACTCCACATACAAACCCCTAAACACAGATCCCACCACCTACCTGGAGAAAACCACTAGATCCAAAATAAAAGCCTCTCCCATCAGCGAAGAGATCCAACAAAGAATCATTCCAAGAGAGAAATCATCCAGATGCCCTAAGCTCTATGGTCTCCCCAAGATACACAAAGAAGGAACCCCACTTAGACCCATAGTCAGCTCCATAGGCTCACCTCTACAAAATCTAGCCAAATTTCTCGCCAAACAACTACAGCCCTATGCAGAATCCATCACCTCACAAGTAACAAACTCATTCCAGTTCATAGAGATCATAAAGAAACAAAACTTACAGCCCAGCGACCTACTTGTGAGCTTCGATGTCATATCCCTCTTCACCCAAGTGCCAATCAAAGAAGCCTTAACAGCTATCCAAAACAAATATAACCCCCCCAAACACATCCTAGATCTGACCAACCACTGTCTATCCAACACATACTTCATCTATAACGGACAAAAATACAAACAAATAGAAGGAGCACCCATGGGATCACCTCTCTCACCTGTCATTGCAAACCTCTACATGGAACACTTTGAAACCCAAGCTCTAGAAAAATCTGATCACAAACCCAAACTCTGGCTCAGATACGTAGATGACACCTTCGTAATCTGGCCACATGGGAAAGGAAAACTGGACAACTTCCTTACACACCTCAACAGCCTACACCCCAAAATACAGTTCACCATGGAAACAGAAGCTAATAACCAACTTCCCTTCCTGGATGTCTTAGTCTACAAGAAATCCAATGGCTCCCTAGGACACACCATCTACCAGAAGAAAACACACACAAACCGCTATCTGCACGCACGCTCACACCACCACCCAGCACAGATCAACTCCGTAGCCAAGACACTCATCTCCAGAACCAAATGCCTAGCTGACGAACAACACCTAAAAACCGAACTACACACTCTCACTAATGTACTAACATCCAACGGATTCCCAAGAAATAAGATTTCCAACTTAATCCAAAAAGAAACTCCCACTAAAATCCATGACAGAGAACAAGAAAACGGCAAAGCCCTCCTCCCATACATAAAAGGCACCACAGACAAGATCAGCAAAGTCCTGCACAAATATAACGTCAAAACAGCATTCTGCACAAACAGAAAAATATCCACCATCCTAAGAAACCCTAAAGACAAAATTGAGTTAGAAAATCAAGGAGTATATGAAATCCCATGTACTGCTTGCCCCACCACATACATTGGACAAACCAACAGAAGGATAAATGCACGCATTGAAGAACACAAAAACTCAGTCAAAAGAGAGGAACCAACTTCTTCCCTGGTCCAACACCTTAAAGCCACAGGACATGAAATTGATTTCAAAAAGACCAGAACAATTGCCAAAACTGAACATTTTAATAACAGAATAATCAGAGAAGCCATCGAGATAGAAAAACGCCCCCACAGCATGAACAAACGAGATGATACCTCCCGCCTACCAGCCATTTGGAAACCCGCCCTTATTGACAAACGTATTCCTAACTCAAAGATTGACACCAGAAACACACAGGATGCCACCTCCACACATCCACGCAAAAAGCAAACCCAAACCCACACCAATGATGAGGCAAGACCACAGACCAGGAGCCAGACCAGAGCTGCAACATTGGCCACTTTGAACCTCTCCAGCACAACAAAGCCCCCACCCAAACAGAACACTCCCCCAGCCAATCAGAACACAGCCAACCCCCCAGCCAATCAGAGCACAGCCAAGCCCCTAACCAATCAGAACATAGCCAAGCTCCCAGCCAATCAGTTCAAACCCCCACTGACAGTTAAAAGGAAAAAACAGCTTAGACCACACATTGCTCCTAGAAGCAGAAGCCAAAAGCACCAGCCTGAAGATGATGAATGAGATTTCATCGAAACGTTGCCAAGACACTTCAAATTCTACGCGGGAGAAAACCCGAAGAACCAAAGACCTACATATAGGGAGTGGATATGTGTGTCAAGTGGTTATTTTTTAGATTGCACCCTGTAAAGAATGATTTCTTCCTCCCATATTTGGGTCTACAGGGTGCAATCTAAAAAATAACCACTTGACACACATATCCACTCCCTGACTACTAACAAAGTGGGACAGAGCCTGTGGCTTGAGGCTAAAGCTTCTGCCTAGCATGCAGACTGCCCAGGTTCGAATCCCAGAAAGGGTGAATTCTGACTGAAGAGAGGTAAATAACTCGAAATAGCTATCTCAGAAATCCCTTATTTCTTTGTTAACAATTTTAAAAACATATATATATTTGTGCTTGCAGATGGCTCTGGGTTGAGCTGAAACAAGCAAAGGAAAGAATGATTTCTTCCTCCCATATTTGGGTTTACAGGGTGCAATCTAAAAAATAACCACTTGACACACATATCCACTCCCTGACTACTAACAAAGTGGGACAGAGCCTGTGGCTTGAGGCTAAAGCTTCTGCCTAGCATGCAGACTGCCCAGGTTCGAATCCCAGAAAGGGTGAATTCTGACTTAAGAGAGGTAAATAACTCGAAATAGCTATCTCAGAAATCCCTTATTTCTTTGTTAACAATTTTAAACAACATATATATATTTGTGCTTGCAGATGGCTCTGGGTTGAGCTGAAACAAGCAAAAGGAAAGAATGATTCCTTCCTCCCATATTTGGGTTTACAGGGTGCAATCTAAAAAATAACCACTTGACACACATATCCACTCCCTGACTACTAACAAAGCGGGAGAGAACTTGTGGCTCAATAGGTTAAAGCATCTGCTTAGCATGCAGACTGCCCAGGTTCGAATCCCGGAAGGGTGAGTTCTGACTGAAGAGAGTTAAGAAACTCGAAATGGCTATATCAGAAATCCCTTATTTCTTTGTCAACAATTTTAAAACAACATATATATATTTGTGCTTGCAAGATGGCTCTGGGTTGAGCTGAAACAAGCAAAAGGAAAGAATGATTCCTTCCTCCCATATTTGGGTTTACAGGGTGCAATCTAAAAAATAAACACTTGACACATATCCTTACTCCCTGACTACTGACAAAGCGGGAGAGAACTTGTGGCTCAATAGGTTAAAGCATCTGCTTAGCATGCAGACTGCCCAGGTTCGAATCCCGGAAGGGTGAGTTCTGACTGAAGAGAGTTAAGAAACTCGAAATGGCTATATCAGAAATCCCTTATTTCTTTGTCAACAATTTTAAAACAACATATATATATTTGTGCTTGCAAGATGGCTCTGGGTTGAGCTGAAACAAGCAAAAGGAAAGAATGATTCCTTCCTCCCATATTTGGGTTTACAGGGTGCAATCTAAAAAATAAACACTTGACACATATCCTTACTCCCTGACTACTGACAAAGCGGGAGAGAACTTGTGGCTCAATAGGTTAAAGCATCTGCTTAGCATGCAGACTGCCCAGGTTCGAATCCCGGAAGGGTGAGTTCTGACTGAAGAGAGTTAAGAAACTCGAAATGGCTATATCAGAAATCCCTTATTTCTTTGTCAACAATTTTAAAACAACATATATATATATTTGTGCTTGCAAGATGGCTCTGGGTTGAGCTGAAACAAGCAAAAGGAAAGAATGATTCCTTCCTCCCATATTTGGGTTTACAGGGTGCAATCTAAAAAATAAACACTTGACACATATCCTTACTCCCTGACTACTGACAAAGCGGGAGAGAACTTGTGGCTCAATAGGTTAAAGCATCTGCTTAGCATGCAGACTGCCCAGGTTCGAATCCCGGAAGGGTGAGTTCTGACTGAAGAGAGTTAAGAAACTCGAAATGGCTATATCAGAAATCCCTTATTTCTTTGTCAACAATTTTAAAACAACATATATATATATTTGTGCTTGCAAGATGGCTCTGGGTTGAGCTGAAACAAGCAAAAGGAAAGAATGATTCCTTCCTCCCATATTTGGGTTTACAGGGTGCAATCTAAAAAATAAACACTTGACACATATCCTTACTCCCTGACTACTGACAAAGCGGGAGAGAACTTGTGGCTCAATAGGTTAAAGCATCTGCTTAGCATGCAGACTGCCCAGGTTCGAATCCCGGAAGGGTGAGTTCTGACTGAAGAGAGTTAAGAAACTCGAAATGGCTATATCAGAAATCCCTTATTTCTTTGTCAACAATTTTAAAACAACATATATATATTTGTGCTTGCAAGATGGCTCTGGGTTGAGCTGAAACAAGCAAAAGGAAAGAATGATTCCTTCCTCCCATATTTGGGTTTACAGGGTGCAATCTAAAAAATAAACACTTGACACATATCCTTACTCCCTGACTACTGACAAAGCGGGAGAGAACTTGTGGCTCAATAGGTTAAAGCATCTGCTTAGCATGCAGACTGCCCAGGTTCGAATCCCGGAAGGGTGAGTTCTGACTGAAGAGAGTTAAGAAACTCGAAATGGCTATATCAGAAATCCCTTATTTCTTTGTCAACAATTTTAAAACAACATATATATATATTTGTGCTTGCAAGATGGCTCTGGGTTGAGCTGAAACAAGCAAAAGGAAAGAATGATTCCTTCCTCCCATATTTGGGTTTACAGGGTGCAATCTAAAAAATAACCACTTGACACATATCCTTACTCCCTGACTACTGACAAAGCGGGAGAGAACTTGTGGCTCAATAGGTTAAAGCATCTGCTTAGCATGCAGACTGCCCAGGTTCGAATCCCGGAAGGGTGAGTTCTGACTGAAGAGAGTTAAGAAACTCGAAATGGCTATATCAGAAATCCCTTATTTCTTTGTCAACAATTTTAAAACAACATATATATATTTGTGCTTGCAAGATGGCTCTGGGTTGAGCTGAAACAAGCAAAAGGAAAGAATGATTCCTTCCTCCCATATTTGGGTTTACAGGGTGCAATCTAAAAAATAAACACTTGACACATATCCTTACTCCCTGACTACTGACAAAGCGGGAGAGAACTTGTGGCTCAATAGGTTAAAGCATCTGCTTAGCATGCAGACTGCCCAGGTTCGAATCCCGGAAGGGTGAGTTCTGACTGAAGAGAGTTAAGAAACTCGAAATGGCTATATCAGAAATCCCTTATTTCTTTGTCAACAATTTTAAAACAACATATATATATTTGTGCTTGCAAGATGGCTCTGGGTTGAGCTGAAACAAGCAAAAGGAAAGAATGATTCCTTCCTCCCATATTTGGGTTTACAGGGTGCAATCTAAAAAATAAACACTTGACACATATCCTTACTCCCTGACTACTGACAAAGCGGGAGAGAACTTGTGGCTCAATAGGTTAAAGCATCTGCTTAGCATGCAGACTGCCCAGGTTCGAATCCCGGAAGGGTGAGTTCTGACTGAAGAGAGTTAAGAAACTCGAAATGGCTATATCAGAAATCCCTTATTTCTTTGTCAACAATTTTAAAACAACATATATATATTTGTGCTTGCAAGATGGCTCTGGGTTGAGCTGAAACAAGCAAAAGGAAAGAATGATTCCTTCCTCCCATATTTGGGTTTACAGGGTGCAATCTAAAAAATAAACACTTGACACATATCCTTACTCCCTGACTACTGACAAAGCGGGAGAGAACTTGTGGCTCAATAGGTTAAAGCATCTGCTTAGCATGCAGACTGCCCAGGTTCGAATCCCGGAAGGGTGAGTTCTGACTGAAGAGAGTTAAGAAACTCGAAATGGCTATATCAGAAATCCCTTATTTCTTTGTCAACAATTTTAAAACAACATATATATATATTTGTGCTTGCAAGATGGCTCTGGGTTGAGCTGAAACAAGCAAAAGGAAAGAATGATTCCTTCCTCCCATATTTGGGTTTACAGGGTGCAATCTAAAAAATAAACACTTGACACATATCCTTACTCCCTGACTACTGACAAAGCGGGAGAGAACTTGTGGCTCAATAGGTTAAAGCATCTGCTTAGCATGCAGACTGCCCAGGTTCGAATCCCGGAAGGGTGAGTTCTGACTGAAGAGAGTTAAGAAACTCGAAATGGCTATATCAGAAATCCCTTATTTCTTTGTCAACAATTTTAAAACAACATATATATATATTTGTGCTTGCAAGATGGCTCTGGGTTGAGCTGAAACAAGCAAAAGGAAAGAATGATTCCTTCCTCCCATATTTGGGTTTACAGGGTGCAATCTAAAAAATAAACACTTGACACATATCCTTACTCCCTGACTACTGACAAAGCGGGAGAGAACTTGTGGCTCAATAGGTTAAAGCATCTGCTTAGCATGCAGACTGCCCAGGTTCGAATCCCGGAAGGGTGAGTTCTGACTGAAGAGAGTTAAGAAACTCGAAATGGCTATATCAGAAATCCCTTATTTCTTTGACAACAATTTTAAAACAACATATATATATTTGTGCTTGCAAGATGGCTCTGGGTTGAGCTGAAACAAGCAAAAGGAAAGAATGATTCCTTCCTCCCATATTTGGGTTTACAGGGTGCAATCTAAAAAATAAACACTTGACACATATCCTTACTCCCTGACTACTGACAAAGCGGGAGAGAACTTGTGGCTCAATAGGTTAAAGCATCTGCTTAGCATGCAGACTGCCCAGGTTCGAATCCCGGAAGGGTGAGTTCTGACTGAAGAGAGTTAAGAAACTCGAAATGGCTATATCAGAAATCCCTTATTTCTTTGTCAACAATTTTAAAACAACATATATATATTTGTGCTTGCAAGATGGCTCTGGGTTGAGCTGAAACAAGCAAAAGGAAAGAATGATTCCTTCCTCCCATATTTGGGTTTACAGGGTGCAATCTAAAAAATAAACACTTGACACATATCCTTACTCCCTGACTACTGACAAAGCGGGAGAGAACTTGTGGCTCAATAGGTTAAAGCATCTGCTTAGCATGCAGACTGCCCAGGTTCGAATCCCGGAAGGGTGAGTTCTGACTGAAGAGAGTTAAGAAACTCGAAATGGCTATATCAGAAATCCCTTATTTCTTTGTCAACAATTTTAAAACAACATATATATATTTGTGCTTGCAAGATGGCTCTGGGTTGAGCTGAAACAAGCAAAAGGAAAGAATGATTCCTTCCTCCCATATTTGGGTTTACAGGGTGCAATCTAAAAAATAAACACTTGACATATATATATATATATATATATATATATATATATATATATATATATATATATATATATATATATATATATATATATATATATATATATATATATATATATATATATATATATATATATATATATATATATATATATATATATATATATATATATGTTTTCTGAGGTTTTCGCGGGTGTCTGTATGCAGGTCTTTGGTTCTTCGGGTTTTCTCCCACGTAGAATTAAGAACCAAAGACCTGCATATATATATATATATACACACACACACACATACACATATACATATGTTTTCTGAGGTTTTCGCAGGTGTTTGAATGTAGGTCTCTTGTAATTCGGGTTTTCTCCCGCGTAAAATTTGAAGTGTCTTCGCAACGTTTCGACGAAGTCCCATTCGTCATCTTCAGGCTGGTGCTTTCGGCTTTGTGCTTCTAGGAGCAATGTGTGATCATAGCTGTTTCTTCCTTTTAACTGCCAGTGGGGGTATGAACTGATTGGCTGGGAGCTTGGCTGTGTTCTGATTGGGTGGAGGTGTGTTCTGATTGGTTAGGGGCTTCATACCCCCACTGGCAGTTAAAAGGAAGAAACAGCTACAATAACACATTGCTCCTCGAAGCTCGAAGGCGAAAGCACCAGCCTGAAGATGACAAATGGAACTTTGTTGAAACGTCACCAAGACACTTCCAATTTGATGTGAGAGAAAACCCGAATAACCAAAGACCTACATACAAACACCCATATACTGTATATATATGTAGGTCTTTGGTTATTCGGGTTTTCTCCCGCGTCAAATTGGAAGTGTCTTGGTGACGTTTCGATGAAGTCCCATTCGTCATCCAAAATCAATGGGGGAAGCCAGATTCATTTAAAGACCACATGTTCAGAACAACTGACACAGTAGCACCTGCATTTTCTGCATCACATGAGAAAAGCACATCTTCCTTCCCCTGTCCTTATCACTTTCTACAGAGGGACGATTGGGAGCATCCTGTCATACAACATCACAATCTGGTTTGGAAGCATCCCTGCTTCAGACAGGAAGGCAGTGCAGAGAGTGGTGAGAATGGCTGAAAAAATCATTGGCAGCTCCCTCCCTCCCATCCAGGACATAGCGCAGAAGCATTGCTTGAGCAGGGTCCATAAGATTATCTGGGACACTACACATACCTCTTCACAACCTGTTTTCCTTGTTATCTTCTGGGAGGAGGCTTTGTGGTACCCCAAGCAGAACATCCAGATTCAGCCATAGTTTCATTCCATACAGCATTAACCTTGTGAACTCTCAAGCTTCCTCCTTCCGTTATATATTCAATATGGACAGTATTTAATATTTATTTGTTATGTATATGTAGGGGTGTGGGTCTATACATATGTTGTATATAGTATGTTTAGGTGTGTGTCATGTATGTGTTTCACTTTGAGAGCGAGTTACTCAAAGTGAATGCACTCTGAGAATTCTTAGCGAGAAGCCTTCCTAAGTCTCTTTTTCCTGGCCAAGTTTACCTATGTTTCACTGCCCCTTTGCCCTCTGGAATGTACTGTAGTGTCTCACTCCTGGGAATCCAGACTACATTCCACCCCAGCTAATGATGTTTTACATCTTAGCTCACTTGCAAGTAAATAAATAAAGACTTCCTTGTATTGATCTCAGTTTCTGGTAACAATGTAGACATGACCATGATTATGTAAATTCCTTAGGAACAAGAAGTAGTTCATCATCACCTGCTTGGGGAAATCCTTGTTAATTTCCCAATCCAATCTATAGACATGGGAGTGCCTGGTGGTTTCCCAACCAAGTACTCAATTATGCTTGACCTTGCTTAGCTTCTGAGCCCAGAGAATTGGATCCTATCTTTCGGTGAGGGAACATTGTCCCAATGGCTCGTGTAAATGATAATACATGGATGAAGAAGGCTGAGAGGCGCAGGGTAAGAGACGGGCAATCCCAAGTATCAGATGTGTTAAGATCAGGGCTTGCCCTACCTAAAAAGGACAAATATTGGAGAACCTGGATGCACCTATGAAGTGTTGCAATGATGAAGAGTGAGTAGGACATGATCTGCTGTTCAACATGAAGGCAAGCATGCACAAAAGATAGTGTGACGATGTTACCAAGGTTGAATGCAATCCAACTCCATACTCATGTTGAATAAAATATATTTAGATGGATGCAGCCCCAAAGGAAACATACTTCTCTACGACCGGTGAGAGCGCACAGGGTTGGCCTCCTGCGGGTCCCATCAGTGAAACAATGTCGTTTGGCGGGCCCTAGGGGGAGGGCCTTCTCTGTTGTGGCACCCGGCCTCTGGAACCAACTGCCCCCTGAAGTCCACGTTTCTCTGACTCTCCCGGCCTTCCGGAAAAATCTAAAAACTCATCTTTGCCGGCAGGCCTGGGGATGACTGTGGTTGATTGTTGAATTGAATGTGTTTTTTTATTGATTTTTTTTAGATATATTTGTTTGAGTTTTTTATGGTATTTCACTGTTATATATATGTTGTTAGCCGCTCCGAGTCCCCTGGAGAGGAGCGGCATACAAACCCAAATAAAATAAATAAAATAAAATAAATAAATTTCCAAGGTTCCAAATATGATGCCCAGTAGTTTCCTTTCAGACAGAAACTCTATTTATTTGTTAATCAGAGCTCAACTGCTGTTCATCACTGTTGCCATTTATTTTCCTACTTTGTAAGCTGATTCATTAACACAGAGAGGGTAGGTAGAGTCAAGCTAGGAGTCCAATTACTATCAGACTTCATTTATTCTAAGAAATGAGGCTCAGGATCACAGTGAGTTGCAAGTTTGTTTGCTTCTTAGCTTGAGGAAATTTTTCCTAAAAGTTGTGGACCTGACCTTAAGCAAATGTAACAGGCTGTAGTTTGACCTAAGACATGAATCTGAAAGGAAGGCTACGTGACAAGCTTTTCAATCTGATCCCCAATGCGCATTCGTCAATGTTTCTGCCTTTCCTACTAATCCCAAATAAGATACTTGAGTCAAGAATAGGATTTTCTGATGCTTGCTTTATTGAAACTCCTAAAAGAAATGACTTCGCAGTATCTGTAAGTATCACAATATACTGTATATAGGAACACCGCAGTAATTCCACACTGAGTAACAGAGCTAGATCACAGGCGTATTTATTCAGAAACAATACAAGTGATAGGATCAAAGGCCTGAAGGCTAAAACATACAAAGAATGGCTAAGGACTTGGGTTTGGCAAGTGTAAAGAAAAGAGGAAATAAGGGAGACATGATAGCAGTGTTCCAGTATCTGAAGAGCTGCCACAAGGAAGAAGGGGGTTAGGTTGTTCACCAGATCACCAGAGGGAAGGACGAGAAACAATGGTTGGAAACTGACCAAAGAGAGAAGCAACCTGGAATTAAGGAGAAACTTCCTGACAGTGAGGCCAATCAACCAGTGGAACAGCTTACTCCCAGAAATCATGGGTGCTCCATCACTGGAAGTTTTTAAAAAGAAACTTGACATGATAGCAGACTTCCAATATCTCAGGGGCTGCCACAAAGAAGAGGGAGTCAAGCTATTCTCCAAAGCACCCGAAGGCAGGACAAGAAGCAATGGATGGAAATTCATCAAGGAGAGAAGCAACCTAGAACTAAGGAGAAACTTCCTGACAGCTAGAACAATTAACCAGTGGAACAACCTGCCTCCAGAAGCGGTGAATGCTCCAACACTGGAAGTTTTAAAGAGGAGACTAGACAGCCCTTTGTCCGAAATGGTATAGGGTTTCCTGCCTGAGCAGGGGATTGGACTAGATGACCTCCAAGGTCCCTTCCAACTTTATCATTATTACTATTAAAGACAATCACCTGTCTGAGATGGTATAGGTTCTCCTGCTTGAGCAGGGGGCTGGACTAAAAGACCTCCAAGGTCCCTTCCAGCTCTATTCTATTCTATTCTATTCTATTCTATTCTATTCTATTCTATTCTATTCTATTCTATTCTATTCTATTCTATTCTATTCTATTCTATTCTATTCTATTCTATTCTATTCCATTCCATTCCATTCCATTCCATTCCATTCCATTCCATTCCATTCCATTCCATTCTATTCTATTCTATTCTATTCTATTCTATTCTATTCTATTCTATTCTATTCCATTCCATTCCATTCCATTCCATTCCATTCCATTCCATTCCATTCCGTTCCATTCCGTTCCATTCCATATATTCTATTCTATTCTATTCTATTCTATTCTATTCTATTCTATTCTATTCTATTCTATTCTATTCTATTCTATTCTATTCTATTCTATTCTATTCTATTCTATTCTATTCTATTCTATTCTATTCCTATACGGGGCTTGTAGTCCCTATGACTACAGTTGGGACCAAAATTTCCAATGCTAAACAAGATGGTTATTGTGAGTTGGGCCTGATTTTTGAATGTTTTTAAGATAAGATAAGATTATCTTTATTGTCATTTTTTTATTGTGGGCACAACGGCACACATCAAAAATGAAACTTAGTTGCCCGCTCTCAAAGTGAAACACATACATGACACACACCTAAACATACTATATACAACATATGTATAGACCCACACCCCTGCATATACATAACAAATAAATATTAAATACTGTCCATCTTCAATATATAATGGAAGGAGAAAGCTTGAGAGTTCACAAGGTTAATGCTGTATGGAATGAAACTCTGGCTGAATCTGGATGTTCTGCTACAGATACCATGAAGCCCCCTCCTCCCAGAAAGGAACAAGGAAAACAGGTTGTGGAGAGGATGTGTAGTGTCCCAGATAATCTTACGGACCCTGCTCAAGCAATGCTTCTGTGCTATGTCCTGGATGGGAGGGAGGGAGCTGCCAATGATTTTTTCAGCCATTCTCACCACTCTCTGCACCGCCTTCCTGTCTGAAGCAGTGATGCTTCCAAACCAGACTGTGATGTTGTATGACAGGATGCTCCCAATCGTCCCTCTGTAAAAAGTGGTCAGGACAGGGGAAGGAAGATGTGCTTTTCTCGTGTGACGCAGAAAATGCAGGTGCTGCTGTGCCAGTTGTTCTGAACATGTGGTCTTTAAATGAATCTGGCTTCCCACATTGATTTTGGTTGTTGGAAAGTCACAAATGGCCATCACATGGTTTTAAATTCATGCCAGTTGCCAAGTGCCCAAACGTTAATCACATGATTGTGGGGATGCTACAATCGTCATAATCTGAGAATCAGTCGTAAGTCATCGTATTGTAACTTTGTCGCTAAACAAATTATTATAAGTCAAGGACTATCTGTATACTATAGTAGAGAGCCATTTTGGTGTGGTAGTTAAGGCACCAAGCTAGAAACCAGGAGACTGTGAGTTGTAGTCCTGCCTTAGCCGCAAAGCCAGTTGGGTGACCTTGGGCCAGTGACTGTCTCTCAAGAAGGCAAGGACAATCTACTTCAAAAAGTATTGCCAAGAAAACCTTAGTGACCAGATTTTAAGACTGATTTGGAGGGACAAACATATTCATGGAGATGTTTGGAGGACTCCATTTCAGTTCCTCTAACCTCTGAACCTGGAAACATTTATTGTTCCTGAATGCATTGGAGTATGTGTGTGGGGAGCTCTACACATGTAGGTTTGCACCAGTTCGGGAGAACTGGTAGCTAATTTTTTGTTGCCCAGGCCAAGAACAGACTACCAGAAGCGGCATCCACACAGGGAACCAGTTGTTCACATATTTGAATCCCACCACTCCTCCTCCTCCTCCTCCTCCTCCTCCTCCTCCTCCTCCTCCTCCTCCTCCTCCTCCTCCTCCTCCTCCTCCATGGTGGGATTCAGCTGGTTCACACCCATTCAGCAGAACTGGTAGCTAATTTTTTTGTTGCTCAGGCCCAGAACGGACATCCGGAAGCAGTATCCACACAGGGAACTGGTTGTTCACATATTTGAATACCACCACTGACCTCTATCCCTATTGAACAGGCACTGCATGCCTCATGATGGTAACAAGCATTTCTCAAATGCTTAATAATAGTACATGGTAAAGCACAGATGCTTGTGGAAAACAAGTAAGAGGAGATCTTGAACTCTACAGCTTGTAGCCCTTAAAAAATAAATTCAGGTTGGGGAAAAAAAAACCCCAGTGGCAATAGGTTGCTTAAGAATGAGGAAACTCTACTATGGATCTGCATTCCTGGGGCATAAACATGTTTGTGGTTTTATCAGCTGCTTTTGTAAGGAACAGACCTGTTATATCTCTGCCAGGTTAGAGCATGGAAATGATAGCCTTAAAATATACAACTGCACAAAATCATGTTCTTAAAACATTTCTACCATGAAATGTCAGGGTTAATCACATACTACAGCTGGGAGTTATTGGCCCCAATTAGAATATGACATTTGTAATAATGTTAGGAAGGCATTACCCAAATAACAGGCTGGAACTGGGCAAGTCAGCTCATGCACTATGAAGAGAATAATGAGTCTCTATTTTCAACAAAATAAGGGGGACGGGGAAATAGGATAAATTATTTCCAGCCAGATGATTTGTTTATGAAGTTCTAAAGTGCCAGGCAAATACTACATGGAACAAAGGCTGCAAACCTTCTTAAAAAGCAATAATTTCTATGGATCTCCTCGAGAATCCATTTCTACACACTACAACCACTGGTGTTTGCAGCAAAAGGTGCATTTCCAATGGTTTGCTGTTTTCTCCCGGAATAATAATAATAATGATGATGATGATGATAATAATAATAATGAAGTTTGGAAGGGACCTTGGAGGTCATCTAGTCCAACCCCCTGTTCAGGCAGGAAACCCTATACCATTTCAGACAAATTGCTGTCCAGTCTCTTCTTAAAAACTTCCAGGGTTGGAGCATTCACCGCTTCTGGAGGCAGGTTGTTCCACTGGTTAATTGTTCTCACTGTCAGGAAGTTTCTCCTTAGTTCTAGGTTGATTCTCTCCTTGATTAGTTTCCATCTGTTGCTTCTTGTCCTGCCTTCTGGATTTAAATAGCTTGACTTCCTCTTCTTTGTGGCAGCCCCTGAAATACTGGAACACTGTATCATGTCCCCCCTCTTCATTAAACTAGACATACCCAATTCCAGCAGCCTTTCCTTATATGTTTTAGCCTCCAGGCCCCTAATCATCTTTGTTGCTCTTCTCTGTACTCTTTCTAGAGTCTTAACATCTTTTTTACATCGTGGTGACCAAAACTGGATGCAGTATTCCAAGTGTGGCCTTACCAAGGCCTTGTAAAGTGGTATTAACCCTTCATGTGATTTTGATTCCATGCCTCTGTTTATAGAAGCAAGGATTTTATTAGCTTTTTTGGCTGCTGTTGCACACTGTTGGCTCATATTTAAGTGATTGTCCACTAGGACTCCGAGGTCCCTCTCACAGTTACTACCGGTACTATTGAGCAAGATACCCCCCCCTATACTATACCTGTACATTTGGTTTTTCTTGCTTCAAGAATAACTTCTGTTTTTCCCTTTGGGTTTTGCTTTCTGTAGAAATTCAGGAAAGCTTCGCTTCATCGTTAATCTAGCATTGTTGACATCATCAACAAAAATAAATAGATTCTTTCAGAATTGCTCAGCATGTTCATGATAACCAGTCCAATTAACTACTGGTGATACCCTTAAATATTGTGATAGTCCATTTTGTGCTGCTCTACATGACAGAAGGGGGATTAAAGCTTATCAACTGACCTACCCCACAATGCAACTACTGTCATTTATTTCTCCTTCCTGGACAGCAGCTCCCACTGTATTTGTTAACAGATGGGGAATATCATATTTCTGTGGGTCAGCCTTATTATTTTGCTCACTTTGCACTGGCTTTTAATGAACTATAGCCTGCTTCCAATTTATCCCAGCTGATCAAAAAATGTTCCTGCTGAAGCTTGCCCAGGCTTAATGAGATTTCAAATTGTTCCTTGGATTCATCTCAGAAGTGACCTTGCATCCTTTGTGATAGCTGAAATAGCTCCCTTTCTCAGAAATACTACTTTCATCACTATTCAAAGGAACAAATGAGTTGAGTTTGAAAGCTTTTTATAAGGATCAGAGTAACCTTCTTCCCGCTGGTTGATTAAAGAAAATTTCCAGTGATGTTATGGTTGATCTTCCTGACTTAATTGTATCATTCTGTAGTGGAATCCCCCTATACTAGAGAATTGAACTCTGAATTCTAAAATTAATTCTGAATTCTGCACCAGGTTCTATCTCAATTCTATCCTGGAGAATTGAATTCTGCATTCTATAATTAACTCTGCATTCTTTACTGGCATCTATCCCAAAATATTTCTCCTCTCAAAAGATAACACAAACATATAAAGGTTAGGGAAGGCTGTTCCAATAAAACGCATTGGGAAAGACTCAAAATGAAATGTGAATTTTCTTTGGTTTTTAATGCCTGAATGATTAAAAAGCAAATTCTTTAACAGGTCCCTCTTAACTCAGGAACAGTCAGGTAGCAGCCACACTTTGATTTTGAATGAAATATCAGAAGTTTCACTTGAAATACGGACTAAATCTGCACCGCCAAATAGAGTCAACATAGGTTTGTCAAAAACAGAATATGCCAAACAAATCTTATTTCATTCTTTAACAAAGTGAAATGGGTGGACCAGCAAAAACATTTGGATTTCAGTAAGGCATTTGACAAAGTACATCACCACCTACTTTTTAGTAAGCTAAAAAATGTGGGATAGACCAGGGGTGTCAAACTCACAACATCACATGATGTGTCGCAATGTATTGTGATTTTTTCCCCCATTGCTGGCAATGGGGAGGGCGCAGTTTTGTCATGACGCATCCAGCCTGTGGGCTGGCAGTTTGACACCCCTGGGATCGACAGTATCACCACCAAATGGATTTGTAACTGACTGACAATCCACATTCAATGGGTAGTCCTTAGTGGAAATATGTCTACATGGAGGGAAGTAAGCAGTGGGGTACCCCAAGGTTCTGTCTTAGGCCCAGTCCTCTTCAACATCTTCATAAATGATTTAGATGAGGGAATAGAAAGGGAACTCATCAAATTTGCAGACAACACTAAACTGGCAGGAATAGCCAGCACCCCAGAAGACAGGCTGTGTCAGATCTGCCCCAGTCCCATCTCTTAGGAAAGAAAGACCCTCAACTCCATTTTAGTTTAATAAGTTGTGCCCGGCTGAGAAATTCTGGGAGTTGAAGTCCACAAGTCATAAAAGGGCCAAATCTGAAGACCCCTGTTCTAGGTGGCCAGTAAGAGTTGACAGGAACTTGATGGCACATCAAGTCTTGGAGAGTATATTGTAAAATGTATTCCAGTGAAATAGAAGGAGTAAGAATATCTTACTTACGGGTCTTCGGAGAGGGGCGGCATATAAATGTGATTTAAATAAATAAATAAATAAATTTGCTAGGGGAAAGCATTGAGGAAGACACCTATTTCACATTTTGCTGGGGTGAATACATTTGAAATTTGTATGGTTGTATGCGCCCCTATCATCCTGCCTATATGTAAAGATGAATTTCAGAGAACCTACTTTTGTATCAACTGGTAATATTAATAAAACATGACAGCCAGGCAGAATATGCTTCTTAGAAATGAAGGCAGCACCTGAAGGCAGGAGAAGAAGCAATGGATGGAAACTAATCAAGGAGAGAACCAACCTAGAACTGAGGAGAAATTTCCTGACAGTGAGAACAATCAGTGGAGAGACTTGCATCCAGAGGTTGTGGGTGCTCCAACACTGATGGATTTTAAGAAGAGATTGGACAACCATTTGTCTGAAATGATATAGAGTTTCCTGCTTGACCAGATGGGAGTGGACTAGAAGACCTCCAGGGTCCCTTTCAATTCTTGTTATTCTGTTAAATCCTGTGGTATATAGTGGTGATAATTTTATTTACTTTGTTTTTTTATGAGAAAAATCTGCAATTTTCTTTGCAAATAAGGCATTAATAACATCTTGAGCTTCAGTTACTTTTCATTTTAACATATATACACAGACTAAAAACTGCAGAATTGTTTTATTTATTTTAATGGATGTAACGCTAGGTTGGCTGTTGTTTTTATTACTGTTTTTCTTTTGCTGTTGGTTCTTGTTGCTGTTTTATGGTGATTGCACATGTTATTAATGTTGTAAGCCTCTTTTAAATTTATATACTGTGAAGAAAGGCAGACATAGCTTAAATCAATCACTAAACACGAAGAAACAGTACTTTTGGCTAGATAATGTCTATCCTAATGACTAGATTCAGACATCACGTCAAGCCATATTTTGCTTAAGAGTGATTTACTGTAGGGCAGCTCAAACCTTTGTGGCTGTAACTGAAAATTAAATTACTTTTTTAAAAACCTCTGAGGACCATAGGAAATATACTAGCTTAGTGCATTGACATCATCAGATGGAATAAGATCGAGGTCTTCAGCCTCCTTTTGTGCAAATTAGTTGTGTTAATTCTTGCAGAGGCTTAGCCTGTCCACTTTCATTATTATTTTACATAAATACTCATGGGGAAATGCAGGAAATACTGAACATACAACCCATTTGGGATCAGAGTTTCCTTTGTAGTTGTTAAATGAGTCCTTTTTTTTGCACAGTTGTTAATGAATCACTACACTTTTTAAATAAATCACACAGTCATTAAGCAAATCCAGTTTCCCCCATTGTCTATGCTTGTCAGAAGCCAGTTGGGTAGGTCACAAATGGTGATCTCACAATCTTGAAGTGCTGCAACCATTGTAAATACATGTCACTAGCTCATATTTTGATCCTGTGATGATGGGGATATAGCAATGGTCATAAGTGCGAGGACTGGTGATAAGTCACTTTTACAATATCGTTGTAGCTTTCAATGGTCATTAAATCAATGGTTGTAACTTGAGGACTACCTGTAAGATTTTCTTGCTGAATATTAACGAAACAATCCTAGGTTTAGCATCTGTCAAAGTCTACAGATTATCTACCTCTGTTTTGTTTCCCTAGTTGATCAGATTCATACAACTTACTAAACTAAAATGAAACAGATCATTTCACATAAGGCAATCTATGAACCAAATGCAGCATATAAGGAAATACAGCTGTTACATTAATTAATGTAAAATGTCCAGTCAATAATTAAGGCAGTGGAAGTAGAGCTGCTCTGCTGATTTAGTGGGAAAGGGAATCAGTCAAGGGGATTGCATTCACCAAAGATGATTAAAGAACAGTAAAAAAAAAAGATGATTAGGGGACTGGAGGCTAAAAAAAAACATGAAGATTGGTTGCAGGAATTGGGTCTGTCTGGGTTAATGAAGAGAAGGATTAGGGGACATGACAGCAGTCTTCCAATTGCTATGGGGCTGCCACAAAGAAGAGGGGCTCAACCTATTCAAAGCACCTGAGGGCAGCACAAGAAGCAACGGGTGGAAACTAATCAAGGAGAGAAGCAACCTAGAACTAAGGAGAAATTTCCTGACAGTGAGAACAATTGATCAGTGGAATGGCTTGCCTTCAGAAGATGTGGGTGCTCCATCAGTGCTTGACCAGGTGATTGGACTAGAAGACGCCAAGGCCCCTTCCAACTTGGTTATTCTGTTATTCCAAGTATAAGAGACCATCTGTTCCCTGAAAGACTTCTGGGTGACACTTCTTGAAATGTCTGGGGAGTTGGTGGCCTAACAGACAAGGCAGCTAGGTCTTAATGCAGAAATGAGCTTGGTCTATTTTCTGGTGTGAATCATCAAAAGAAGAATATAGAGAGAAGAAATGCAGGCTAGGAAAATTGTTGGGTGGCTGATTTAATTATATGTTAGTGATGCTTCTCCCTCTCTCCCACCCCACCCCATCTCCATCAGCCTGCCTGCCTTGGCTTGCCAATTTCAGTTGCTTATCTCATTAATCCCTTTGTCATGGAAATGAGGCATCAGCAGAAGGACACTTAAGAAGGTTTTCAACCAGCTGTTTCCAGGGCTTAGCTAGTTAATGAGTATTGCTGAGTTACTCGGAAACATCTCAACTCTCCTGCCTAGATGAGAAAAGAAGAAGAAACCTTGCAGGTCCAATTGAGAATGGATTTCTCAACAGGAGATTCTTCTATTGAGAGCATGGAATTTTGCCCAAAGCAAAATTCAAAGAAAACCAGTAGGATTAAATCTAAGAGAAACATTGAAGGAGGTTTGTGGAAGAGAGCCTTTTCAGTGCAACTTTTGTTGTTTTGTTGGAAGAAAAGTCTTCATCCTGGTTCATCCAAGCTGGGAATAAACATGGCAACTGCTTTGGGAAGAAGGTTGTAGTTTATTGGAGAGGAGAGCCAGACAGGAAGATGGTTCTGACAGCAAGAGAAGTGAAAAAAAAGGGCTGAGCACATGTAGGAAATAGGTTTTTATACCCTCTGGAGCCTTTTGTTTGGAGTTGCTCCTGTGGCATGTACTTTGACCTGAGTCTGAGTGTGCCTTTCTGGTATTCTCATGGTGATGGGTCAATCTTATTAGGTCCAAGGGTCAGGTCATATCCTGCTTCCCTGGGGCCGATTCTTAGAGTTTGGGTGGGGTATGTAGATTTTAGGTCTTTGTCTTCTTAATCTCCTAGTTCCCTGGATTTACATCTACATCTCTATAGAACTGGTTTCTTCTTGGGGAAGGGAGACCTGGAGCTATTAAGAAAACTTGGCATGATTTCCTGCCTCTTCAAGATCCTTGGACGAAATATATTTTTCTGCCCTTTTTAATATTTCCTTCTCTGGGGGGCTGACTTACCACAGTTTCAAGTTTTTCCCCCTGTTTTTTAGATAAACTCCATCAACTCTCCTTCAAGTAAAGGATCAAAAGAGGATGGTAGAAAACAAATGAAGATTGATTTGAGTAAATCTGATTTCTTAATTTTAGTCTCTGTGTTTTGTATCTGAGAAACGGATGGAACGGATGGAAACTAATCAAGGAGAGAAGCAACCTAGAACTAAGGAGAAACTTCCTGACAGTTAGAACAATTAACCAGTGGAACAACCTGCCTCCAGAAGTGTTGAATGCTCCAACCCTGGAAGTTTTTAAGAAGAAACTGGACAGCCATTTGTCTGAAATGGTATAGGGTTTCCTGCCTGAGCAGGGGGTTGGACTAGATGACCTCCAAGGTCCCTTCCACCTTTATTATTATTATTATTATTATTATTATTATTATTATCATCATCATCATCATCATCATCATCATCATCATCATCATCATCAAATAGTTTTATTTCTTTATTGGAGCAGAAAGAATTGGGGAGATGAGGGTCAGTTCCTGTTGCTATCAGCTTCCTATCTAGTGCCATGGTGCTGTGGAAGGTCACCCTCCAGAGAAGGAAGTATTTTGAGGAATATTAAAAAGGCAGAATATATTTCCCCAAAGGATCTTAAAGGTAGAAAAGCAAGCCCAGTTTTTCTTAATAGCCCCAAGCAGCAACTAGGCAGAGCCCAGCTTTTAGAAATGCAGATGTGATAATCCTTTCAGAAAGATTGGAGCCAGGAAGCTAGAAGCTGATGACATTATTAGAAAGAAAAAGATCCCTAAAATCTACAACCTACACCCAAACTCCAAGGACAGAAACATAATAGGATTAACCCACCAATACCAAAAAGGACACACTGAACCTCAGGTCAAAGTTCATGCCACAGGAACAGAAAACAACCTCAAAAGCTCCAGAAAGTATAAACACCCATCACTCCCAGCAACATGTGGTCAGCTTTCCCAGAGCCACACTTCTGTCGGGCTCTCCTCTTCAATAAACTACAACCTTCTTTCTAAAGCAGCCTCCATTTTGTTTATTCCCAGCTTGGACTGGACCCTGATGAAGATTTTTATTTCAACAGTGCAGAAGATGACATAACCTGGACTACTTAACTTCATCAAACATTGATTTTTTGATTAATACAGATGGTTAACGTGTTCTTCATTTCACAAGGACTTGAGAAAAAATTGTGGGTAGATTTTTTTCCCCCAGAAAGAGGAAAATACTTAATCTAAGAGTGAGAGAAAAAAAATGAGATTCATCCATCTGTAGCTCATTACTCAGGATTCAAACAGATCTCAAATGAATCAGATATAAGACTTTTGTAGCCAATTTAGTCAACCCCCACAACATTGGCCGTTGCGTAACTGTTTCACTGATATGGGTTGAAAATCACAAAGCTGTTGGAAACTCCTGAAGAACTATCTGACTTGGATGGTCCATTTCTACACCAACTATGATACCTAAGGTGAATTTTGGGCTTTACTTATTTGCTACTGTGGGAAGTCAGCCCTCCCTCCCACAGAAAGAAATATTTTTGGGAATATTAAAAGGCAGAATATATTTCCCCAAAGGAATAATGGAGAAGATCTTAAAAAAAAAAAAACAGAAACAAGCCCCCAGAAATCAGCCCAGCCCAGTGGTGAGATTCAATTATTTGAACAGCCAGTTCTTTGTGTGGGTGCTGCTTCCGAAAGTCCATTCTGGGCCTGGGCAACTAAAAATTAGCTACCAGTTCTGCCGAAATGGTGCGAACTGGCTGAATCCCACCACTGGCCTAGCTCTTAAGCAGAAGTCAGCTTTTAGAAATGCAAATTCAATAATCCATTCAGGAAGTTTGGAGCCTTCCAGCTAGAAGCCAAAGAGATTAGGAAGACAAAGACATCTAAAATCTACATACTCCTATCCAAACTCTAAGGACAGGAAGCATAATAGGATTAACCCACCAAAACCAAAAGGGCACACTCAGACTCAGGTCAAAGTGCATGACACAGGAAATATAAAGCCTCAAACAGGAATGGGAAACAACCTCAAGAGCCCCAGAAGGTATAAAAGCCCACCACGTGGTCAGTTTTTTCCAGAGCCATCTTTCTGTCTGCCTCTCCTCTTCAATAAACTACAACCTTCTTTCTAAAGCAGTCTCCATGTTTGTTTATTCCCGGCTTGGACTAGACCCTAATGAAGATTTTTCTTTCAACACTACTTTGAATGTACTTTGAGTGTTCGTTCTGGAAAAAAGGTAAGTAGATCTTAAAGGAAATATCTCTGTGATATTGATTCCAAGCCTTCCTGGACTTTAATGGCTAGTATGGACATTTGGGATGAATGTTTAAGATGAGTGGAGCAAACTCAACAAAGATATTACAGGTTCTTTACAGTAAAGAATAGAAAGTTCATGTAAAACAATCAAATAGTCAGTCCAGGGATCTTCATCCAATTAGAACTGCATCTAATTTATCAAATGGAGCTCCTTATCACTAAGTTCATCTCTGCTTCTAGAAAAAAGGATTCACCTAACAACATCCCACCCACACTCCATTCTTCAGGGAACACTGTTTATAACTACTTTTGAGAAGATAATTTATTTTGCAACATTTTCTTTCACCTACCTGTTCCTGTTAGAACGACCCCATTTGGGATTGAATGACCATTTCACGGGGGTCGCCAAACACCGCAGTCCGCCATTTTTCCCCCTTTTCCCCTCGGCTGGCGCAGGGGGCAGTACTGCGCATGCGCGGGGTAGCACTGCGCATGCGTGATGCGGCCTGTCATGCTGCGCCACGCATGCGCGATGCGGCCCGTCGCACGCACTGTGCATGCGCGATTTGGGTTGTCGTGCTACGCATGCGCGATTTGGGTCATCGCGAGCGTGGCGCGCATGCGTGATTCGGGTCGTCGCGCCGCGCATGCGTGATTCGGGCCGTCGCGCATGCACCGTGCATGTGCGATTTGGGACGTCGCACCGTGTATGCACGATTCGGGCTGTTGCGCATGCCATGCATGCGCGGTTTGGACTGTCGCGCCACGCATGTGCGATGTGGGCCATTGCGCGCGCACCGCGCATGCACAGTTTGGGCTGTCGCGCCACGCATGCGCAGTTCGGGCCGTCGCGCCGTGCATGTACGGTGCAGGTCAGGGTCGCGCCGCGCATGCGTGGCGCAGGTCCGGGTCTCGGCCTGAAAAAGTTTGAGAACTGCTGCGTTGGAGGAACTTACTTTTGAAATGTATTTCAAATGAGAATTGGAGGAAATTATCAATGGTGGAACAGGGTATTCTTGCATTTACTTGATTACAAGTGGCCAATGGATGTGACTGAATGATCTGTTTTCTGAGATGTAAGCATCTTTCTTTTCCAATCAAGGAGATTAACTAATCAAGCAAAGAAGCAATCTGGAATTAAGGAGAAACTTCCTAACAGGGAGGAAAATTAACCAGTGAAACCGCTTGCCTTCAGACATTGTGGGTGCTTCATCACTGGAGGTTTTTAAGAAAAGACTGGACAGCCACTTGTCTGAAATGGTATAGAGTCTCCTATTTGAGCAGGGGGCTGGACTAGAAGACCTCCAACGTCCCTTCCAGCTCTATTCTGATTGAGTTTTTGATTTCCACAAATCCATTTAATCCACATAGAAGATTTGATGGGATTACCTTTTTGATGGAATCTCCACTGAGAATCTCCATAGACACTCTTTGACGGAACATTTTTTTTCCAGTTGTGAAGCTACTGAGATTGCTAAAGCAGCTGATCTTGAAAAAAATGACTTTTCCTTTGTTTGGAAAAACATGGAGAAATTCTCCATCTACTTTTTCTGCCCATTAATCTGGTGGGGAATTTTGCAAACCATGGTGCCCAGTTCTACTTATAATGTAGACCAGCAGTCCTCAAAAAAGATGTTGAGACTCTGGAAAGAGTACAGAGAAGAGCAACAAAGATGATCAGGGGATTGGAGGTTAAAACATATAAGGAACATCTGCTGCAATTGGGTACAGTATGTCTAGATTAATGAAGAGAAGGACAAGTGGGGACAGGATAGCAATGTTCCAATATCTCAGGGGCTGCCACAAAGAAGAGGGAGTCAAGCTATTGTCCAAAGCGCCTGAAGGCAGGACAAGAAGCAGCAGATGAAAACTGATCAAGAAGAGAAGCAACCTAGAACTAAGGAGAAACTTCCTAACAGAACAATTAACAAGTGGAACAACCTGCCTCCAGAAGCGGTGAATGCTCCAACACTGGAAGCTTTTAAGAAGAGACTGGACAGCCGTTTGTCTGAAATGGTATAGGGTTTCCTGCCTGAGCAGGGGGTTGGACTAGATGACCTCCAAGGTCTCTTCCATCATCATCATCTTCATCTTCATCTTCATCATCTTCATCTTCATCATCATCATCATCATTAATCTTTTGGGCACCAGGGACCGGTTCCTTGGAGAGAGGTTTTTAGTGGACCGGAAGGAGCATGGTTTTGCATGCTGCCTGCATCCCATGGATGGGGCTTTGCTTATTTGCACAGCCTGGTTTCTGGCATGCTGTGGACCAGTGCTGGTCCATGGACCAGGGGTTGGGGACCCCTGATGTAGACTATGCAGTCATGTGGCTGGTTGGTGCCCTGACAGCTCTCCCTCTGCCTCCATCAACCAATTTTAATGGGGTTAAATTGCTTCCTTGGAATTTTTTTTTATCTTTTTGAAATTGTATATTTTTTAAAATTTTAACTCTAAATTAATGTTAACATTTTAATTTTATACATTGCTTTACATGTTGATATGCTGCACACCAACCAGGCCCCTCTTTGAAAAAGATGGATGGTCTAGAATATGAAAGATAAATAAATATAAGTAATAATGATGCGATTAGATCAGATTAGATTGTTAATTTACTCTGACCCAATCTTATTGAAAATAAATAAATAAATAAATTTTGGCCTGAGCTAAAAAAAAAAAAAAGGAATTTGTTTCAGTTTGCATCTTTTTAAAATACTCTCACTCCCTCCACTACTGTCGATTTCTCTGCCTAGTTTTAGGCCACAAATCCAATATATCGAGCCTGTTATGCTATTTCAATAAAGCAAATTTTGTTAAAAAGCCTCCTGGGCAGCGGAGGAAATGCTGCAGGCAGCTCAAGAAAATAAATCCTGCTGATGGATGAGGTGAGCCATGAGCTTCGACAGAAGATGCTCCCAGAACAAATGTTCTACCAAAGACACAATTATGAAATCACACATCTAAAGAGGGGGATTTCAGGGATAGAGGAAGGAGTACGTTTGTGCGTTACTGCAGAGAAATACAGCTAGAGCTGGCAAAGGTGCGTGTAAGAACTTAAACAGTCTCTGAGCCCTGGGAGTGGAGGGCACTTGAGAAAGCATTAAGATGATTCCCCTTTGATTCTGTTTGGTATAAGAGGGGCAGAAGGTAAGCTCAGGCAAGCTTTTAAGAGTCTGTTATTATATCCTACAACAACGAAGAAGAGCCCTTGCTAGTCCTGGCTTGACATACCCAGAAATGCTGAGAGCCGGTGGCTTGAAGTTCAACATTAAAGAACCCTTAAATCAAATCAGACAAACAAGTTAACAGTAAACAACAGCCTAATCAAGGAATCTAATCAAGGGACTGGAGGCTAAACCATACAATGATAGTGGTGGGACTGGGAACAAGTAGTCTAATGAAGAGATAGACTAGGGCAGGCATGTCAAACACAAGGCCTGGGGGCCAGATGCGGCCCGCAAAGTGGTTTCACGTGGCCCATGAAACCATCCTGGAAACAGTGAGGAAACGGCCCCCGCTGCCTTGACCCTGGCCCAGGCTGGCCAGGAGCCAATGTACAATGTTGTGGCAGCCATCTATGCTGAAACACATTCAGTCTTAGCTCCACCAGGCCATCTGGAAACAGCGAGGAACCAGCCCCTGCCGCATTAGCCCTACTCCCTGAGTGCATGCACCCTTGATGCAAATGATGTAGAGTTGGCCATGCCCACCCAGTAGGCCACACCCACTCCATCCACCCAGTCCATCCAGTAGGCTGCACCCGCCCTGGCCACACCTACCCGGCCCTCTGAGGGCAGCCACAATGCTGATGCGGCCCTCAATGAAATTGAGTTTGACACCCCTGGACTAGGGGGTGACAGGCTAGCAGTCTTCCAATATTTGAAGGGCTGTCACAGAGAAGAAGGCGTCCACCTACTGTAGTTTCCAAAGCACCCGAGGGCGGGACAAGAAGCAATGGATGGAAGCTTATCAAAGAGACATCCAATCTAGAATTAAGGAGAATTTTCCTGACAGTGAGAACAATTATCAGTGGAACTGCTTGACTCCAGAAGTCATGGGTGCTCCATCATTGGTGTCAGACCAATGATAAGCAAGCATACAGCAGTGGCTAGCCTTTGGAGATTTTAATGAACAGTCGTTTGTCCGGAATAAGGTCTTCAGGATCCCTTCAACTCTGTATTCTGTATTCTAACCATCAAGAACGCACTCACCAGTACTGAGAGGGCAAGCTTCTTGTGTATAAATAACAAATTCAATTTCCTTCTAGCTCTGATGATATTATTTAGATGGATAATGAAATGTCTGTAAGCTCGGAGAGCACCAAGGACCCCAAAGAAGCATCCTGCAACCAAATATGTACTTTGTAATTCCCAGGATTATCACTCAGCCTAGGACTTTGATGATTTTTTTACTTCTGATGCTCCTGGCAACCAGCATCTGAAAAATGGGATACCTCAATATAATGCAAACAAGGATTAAAATCCCCCCCTCTTATTTTATGCCCAATATGCTCACTTCTCTTGATTATGTGCCATCAAGTCATTGTTGACTTTTAGCGACCATGCAGATACCTTTTCTTCATGGTGATCTTTTCTTAACTTGGGCTTTCTGGTCTTCCAATGGTGCATTTTATCACCACTGTAATTAAATCCATCTTCCATTCTGCATCAATATCTTCTTATCCTGCTTCTTCAAAGTCCAACTTTTATTTCCATAAAGTGTCACAGGGAATCTCTTGACTTGCACAATTCTGATCTTCTCTTGGTCTATCCATTTTCCTGCCCTCTTTCTGACCACATTCATCTCTCCCTGTCTTTCTGAGTACTGTTCTGAGACACCAAACATGATACAGCACGATCCTTTGCCTCCACCCATAATGCTGTTTGCTTCTATGTTACATTTTTTTCTCTCTCCAGAAGTTTTAAGATATTCTGATGATTGCAGGAACCAATCTGGTTTAGTCTTCCAAGCTTTCAGATTCATGTTGGACCCCATCCTCAGCGAAATTCTCTTTACCGAGTGTGTGCCTTGGGCTATTCTATGTATATATGGTACCTGTTGAATATCACTTTTTAGTTGTTGATTGGTTATTGATGGCTGGCTATTAAGTTGTTGGCTATTATTTCCTTGTGCTGCCAAGTCCTCACCTCCTAAGTACTTGATAAGCTGATGTTAAGTCAGCACTTCTATTGACGGATGAGAGGCCTGTTTCCCAGGCTACAATGGTTTCCCTGGCTGTTTTTTTGCCTACTCACCTAACAATCTTAGTAAACTGCAGAACTGAATGTATGTCATTGTTCATTGCATATTTTTTTATGATTGATTACATCTCCCTTGAAAATTCTAAAAGGAGTTGCATTCTATTGCTATTTCCTGGGGTTCAGAATGAGACTTTAAAATCCCAATTCATGAAATATCAGAGCCACTTGTGGCACAGATTTACACACGAATTTGCTTGATTCCTTCTCATCTGTTGCCAGCCTGTTGTGTTTGAGCTACCATCCTTGCATTCATTTACGAGCAAATGACCTCCCGTGTTACCACTTATTCTAACGTTGGATCTGCAGTAAGAACCATGGCAAGGGAATGAAAATCACTCCTATTGGAGTGTTTGTGCAGAATGTTGAAGCTTTCATTAATAATATATTATGCAGGTGTAGACCAATTATTTCCCCCCTTTGAACTGAATTAGGAAGCTGTTGCAGATAATGGCACACTGCATTTGGAAGTGTGAGGAGCTTGCCAGCACTGGGGGAAAGAAAGAAGAAGAAAATAAAGAGAAAATATTTAACTGGTATGTGTTGGGTCCAGAAGACAAGTGTCCTCAAGGAGTACCCTATCCAAATTTTTTCAAGAACGCGGAATGAAAATGCAACACTTATTACTTTTTCAAAAACTAGAATAGAATAGAATAGAATAGAATAGAATAGAATAGAATAGAATAGAATAGAATAGAATAGAATAGAATAGAATAGAATAGAATAGAATAGAATAGAATAGAGCTGGAAGGGATCTTGGAGGTCTTCTAGTCCAGCCCCCTGCTCAAGCAGGAGAACCTATACCTTCTCAGACAGATGAATGTCTAATCTCTTCTTTAAAATCTCCAGTGATGGAGCACCCACGATTTCTGGGGGTAAGCTGTTCTACTGGTTGATTGTCCTCACTGTCAGGGAGTTTGAATAGCGGTAGGGAAAAAGAAGAAAAAAGAATTGTATTTATTTACTAATAAATAATGGCAGGGCCTTCATGTTTCTTTGCTGAGCAATTGCAGTTGGTTTTCTGGGTTTCAAAGTGATAGCTATTGTGCTGGCATTTAATTTGCATGTCGTATTTATAGCAAAGCACCCTTTTTTCTCTCCCTTGCAAAGCTTGGATTGTTTACAAGTGAACCATTAAATTCAGCTTACACTTTCTAATTGATGGATTGGTGGGCTGGAAGACTCAATGCAAGTTTCAACTGGCTGAAAAGCAGGCACAATTCATTGAATTTTGAATATGTCCTTTATTTACTTTGTGCTGTGCTGTTTTTCGGAGCATTGCTCCATGCACACTGGAAACAGTCTTTTCTGCAGATGAAACCAGCTAAAAATAAAATATGCAGACCTCTTGCTGCGGAACTGTTGATTTAGCCAGATGCAAATTTAATGGATAGAGGAATCAATCAACCAAGATTCATAGAATTAATTGATTAAAGGCCTTTAATGGAGTTATAGCCTCCACATAAATATTGAATGCATGTGTTCCAGATGCTGAAACTTGTTCTCTATCAGGGCAACACTACTGTGGTAAGCAGCCCAAGCATAGAGGCCTTTAATGATTCCACTGCTAACATCTGATTGAATTGGCTCCAGGTATTTGCAAGCATTTACTCTGGGTAAAAAAAGGAAGGGTTTTGTTCTGCTGCATTTGCCAGGAATAAAATACATCTTTTATGGATTTGGAGTGGAAGAGAAGTTACAATTGCCATGTATTATTTGATACTTATTTTTTTTTCCTTTTAGAAACACCAACGTATCCATGCAGGTTCTTCCTTCTACTGCTGTCCATATCCTCTTCCTGTCATGGTTCCAACAAAGAATTTCGAGGTATTGTTTACCATAAAGAATCTTTATTTGAGAAGCATAGCACTGGCACTCACATAATCAAAGCCAAAAACTGGATTCCCCTTCCCTGAGTACATAGTATCAAAGCACAATTCCCTCCTCCAATTAACAGTCATAAACCACATTCTCCAATCAGTTTGAAATGCAGGTGCTCCCTCCATTTCTCCAGCCCGCCAATTCTTATCATCTCTTATTTCATTAACCTTGGTTCACATACTAGGTCATAAGAACATAAGAACATAAGAAGAGCCATGCTGAATCAGGCCAAAGCCCATCGAGTCCAGCATTCTGTGTCACACAGTGGCCCACCAATTGTACATGGGGATCTTGAGCAGAAAGAGAAGGCAAAACCCTCCCATTCCCTTGACCCCCAACAAATGGTACTCAAGGGAATCCTGCCTGCCTCAACCAACATAGAGGCGGCACATGGACATCCATTTTAATAACCACCGATACACTTGGCATCCATGAATCTGTCTAACCCTGCCTTGAAGCTATCAAGGCTGACAGCTGTCACGACCCCTTCTGGAAGTGAATTCCATAAATCAACGACCCTCTGGGTGAAGAAATATTTCCCTTTATTTGTCCTCACTTTCTTAGCTATGAGCTTTAGGGAGTGCCCCCTTGTCCTGGTATTGTGTGATAGAGAAAAGAATTTTTCTCTATCCACCTTTTCTATCCTATGCATGATTTTATACACTTCGATCAAGTCACCCCTTAAACGCCGTCCAGTATTATTATGTCTAGCTAAACTCTCAGGCACATTCCTCACCCCCCAGCATCATCTAACTCTAAAAGTAAAACATAAGAAGAAAATGGTTGCATCTCCAACTGTTGCCAAAGCAAAAACATCCGATGTTAGAAGCGTTGACACTTCCTCTTTAATACGGGTAGCTCTTGACTTACAACAGTTCATTTACTGACCATTTAAAGTTACAACGGCACTGGAAAAAGTGACTCAAGACTTTTCACACTTAACAACCATTGCAGCTTTCCCATGGTCACGTGATCAAAATCTGGACTCTTGGCAACTGACTCGCATTTATGACCGTCGCAGTATCCCAGGTTTGGTGTGATCACTTTTGGCAACCTTCTGATAATCAAAGTCACATGATCAGAATTCGGATACTTGGCAACTGGCATGTACTTATGACAGTTGCAGTGTCCTAGGGTCATTTTTGAAACCTTCTGATGAGCAAACTCAATAGGGGAAGCCAGGTTCACTTAACAACCGTGTTCCTAATTTAACAGCTGCAGTGATTCACTTAACAGCTGTGGTGGAGGAAAGGTCATAAAATGGGGCAAGACTCACTTAGCCACCATCTTGCTTAGCCACAGAAATGTCAGGCTCAATTGCGGTCATAAGTCAAGAATTACTTTGTAAAACAGCGGTGTCAAACTGCTGGCCCACGGGCTGGATGCGTCATCTGGAAGCTGGGGAGAGGCTTTGGGCCCCCGGGGGCTTTGGGCCATAAGTGAGTGGCAGGACTTCTCGCCCCCCCCCACCTCAAAAAATCAGGATGCAGCCAAGGTTTTTGCTGAGCAGCCGGAGAGGAAGAAGTCCCTCTTGACCTCCTTCTGGAAGAATTTCTGCAGAATGGATGCCTGTCAAATTCAGGAAGGTAAATGGCTCTCTTCTTCCTTGCTTGTTAGGTAGCGCTTGAGTCGGCCTTTGCAAGGATTACAAGCACCTCTTTCCCCCTGTTTATTCTTCCAAAACAGCATTCTTTAAATGTCCCCCACTTTTTAAGGTCGAACCCTCAAAGGAAATTTCTTTTGAAGGGGTCCTTGGTGTTCTCTTGAGCTTGGTGGTTTTCTTGCAGATGTTTCATGACCCAAACTAGGTAACAATCATCACTCTCTACCACTGACGAGGTTACCAGCAAGAAAACGGCCAAGCTCTTCCCTTCTCTTCCACTCCCCAAACCCCCTTCCTTCTAGCACTGATGATGTTACCTAGTTTGGGCAATGGGGCGTCTGCAGGAAAACAACCAGGCTCAGAGGGCGCCAAGGACTCAATAGTTCAATCCTGAGCTACAGGGGTTGGACTAGATGACCTCCAAGGTCCCTTCCAACATTATTATTATTAATAATAATTAATTGAGTACCATTTGCTGGGGGTCAAGGGAAAGGGAGGGTTTTGCCTTCTCTTTCTGCTCAAGATCCCCATGTACAATTGGTGGGCCACTGTGTGACATAGAATGCTGGACTCGATGGGCTTTGGCCTGATTCAGCATGGCTCTTCTTATGTTCTTATGTTCTTAAGCTGTGCCCACCCCATTGCCGGCAATGACAAAACTGTCCTGATAGGTTGCGCGACGTCACGTGACGTCGCGAGTTTGACATGTCTGTTGTAAAAGCTGAGTTCTGTGTTTCAAAATGATCGCTATCACTGGCACAAGAGCAGTAAAACAGCCCTTTAATATTTGGGATTTGGAGTAGGGGAAAAAAAAGAAAACAACTCCTACTCAAGAGTAAGTCCTTGTTTTTCTGCACCATGTGTTCAGAGTGGAATTCTTCTCCCTGCCCATGACTGAGCCGCCCATGATGTGGATTTTGTAATTTGTTAACTCACACAGTTATTTCGCATTCCAGCTTGGCTTATTTTCTCTCTTTTAAAAAAATGTTTGGGTTCATTACCAGTTAGAATTTGCCCAGGTTCGCCTGGTGCACCAGCTGCGGCCCTATTTGGACCGGGAGTCTCTTCTCACAGTCACTCATGCCCTTATCACCTCGAGGCTCGACTACTGCAATGCTCTCTACATGGGGCTACCTTTGAAAAACGTTCGGAGACTTCAGGTAATGCAGAATGCAGCCGTGCGAGCAGTGTTGGGCCTACCCAGAAATGCCCACATTTCAACATCACTCCGCGAGCTGCATTGGCTGCCAATTGGTCTCCGAACGCAATTCAAAGTGTTGGTTATGACCTATAAAGCCCTACATGGCATCGTACGAGGTTACTTACGGGACCGTCTGCTGCCGCATGAAACCCAGTGACCGGTTAGGGCCCACAGGGTCGGCCTTCTCCAGGTCCCATCAGCCAGACAGTGTCGCCTGGCGAGGCCTAGGGGAAGAGCCTTCTCTGTTGCGTCCCCGGCCCTCTGGAATCAACTCCCCCCAGAGGTCCGTATTGCCCCCACCCTCTCTGCCTTTTGCAAATTGTTAAAGACACATCTTTGCCGACAGGCCTGGGGCAGTTAACATCTTGCCCCAGCCAGTGTATGTTTGTTGTAAGTTTGTTTTCGGATGATTGGTTTTTAATCTAGGGGTTTTATAAATGTATTTAATGTCAGATTTCTATATGTTATTATCTATGTTGTAAGCCGCCCTGAGTTTTTGGAATAGGGTGGCATAGAAATCGAAATAAATAAATAAATAAATAAATAAATAGAATGTAGGAAAATTGTTTTATCCTTTGGTTGTATGGACGGACTAGATAGCTTTTAACATTCCTAAACTGAAAAGATAATTTACCGATGAATGTCTGATACTGGCTCCTGATAACAAAATGTTTCTTAGTGTCAACTGGCGCCTGGTTATTGTTCTGTCTGGCCTCTCTCAGCTCATTAAAATCCACATAAATATGTCTTTAAGAGGTTTATTTAACACATTTCAAAAGTATTCACTTCAAAGCACGCTGCTGGCATTTTGCTGGCAGGAATGGCCAAGTCTCATTTATTTACATTTAGATTAAAACATGCTCTTCCCACACCCTCCAATTAGCTCACTCTTTCTTTATCACATTGTCCAAGATCTCATTATTCTTCCGTAGATTTCCAAAACATCAGAAGACTGAATTCAAACGCACTGCTCCAGATATCAGGCTACTCCTTGATTAACGTTGCTCGTGACAAAGGCGTAGTCTCTTTTCCCCCTTCTAATATAGTTTCCGATACGTCACTTCCCCCCATTACTTCCTTTTTCCACTTAACTGACACCTTCGCTTATCAAACCTTCGGAATCTCGGATCAAGCCATCTATCTTCTTGATCCAAATCTGACCCCTCACTTTGCGAATCTGACCCAGACTGCCTGTAAATCTCCTCCCTGTCTGTCTCAGCTGCCGGGAGGGGAAAATACCCAGAGGGGACTGGCTGCTCTTCCTCGGCTGCCGGGAGGGGAAAACACCCAGAGGGGCCTGGCTGCTCATCCTCTGACACTTCCCAAGCTGGTCTAGGGACACTCACAACAGTTATCTACAAGCTTTGTAGTTGATTTACTGTGCAAGGACGGGTTACTCTTATCTTGTCCAACCAACTTCCCTCTTTCATTTTTCTTGGTTGTGTTAACTATAAAAAGAAATGTATCATGGGTCTTGGGGTTCTCTCCTTTTCATAGAGGGATTCCACTTTATCACGGTACCCTAATAAACTGCTTTTGAATGATCTTCTGACTCGGTTGCTTATTGGGAAGGTAAACCGAGGCAGAACCTAGGGCCAGATTGGGCTATTATTACTGGCCACACCACGTGGTGAAATCTCCAGCTAGACTGAAGGGAGGTGTTAAGAGGGGGATGAGCTTAGAGTCCTTGCGCTGCAGAAAGCGACACAAAAAGCCTGATCTCCCCCAGGATCCCTGAAGGGAATGCTGTCAGTCTGGTGAGATTCTTGTATCATAGGTGTCTTGCAATAAAGCTTCTGTTTGAAGCTTCACAAGTGGTCCTGGTTTTTTTCATCGGGCAAACAGGTAAGTTTCTGGAAACAGAGCTAAAGCAGGTTTGCTGTACATACTCAGCAGCCAGATTGTTCAGCTTTGGGAAATCAATATCAAGGTACTGATCAGGTTTGTTGAACTGTTGAACATTTGCAGGAATTGGGTTTGTCTAGTCTAGTGAAAAGAAGGAGCAGGGGTGACACGATAGTAGTCTTTCAATAACTAAAGGACTGCCACAAAAGAGAAGAAGTCAACCTATTCTCCAAAGCACCAAGGAAGGACAAGTATCGATGGAAGGAAACTGATCAAGGAGAGAAGCAACCTAGAACTAAGGAGAAATTTCCTAACAGTGAGAACAATTAACCAGTGGAACAGTTTGCCTTCAGAACTTGTGGTGCTCCATAACTGGAGGCTTTTAAGTAGAAACTGGACAACCATTTGTCCAGAATGGTATAGGGGCTCCAGGTTGGACTAGAAGACCTCCAAGGTCCCTTCCAACTCTTTATTCTGTATTATATCTTCTAAGACACACATAGAGTATATATTCTTTCCCAGTCTAGCTTACAGTCTTGGGATGTCCAGCTAGTTTCTTATTCATGTACTCATCAGGTCTGATCATGCTTATTTTCCAAATTCAGACAACTTCAGCCAGCTATTGTACATTAAAGAAAAACTAATCCTACATAATTCATGAGGACATTGAGATCCAGGCCACCGTGGAAAAAAAAGCAATGCTAGCAAATGTTATGAGACTACATAATTTGAAATCCTAAGGCCTCAAAGGCTTTTCATGTTGTTTTTTCCACTGTGCTAATGGATATCCAGAACATGATTTGTTTTTAGTATCTAACTTGTCACATCTAATTCTGTAAACTGGAAATGTAAACCTTTATCGTTTTCTCTTCTTCATTTCTGTTGCTGACACAGGTTGAAATATTCATGCTCGGGGGTCTTCAGTGAATAATTGATAGGGCTGTATTTTTAGTCTGGTTTGGGTATCTCTTTCAAACCAGTCTTTAATATTCTCTCTTCTTTTGATTCCTAGATTCATTTCTTCCCAAAATAAAGCGGAATTAAAGCAAACAACTTACATAGGACCACCACAGACATTTTTTTATTTTTTTTAAAAAAAATGTGAAGTGAAGGTGGGCTGAGGGATCCAGGGAATTACAATATTGTTTGCTGTTTGCTTATGATTTTGTTTGTGCAGGTGTTTTAACTTTTGTAGATCCCAAATTAAAGAGAATGAAAGAGAAGAAAGAAGACGAGGGGGGACATGATAGCAGTGTTCCAGTACCTCAGGGGCTGCCCCAAAGAAGAGGGAGTCAAGCTATTCTCCAAAGCACCTGAAGGCAAGACAAGAAGCAATGGATGGAAACTAACCAAAGAGAGGAGCAACCTAGAACTAAGGAGAAATTTCCTGACAGATAGAACAATTAACCAGTGGAACAACCTGCCTCCAGAAACTGTGAATGCTCCAACACTGGAAGTTTTTAAGAAGAGACTGGACAGCCATTTGTCTGAAATGGTATAGGATTTCCTGTCTGAGCAGGGGGTTGGACTAGATGGCCTCCAAAGTCCCTTCCAACGCTGTTATTCTGTTCTGTTAAAGTGATATAATTGAAATATTCCCATAGTCATATCCCTGACCATTGGCTCAGGTGACAAATGAGTTGGATCTATATTTGATTTCTCCACTGCCCAAACAGACTGGTTTCACATATAATCTGTGTGATTTTTGCTTTGTGGTTTATATTTATTTATTTTATTTATTAAATTTTTCTGCCATCTATCTCTCTTACAGGTTTTGAAATTATCAGTTTCTAAACAATTGTAGTTTTTATGTTGCCATATCCGAGGTCAACCAAATATGGCTAATTCAACATACTTTAGTTAAATGTGATGCATGAATTCTGTTCCATCATAAAAATAATCTTCTCTCAAGTTTCTAGGACAGCAGATTAATAAGTGTCACCAGAATTGACTCTACACAGAGTGGAATATATTAATGCATCTTATAGTACTAGTGTAAGAAAATAAAAATCAATTATAAAAAGTGTAAAAATTAGTCTTGGATATTGTATACAAAACTGTACATAGTAACACTTTACCTTTAAATGACCTTTTTAAGCTTTAATTGTAATGTAACATGTGCAAACAACTGCTTTAAACAATGTAAATCACTCTAAACCTGATTGTAAAAAAATCAGTTTTTGTAACAGAATTGTCAAAGTCTGGAATATCTAATTTTCACAGCTTTAATCCGAACTTAATTTCTGTGGACCTCACTCTATATTTAAGAGGGGGCATGCATAAGTGCAGTGACATACCTATGATCCCTGTCACATTTTGATTTTCTTATTTTCTTTGTTTGAATTTGTAATTTTTGTTTGACAAATAAAAATTCAAAAAAATAAAAAAGATGGATATATCCACATTCAATGTAATCTTTGTTGTTGTTGTTGTTAGTTGCGAAGTCATGTCCGACCCATCGCGGCCCCATGGACATTGTTCCTCCAGGCCTTCCTGTCCTCCACCATCTTCTGGAGTCCATTTAAGCTCACTCCTACTGCTTCAGTGACTCCATCCAGCCACCTCATTCTCTGTCGTCCCTTTCTTCTCTTGCCCTCCATCTTTCCCAGCATTAGGCTCTTCTCCAGTGAGTCCTTCCTTCTCATTAGGTGGCCAAAGTACTTGAGTTTCAACTTTAGGATCTGGCCTTCTAAAGAGCAGTCAGGGTTGATCTCCTCTAGGACTGATCGGTTTGATCGCCTTGCAGTCCAGGGGACTCGCAGGAGTCTTCTCCAGCACCATAGTTCAAAGGCCTCGATTCTTTGGCGCTCAGCCTTTTTTATGGTCCAACTTTCACAGCCATACATTACAACTGGAATGTAATCTTTACCATTCTTAAATACCTTTCTGAAGAACTATGTTTTGATTATGTTCTGAAAATGTATAGTAATGGGGAGTATCACTTGACTTTCTGAGGATAATAATAATAATAATAATAATAATAATAATAATAACAACAACAATAACAATAACAATAACAATAACAATAACAACAACAATAACAATAACAATAATAACAATAATAACAATAATAACAATAATAACAATAATAATAATAATAATAATAATAATAATAATAATAATAATAATAATAATAATAATAATAATAATAATAATAATAATAATAATAATAATAATAATAATAATAATAATAATAATAATAATAATAATAATAATAATAATAATAAAATAGGAAGGGACCTTGGAGGTCATCTAATCCAACGCCCTGCTCAGGCAGGAAACCCTATATCATTTCAGACAAATGGCTGTCCAGTCTCTTCTTAAAAACTTCCAGTGTTGGAGCATTCACTATTTCTGGAGGCAAGGAGTTCCATTGGTTAATTGTTCTAACTGTCAGGAAGTTTCTCCTTAGTTCTAGGTTGCTTCTCTCCTTGAGAAGTTGTTGCAAGGGAAGGGAGCTGTGATATAGAGTGTTGGTGATTTTCATGTATTGCTTTATCCCCCTCATCCAATTTATGGTCACATGACCCCCATCCCCCCATCAACCTCCTCTAATCTTATGCACACACAGAATTTGCTCACCTTTCTTTAAATATTTCCTTTGCCGCACAGGTGTGTTATCCCTCTCTCCTTCTTGCTTTTTATGTTCTATTTCATCCAATTTCCTTTCTTTATTTTTTCTTCCTTGTTCTCCATCTCCATTCTTCTTTGGACACTCGCTTCCTCTCTGCATGAACGCCTCATTCTTCTTTTGCCATCCCAAATTTCTACTCACTGACAGTCGTTCACTAAACTTTCTTCTGTGAGACTAGGCTAAAGGTGCCATGCCTAAAGATGAAATAAACCCTTAAGCAAGAGTGGACAAAGAGCCAGGAATCTTGTCTCAAAGATTCCTTCAGGAGATAGATAAAAAGGAACTAAGTCAGTAAGGCAGCGGTTCTCAACCTTTTCCGGGGCTCGACCCCGGCCCGCATCGCACAAAAAAATAATGGCGGGCCCGCACCGCGCATGCGTGGCACGACGGGGTGCATCGCGCATGCACGGCGCGATGGCCCGCATCGCGATAGGAAAAAATGGCCGACCAAAAAAAAAAAATATGGCCGACCCCCCCAAAAAATGGCGGATTGTGGTGCTTGGCGACCCCCGTGAAATGGTCATTTGACCCCAAATGGGGTCACGACCCACAGGTTGAGAACCGCTGCAGGAAGGAAACAAAGGAAAAATGTCATCTGAACCAGACAAAAGAAGTTGGGCTTGGCCACGTGGGAAACCTCTTCCCAAATCCCATCCACACCTACCAGGCTTGTAAATCAACAAAGTGAGAATAGCAAGTAGGCTTTTCAATCAACAATGCAAAGTGAGCAAGGATTTGGAGTATAAAGGGGTTCCTGAAGCCCACCCACTCTTTAAGTTGTCTTTGGATCCAGACTTGGCGGCTTCCATCCCTCTGGCTAGTGCCTGCCAGTATAGTTGAGAAGGACATGAGTAAGTGTGGATGACTTGCATGTGTGTGAGAAGGAACAAACATAGGTTCACAACCCAATAAAAACATATGATAACAATAAATATTTAAAAATAAATTAAATTAGATTAACACAAGGCTGTTACTAAAAACCAGTTAAAAACCCAATTCTAAAACCCGAACAGCCTTGTTTAAAAAAATTTTTTTTAAAAACCCGAGGAGGTCTAGGCCAGGCCGGCTTGATTGAAGAGATGAGTCTTCAGTTCTCTTCTGAAGGTGCGGAGATCATGACATGTCCGGAGTTCTGGGGGGAGCTCGTTCCACATCGTCGGTGCCCCCACAGAAAAGGCTCTCCCCCTGGGCACCACCAGCCGACACTGCTTAGCCGATGGCACCCTGAGGAGGCCCTCCCTGTGGGAGCGAACTGGTCGATGGGAGGTGTTTACTGGCAGAAGGCGGTCTTGTAAATAACTGGGTCCTATGCCATGGAGGGCTTTCAAAGTGGTAACCAGTACCTTGAAGTGCACCCGGAAAGCCACCGGCAACCAGTGCAGCTCACGCAGGATAGGGGTCATTCGTACCCGCCAGGGTGCCCCCACTACCACCCGTGCGGCCGCATTCTGCGCCAGTTGAAGCCTCTGCTTCAAGGGGAGCCCCATGTAGAGAGCATTACAATAGTCCAGTCTGGAAGTGACGAAGGCATGGGTGACCGTGCGTAGCGCGTCCTTATCTAGGAAGGGGCGCAACTGGCGTTCCAGACGAATCTGGTAAAACATCCTCCCGGCCATGGCCATCAGATGGTCCTCAAAGGACAGCCGTGAATCTAGGATGACTCCCAAGTTGCGAGCCCTTCCCGTGGGGGCCACTGACTCGCCCCCAATAGACAGCGATGGAGTCAGCTGGTCGTACTGGGACGACGGTAACCACAGCCACTCAGTCTTGGAGGGGTTGAGCTTGAGACTGTTCTTCCCCATCCAGATCCGCACAGCCTCCAGGCACTGGGTCAGCACGTCAAGAGCTTCATTTGGGTGGTTCGGGGTGGAAATGTACAGCTGAGTATCATCAGCGTACTGATGGAATTCCACCCCAAAACCTCGGATGATCTCACCCAGCGTCTTCACATAAATGTTGAACAACAAGGGCAAGAGGACCGACCCCTGAGGTACCCCACAATCAAGGGGCCTAGGGGTCGACCTCTGACCCCCTGTCAACACAAACTGCATCCGGCCAGAGAGGAAGGAAGAGAACCACCGAAGCACGGTGCCCCCTATACCCAGCCCCGCCAGCCGGCGCAGCATGATACCATGGTCGATGGTATCAAAAGCCGCTGAGAGGTCCAATAGCACCAGGATAGAGGAGCAACCCCTGTCCCGGGCCCACCAGAGATCATCCACCAATGCGACCAAAGCTGTTTCCGTGCTGTAACCTGGCGTGAAGCCTGACTGGAACGGGTCCAGGTACAACGATTCCTCCAGGTGCTGAGGGAACTGTCGAGCAACCACACTCTCAACAACCTTCGCAACAAAGCGAAGGTTGGAGACAGGACGGTAATTAGATAGAACAGCCGGGTCCAAGGCGGGCTTCTTGAGGAGGGGTCGCACCACCGCCTCTTTCAGGGCGGCGGGGAAGACACCCTCACTCAACGAGGTGTTGATAATTGCCTGGAGCCAGCCTCGCGTCACCTCACTGGAGGCCAGTACCAACCAGGAGGGACACGGGTCCAATAAACATGTGGTTGCTCTAAGACCTCCCAGCAACCTGTCCACGTCATCAGGTGTCACGTAGTCAAACTCAGCCCAGATAGTAGCCTCAAGACCGGCCTCAGCCACTTCTGCCGGACCGCCTTCGTTGAAGTTAAAGCCTTCCCGAATCTGAGCGATTTTGTCATACAGGTATTGCACAAAATCCTCAGCTCTTCCCTCCAAGCCCCCCCCTCACCTCCCGATGAAGGAGGGAGCAGGTTACCCTAAACAGGGAGGCTGGGCGGTTATCTGATGACGCAATAAGGGCAGTGACATAAGAACACTTCTCTGTCCTTATTGCCACTAAGTAAGTCCTAATATGGTCTCTTACTCGTGTTCGGTCAGACTCAGAGCGAGTCTCCATGAACTAGGTCTCCATGTAGTCCAAAGAACTGTTTGTGCCTCAGTGTTCTGTTGAAAGTCATTTGAGTGTTGCTATTTTCAAGGTTGTGAGGGCGTGACTGAGTGACCATAAGCCAGACCTGGGGATATGTATAGGATTGGTCTTTATCTCAACCCAATATTCCTCAGCTAACCTGACTTGATAATTTATCTCCTAGACCATGGAGATTCGGTGAGTGAGTCATCAAATGGAATGACTATGTATCACTCCATTAATTCAGAACTAGAGGGAGAGGATCTTGAAGCCAACAAAAATGCAGTGGGCTCTTGACAATGACATCCATCATACCACTTGGCAGTTTAGAAGCCTTTCAAACAACATACGTTTGGTTAAACTTTTCTCTGACAATGTGGGCACATTTATGAAAGTTGTATACCAACAGGCAGAAACCTACATTAGCCCATTTGCACTTTCTAAAGATATATTTACATTTTAAAAGCCTGAATCAAGGACATTTATATAAAAGGAAAGCCATTTGAGAAAATGTACATTAAAAACACTAGACTAGTATGAATAATGTTCACAACCATGCCTTTTAGAGAAAGCCAAATAAAGAAAGTTCTCCATACCAAGGCAAGTTATGAATAACAGTCTTGTTTTTTTTATTAAATTGATCTCATTTGCAGTAAAAAGTGCAGAGAAGAGCAACAAAGATGATTGGGGGGGCTGTAGACTAAAACATACAAAGAATGGTTGCAGCAATTGGGTAGGTCTACTCTAGTGAAAAGAAGAACTAGGGGAGAAATGATAGCCATGTTCCAATATTTGCAGAGTTACCACAAAGAAGAGGGTGTCAATCTATTTTCCAAAGCACCAGAAGGCAGGACAAGGAGTAACAGATGGAAACTAATCAAGGAGAGAAGCAACCTAGAACTAAGGAGAAATTTCCTGACAGGAAGAACAATCAACTAGTGGAATAACCTGCCTCCTGAAGCTGTGAATGCTCCAACACTAGACACGTTTAAGAAGATACTGGACAATCATTTGTCTAAAGTGCTGTAGGATCTCCGGCTTGACCTCGAGGTCCCTTCCAACTCTGTTAGTCTATATTTTGTAAAATAAAACAGCATTTTTCAATTTCCCAGTCCATCCTACTGGCCAGCCATTCCCTTGAGGTGGCCCCTCAGGTCTATTCAAGTGTAACTTTGCTCAGGTTTCTGAGGTTCAGATAAGGTCAGCATGATAACCACCTGCTATAGTATCCGTTAGATAACAACCCACGAGATTACACGAGATTACAGTATAGCTTCATTGTCACAAGCACCAAGCAATTCAAATTCATACTCAACACCCATAGTTGAGAGAGAGAGAGAGAAAAAAAAATCACACACATCCATTATTCCATAAGTCTACTGCTATTAGTGGTAGAGTTGAGCTACAGCGAACTGTAGCATTTTTCTGTCTCAACTATGGATGTGCAAATCGATATAAACCCTATGTTCCTCTTGGTGTTACTGTATACTACCATTTCATTCTGTAATGGCAACATCAACAGGGAAGACGGCATTCGAGATATTTTCTTTCACTGACATCAGTTTCAGAAAATTCTGAAAGTAGAGCATTCTGTCCACTTTTAGATTTTACAGACTACTAAAATCTAAAACTATATTATATATCACTGCAATTTGTGCCTCTCCAGACATCAACAGTAGCTTTGTATCCCCATTATTTAATAATTTATTTTTATTTATTTATTTTATTTGGGTTTGTATACCGCTCCTCTCCAAGGGACTCGGAGCGGCTAACAACATATATATATATATAAAACAGTGAAATACCATAAAAACCCAAACAAATATATCTAAAAAAAATCAATAAAAAAGAACACACATTCAATTCAACAATCAACCACAGTTATCCCCAGGCCTGCCAGCAAAGATGAGTTTTTAAATTTTTCCGGAAAGCCGGGAGAGTCGGAGAAACACGGACTTCAGGAGGCAGTTGGTTCCAGAGGGTGGGCGCCACAACAGAGAAGGCCCTCCCCCTAGGGCCCGCCAAATGACATTGTTTCGCTGACAGGACCCGGAGGAGGCCAACCCTGTGTGCTCTCACCGGTCGTAGAGAAGTATGTATGTATATTGTCATTGTGTGTGTATACACAGTATACACATACAACGAAATTTACATGACACCCAAAGACCAGATCCCACACACATAATCCCCAAACACACTCCCACCCACCACAATTCCCCACCCCAAAACCACCCAGCATCCACCCAACAGACCAAGTAGTACTATCCAACAGTTCACGGATGATGGCCCTTTAGTTCATATTTGCCATTATTGTTGCACAAGCATTGGAAACAACAAAACAGCACTGCTTATTCCCCTCTTTTAGAAAGACATGGAAGTCAACATTGGGAAGTGTTTCCTGCTGGTAATTTGGATCCGTTGAAATGGCATCACAATTAAGGTTAGACCTGTCCTTAGGATGGCCGTCTTCCAGAACATTTTGAAGCTCTACATGACGGGGACCAAATTATTTGAAGATCTATCTTTTCCCTGGTACATCTACCTGATTCACCAGAGTAGGGAGGCAGTGTGTCAAGCTTGAAGTGTGCATATGATATTGCCACTATTATTGCTTCTTGCCAACACATTAGAGGGGAGGAGAGATGAAATGGAATGCAGGCTCCAGACAACAAGAAGTCAGCCTGTGTGAACCAAGGACATTTCAGCAGGTGTTTGCAAACCCACAAAGACACTTTCTCATAACAATATTTTGACCATGTGATCTGCACTAATAGGGGGAGGGAGAACTGTATACTTTATTTATAGTGGCTTGCGTGAAAAATAATCAGAGCTAGTTTTACTTTCATCTGTGCCGAAATGATGTACCCAATAAAGTTTTGCATTAAGAGATTGGATTGTCTCAATGGTGCTTGCTCGGTTGGGTTCATCAGTCAGAACCATGAAACAGGGTATATTACAGGTCCCCTCTCTTAAGGAGCTCCATCTAGTGGGACCAAGAAAAGGGGCCTTTCTTATGGTGGCTCCATCCCTGTGGAACATCATCCCCATGGAGAAAATATTGGCTTCCAGCTTGAAACTCTTTTGAAAGGCTGTGAAGACATAGTTTTACCAGAAGGTCTGGAGACCTTAGAGCAGTGGTTCTCAACTTTTTTCAGCTTGAGACCCCACTTGCGCCGCTCATGCGCAGTGTGACCCCGACCCGCGCCGCACATGCGCGACGGGCCAATCTGTGCATGCGCGGTGTGCGCGCGACGGCCCGAACCGTGCATGCGTGGCACGACGGGCCGATCCGCACTTGCGCGGCACGCGCGCGATGGGCCGAACCGCGCATGCGCAGCACGATGGGCTGAACCGCGCATGCGCGGCGCGACGGGCCAATCCACGCATGTGCAGCACGATGGGCCGAACCGTGCATGCACGATGGGCTGATCCGCGCGTGCGCAGCATGTGCACAACGGCCCGATCCGCGCATGCACGACGGGCTGATCCGCACATGCACGGCACGCGCATGACGGCCCGAACTGCGCACGCGCAGCGTGCAATGGCCCAAACCGCGCATGCACGGCGCGCGTGCGACGGGCAAAAAAATGGCAGACCGCGGTGTCAGGTGACCCCCCGCGAAACGGTCGTTCGACCCCAAATGCGACCCATAGGTTGAGAACCGCTGCCTTAGAGTGATATGGAGTCGATTAAGTGGTTTGTTTGATTGATGTCACCAGTGGGGTGGAGATTTACTGGATTTTTTGTCGGGATTTTATTTCTGTAAGCGGCCTGGAGTCATTATGAGTGTGTTTAGAGGGGGGCATACAAATTTTCTTAATAAATAAATAATAAAGTCTGGGCTACTTTGGAGGACATTTGGGTTATAATGCCTCTTTGTCTGAAAATGTATTTTATATTTTTAATGAATTTAATATTTTTTATTTCTTGTTTTTTTGCTTTATTTAAAAGCTGCTGAGAGTATGTTGGATAAAATCTGATAAATGTATCCGTGTGTCTGTGTGTGTGTGTGTAGATATAGATCTACATATAATCTTGGAATGAATTAAGCAGATGGATAACATCTAAAAAAGCCCTTATGGTTATGTACTTCTATAACCAACTTCTTTTTTCAGATAATTGAATAGTAGATGGACCTATTGATCCCCATATCAACTGGCGGTGTTGAATGAAATTTGAACAAGGTGGCTAATATAGCTAATTCTAATTTTGTTTTTTCATGTTTTCAGTGTACCCTTTTAATAGCTTCTAGATCTGATTTCCCATTGCTTTTTCAAGCCCACTCTAGGAATAATACGTGTAAATATAATAAATGTAAATAGATTACATCGTATATAATAGGGCACATTCTCTCTTTTTTTCTCTCATTAAAGCCAAGAAAATTGCAGTGGTTTTTATATCTTGCATCTGTGAAAATCTAGAGATATGCTGCTTGGCCAAGCTGGAAATGACACAAAGAAAGAGTTATTTTTACCCATTCAGCAATGACATGGTATTTGTTTCTTTGATTTAACTAGAACATAGAATAAGAGTTGGAAGGGACCTTGGAGGTCTTCTAGTCCAACCCCCTGCTCAGGCAGGAGACCCTATACCATTTCAGACAATGGCTGTCCAGTCTCTTCTTAAAAACTTCCAGTGATGGAGCACCCAAGACTTCTGAAAGCACGCTACTCCACTGGCTAATTGTTCTCACTGTTAGGAGGTTTCTCCTTAGTTCTAGGTTGCTTCTCTCCTTGGTTAGTACACACACACACACACACACACACACACACACACACATTCTTTTCTAAAACTAGTGATTTCAGGTCTGTATGCAAAACACCTCCTTAACCATTAAGCATTGGTAATATTGAGATTGTGTAGAGGTGTGTAGTTCATGCCAGAAAGAAAAAATGGGGGTGATCATATGTATTTACAGGAGTAGGGGTGATTGCTTTCAGGGGGTTGCGATCTAGAGAATGGGAATAGGGGCAATATTGTATAGATCTACAATATAAACAGAAATTGAAGCTCCAGAAAGAGTGCAGAGAAGAGCAACAAAGATGATTAGGGGACTGTAGGCTAAAACATATAAGGAACGGTTGCTGGAATTGGGTATGTCTAATTTAATGAAGAGAAGGACCAGGGGGAACATGATAGCAGTGTTCCAATATCTCAGGGGCTGCCACAAAGAAGAGAGAGTCAAGCAATTTTCCAAGGCGCCTGAAGGCAGGACAAGAAGCAACGGATGGAAACTAAGCAAGGAGAGAAGCAACCTAGAAATAAGGAGAAACTTCCTGATAGTTAGAACAATTGATCCATGGAATAGCTTGCTTTCAGAAGTTGTGGGTGCTGTATCACTGGAGGGATTGGGCAATCGTTTGTCTGACATGGTATAGGGTCTCCTGCTTGAGCAGAGGGTTGGACTACAAGACGTCCAAGGTCCTTTCCAACTCTGGTATTCTCTTGCATACTTCGGCAAACATCTTCCTTGAAACAGATTAAAATCTTGATTCGTACCTGGTTGTTTGTCCTCCAAGAAGAATCAGAGTGTAAGCACAAGTAGGGACTTGAAAATCATCTCAAATGGAAGCAGAGGGGAGCACTTCCATGCTGTGGTCAAGAAAGCCTGCTAGATGCCACCATGAAATCGTCTGAGCTTGAGTTCATCTGAAAGACATTTTCCGTTTAATTCTCTGAAAGACCCTGTGGCATGTGGTAGATAAACCTGAGTAGAGAACCCAGTCTGTGCTTCCAGGAAAGCATGGATTGATTGTTGCAATCTTTCTGTGGCAGTTTAGAAAACACAAACAGTTGTACTAACTGCCTAGTGCTTTGGGTGTGGAAATGGAACAAATACTTCACAGTAGCAGCTGGTGGCAGCTGGCCAAGAAAGCATACTTTCCAGAAAGCTTCTCTAATTGCCTGGCCAGATAAAAGATTTGCTGAGCTACTTGGACTCATCTTTTTTTTATTATTATAAATTCCTTTATTAAAACAATCAGCATTGAACATAAAATCTTTGTATGCATCAAACATCATAGCATCTGATATACAACACTACGTATTGTCCCTTGTAAACGTCTGGCCCGGCAAACACTCTTCACTCCTCACTTCAATCCTCCATTATACACCTGTTACATTTTTTATTCTCTATGATCCCTAATAATAGGTCCTGAGGTAGTAGTTAAACATTAAACATAAGATCATACTAATAATCAATCTGGCAGTGAATCCTGACTTTATTACAGCCACATCACTCAAATGGTTGTAAAAGGCAAGTCGCATGTCAGCCCTTCTATGGCTCTTTCGATTCCAAGGCATAATATCGAAGTTGCCTTCAGACTGCATCAAAATTTAACTTGAAACATACAGCGTGGGCCACTTTCTCCATTTCATCATTCAGTATCAGACTGTTAAAAGAAAAATCTTCATCAGGGTCCAGTCTAAGCTGGGAATAAACAAAATGGAGGCTGCTTTAGAAAGAAGGTTGTAGTTTATTGAAGAGCAGAGCTAGACAGAAAGGTGGTTCTGGCCTTCTGGGGCTTTTGTGTTTGGAGTTGTTCCTGTGGCATGAACTTTGACCTGAGGTTCTATATTTAGGCAAGAAAAACCAAATATACAGGTACAGATTCGGTGGAACCTGGGCAATAGCAGTAACTGTGAGAAGGATCTTGGAGTCTTAGTGGACGATCACTTAAATATGAGCCAGCAATATATAGCAGTAGCACCCAAAAAAGCCAGTACAATCTGAGGCTGCATTAACAGGGATAGAATCAAGATCAAAGTTAGTACCGCTTTATAATACCTTGGAAAGAACATATTTGGAATATTGTATCCAATTCTGGTCAGAAAGATGCTGAGATTCTAGGAAGAGTGCAGAGAAGAGCAACAAAGATGATTAGGGGACTGGAGGCGAAAACATACAAAGAACCATTGCAGGAATTGGGTAGGTTTGATTTAAGGAAAAGAAGGAGTAAGAGTGACATGATAGTAGTCTTCCAATATCTAAGGGGCTGCCACAAGAAATAGGGGTCTGTCTATTCTCCAAAGCCTCTGAAGGCAGAACAAGAAGCAATGGATGGAAAGCAATCAAGGAGAGAACCAGCCTAGAACTAAGGAGAAAAATCTTGACAGAGGAATTAATCAGTGGAACAACTTACGTCCAGAGGAGTGTTGTGGATTTTTAAGAACAGATTGGACAAGAATTTGTCTGAAATGGTATAGGGTTTCCTGCCTGAGCAGGGGGTTGGACTAGATGACCTCCAAAGTCCCTTCCAACTCTGTCATTCTGTTATCCAACCTTAAAGCAGAGGGTGGCTTACGAGATGCCCTCCAGATCTTCGATTCCATCTCTCAGCCTATTGGCCTTGCTTCTTGGGACAAATGAGAGCTGGAATCTAACACCTCTGAAGAGCTAGTCCATTTAATGATCGCCATGAAAGAAAAAGCGGCAAATTGGTAATTATTACATAAGCATTGAATCAGAAGAATCCTCTGAGTTTAATCGAATTTAAGCCACTGCTTAGTGTAGGAGTCTAAATTAGGGCAACTCCAACAGATTAATGTCTGAAGGAAGAGAAGTTAAATTCTGCTTAGTGCCATTATTTCCTGCAATAGTGTTAATTTATAGAGCAGTGATGGCGAACCTTTTAGAGACCGAGGGCCCAAACTGCAACCCAAAACCCACTTATGCATCGTCAAGTGCCGGGTGGGTGTGGCCCATTGGGTGGGTGTGGCCAATTGGGTGGGCATGGCTGCGGTGGCAGACTGGGTAAGACTAAAAAATTCAGTCAATCAATTCCAACTTAGCAAGTTCTTTTTTTTCCCCGCGAGAAGTTGAAATTGACTGATTGAGCCTTTTTTTTTTTTGCACATGGCGGCGGAGGCCTAAAGCGAAAAAGTTTTATAAAACCCAGTTGAAGGCGCGCGTGCCCAGAGAAAGGGCTCTGAGTGCCGCCTCTGGCACCCATGCCAGAGGTTCGCCACCACTGTTTATTTATTTATTTATTTATTTATTTATTTATTTGTTTGTTTGTTTGTTTGTTTGTTTGTTTGTTTGTTTAAACTTATATACCGCCCTTCTCCTAAGACCCAGGGCGGCTCACAACAACAATACAAGTAAAAACATAAAAATTACTAATTACAATACTATATAAAAACTAGATAATTTATCACACTCATACAACACACAATCACAGTCAAAGGCCCAGGGGCAGAGTGCAGCTCACACGCCCCAAGCCTGTCGGCATAGATGTGTCTTCAATCCTTTCCGGAAGGCTAGGAGGGAGGAAGCAGTATGAACCTCTGAGGGAAGCTGGTTCCAGAGGGCTGGGGCAGCAACGGAGAAGGCCCTTGCCCTAGGTCCTGCCAGATGGCATTGTTTAACAGACGGGACCTGTAGGAGGCCAACCCTATGTGCCCTAACCGGTCGCTGGGATTCATGAGACAGAAGACGGTCCCGCAAGTATCCTGGCCCATTGCCATAAAGGGCTTTATAGGTCATAACCTGTTATAGAGGGTGCTACATGGGTCAAATACAGTATTACTTAATTCCTCTGCACGCATGCCTGCATGTGCACATAAACACACCCGCTGAATTTGACACATCTGGTTTCTCTTTCAGGTGGCAATTCTTTCATTCTTTCTTAACTTGGATTCTTCGTACATTACAGGTAATCCTTGACGTACGACCACAGTTGAGCCTAAATATTTCTGTTGAAAAGTGAGACATTTGTTAAGTGAATTTTGCCCCATTTTATAACCTTTCTTTCCCCCGTTTTATAACCTTTCTTGTCACTGCAGTGGTTACATTAGTAACACGGTTGTTAAGTGAGTCACGGGTTTCCCCCGTGACTTTGTTTGTCAGAAGGTTGCAAAAGGTGATCAGATGATCATGGCACACTGCAACGATAATAAATATGAGTCAGATGCCAAGCATCTCAATTTTGATCACGTGACCATGGAAGATGTTGCAATGGTTGTAAGTGTGAAAAGAGGCCATAAGTCACATTTTCAGCGCCATTTGGACAGTCCCTAAACAAACAGTTGAAAGGCGAGGACTACCTATATTCTGATTGTTTGCTGCCTACCTATGTATCCTTTCCCCACAAAGAGATACACCAGAGATACAAGAGATACACCATGAGCCAGCAGTCTGCTGCAGCTGCCAGAAAAGCCAACACAGTGCTAGGCTGCATTAACAGAGGGATAGAATCAAGATCACACAAAGTATTAATACCACTTTACAATGCCTTGGTAAGGCCACACTTTGAATACTGCATCCAATTTTGATCACCACAATGTAAAAAAGATGTTGAGACTCTAGAAAGAGTACAGAGAAGAGCAACAAAGATGATTAGGGGACTGGAGGCTAAAACATATTGATCTGAGATTTGCTCCAGCCATCATCTTGCTGAATTTCAACCCCCTCCATCCCTTGTACTGTAAATGCTGCTGGCTTTCTTTGCTTTGCTTTGCATTCTTCTCTCTCTGTCCAAGTTTCACCCGGCAGTCCACGTATCTTGAAACTTGCTTTAGGCTTTGAAAATAACAGAATAATAGAGTTGGAAGGAAACTTGGAGGTCTTCTAATCCAACCCCCTGCTGAATCAGGAGACAGTATGCCATTCCAGTGGCTTTCCAGTCTTTTCTTAAAAGCCTCCAGTGATGGAGCACCTATAACTTCTGAAGGCAAGCCGTTCCACTGGTTAATTGTTCTCACTGTAAGGATGTTTCTCCTTAGTTCTAGGTTGAATCTCTCCTTGATTAGTTAACATCCATTGCTCTCTTTGAACCAATATTCTACTCATCTGAAGGTAGACTAGAAAGGAGAAGTCAGTCAATGACCAAAGGAGGATGAAGGGCCATTTAAGATGCACTGTTTGGTGCTAACTTCAAAAGCTTTTAGTGGCCATCCAACTGAGAATAGAATCTGAAAGCTCTAGAAAATCCAAGATTACAAAGCAGGAGGATAAGAACCTCCATCTTTAGCAGTGTTATAGGGCAGAGGAGAGGCAGTAGTCTAATTCAGAAATGAATGAGTTCCCATTGAGTCATTTATTCTCTCTATTCCAGGGGTTTTCAAACTTGGCCCTTTTATGACTTGTGGACTTCAACTCCCAGAATTCCTCAGCCAGTGTGCCTGGAGGGGTCTCACCACCACCTCTTTCAAGGTAGCGGGAAAGACACTCTCAGTCAAGGAAGCATTGATAACATATGACACATGACACCTCTGCAGACCCCCATGCTCCTTCAAGGAAATAGAGAGTGTTGGAGAAGTATGGTCCAATGTGATGTGTCAAGCACGAATAACCAGACCCACACATGTAGAGAGTCAGAGCATACACAGTATTATTGAGTGAGATAACCCAGGAGTAAATATAGAAAACAGAGGTCTATAGTAAATGGTGGTTTATCTTACACTATCTACAATATTATACACCAGGAACAATATACACACATGTGCTAATACAGCAGGATCCAACAAACCACAATTACAGCAGGAAACAGAAGAGAGAGAGCACATCAGCAGAGCCTTCCCTCTATACAAAGGCTCTTAAAGAGACACAGACCCTGCTGAGTCATTCCTGTCATTACATCTTACATCACATAAGTTGGTTAGCTGTTAAATCAATACCTCGACATAGAGTTCAGACTAACTACTTTATTGTTCTCTGGCCATAATACAGGAATCTCCCAAGACTGGTAGTTTTCACCTGGAAAGACCTGATAAAGTTCAAGGGCATTCAGAGAGGTTAGATCAGAGATCTTCAAACTTGGCCCTTTTATGACTTGTGGACTTCAACTCCCAGAATTCCTCAGCCAGCATGCCTAGCTGAGGAATTCTGGGAGTTGAAGTCCACAAGTCATAAAAGGGCCAAGTTTGAAGACCCCTGGGTTAGACCTTGCTCTCTTGTGTTTACATAGTGAGTCTAGACTAATTTCCTACTTGATTCCTCCTCCTAACTGGGACAGTTGCTCTCTAACACCCTGGTAGATAACATGCAAAGATTCTTCTTGAACTGTCAACCTGTCAGATTGAAGATATTTTACTAGTAGAAAAAAACTCCTGAGCTACTTACAGGCATGGTGCACTGATTTCTACCAGTCTTTTTTAGCATAATTTCTTACATTTTATCACTGTGTAATTCTTTGGCTCACTATCCTGACAAGCTGCATATGATTAGGCAATCACCTAGCCCTCTCCATTCATTGCTTTCTCTGACTCCTGCGATCAGATTTGCCTATCTATCCTCTAAGCAATCAAGGTTAAGGAGTAAAAGGATTATTTATTGCCCGTCAATCAAACCACCTTTTTGCAACTCAGTGAATTCAGTGGCATTCTCAAGATGCCATGATTTCATTCCAGAAATAGATATGGGAGGGAAAAAATATTGGAAGATCTGATCATAGGATTTTTCCTTATAAGTTGCAGGAAAGTGTTAAGAACATCTTGTAAATTCCTGATACTAAATGAGCAGATCTAAACTTTACAAAACAAAGCATGAATCCATGTGTAGTTATCCACTATTTTTTCCCCTTTCTGAATTGGCAAATGAGTATATTGGTGCAGCACTTAATATTTTTCCCCAAACAAAATATAAAGCACATTTTTAAACAAACAAACAAACAAGCAAATGTACATAATATGCATACATGGGAGGAAGATGGAAACTAAGTCATACACACTATCAGTTGCAAAGGTAATTTCAGGCTCAAAAAAACAAGAAAGATACACAGAGTTACTTCAAAGTAGTTTCCTTTACTCTTCCTTACCTATAGACAGAAACTTGCCAAATTAAAGCAACTACTTGCATATACTCTGAGAATTCCTAAGGAGGAGCTGCCTTTAACTCTCTTCCTCTCAACCAAACATCTTAACTTTGCTGTCTCTTGGTCCTCTGGAATGCAGCCCCTCCCTCTTGGGAATCCAGACTACCTTCCACCACAACAATACTGTTTACAGTGACAAAGGTTTTAAAAGAGGTTTATGCAATGAACAGACAAACACTAAAAGCAGCTTCTTCCTGCATCATGAAAGCAGCCACAGCAATGAAAAGTCTACCGTAGCTCTTGGGCACATCAGCCTGCATGTGTGGGCACAGCAACATCATTTCAAAGATGGAGGCAATTCAGAAAGCAGGCTTTGCCTGAAGCACCTTCAGAATGGAGCATCCTTTTGAAACTTGCACAAACCTAAAAATACACACCACATTGCAACAACTGGAGAAAACGTGGAAGAAATACATCCAGAAACACACCAGGCTTATTTACATTTTGGTTTTTTTTATCCAAAGACTCATCAACCCAGGAGAAAACTGAGTTTACTGCGAACACATATGGCTCCCTGCACGGAATATGCAAATAAAACAATTACTTTGCAATTTGATATGGTAAATGAGATTTGGCTTTGGAGATAATGGCCAGTGATGGCAAACTATGCTCCTTTGAAAGCAGGATAGAGTTTCTGAAGGGGTGAAAATATTTCAATCCCTTTTTTACAGAATTGCAAAAGAATGTCCCGAAGGAATAATTTACACACACACACACACACACACACACACACACACACACACACACACACATACTGCTGGTTGCAGATTGCACACAGAGACTTGCATTTTTTGTTTTGCTGTTCTGCAATGCCTGCTGCGTTTCATCCTTGTTTATATTTGCTGCTGGAAAGAAACAAAGAGAGGTGATGGCACAGGGCTCTCCTCATAAAGCTGGCTTTGTTTCAGACTGCTAAAAGTCATGATTGGATGTGACAGTTCAGCTTCCCTGGCTCTTTACAAGACACCATGAAATCTATCAAAGTATTACAGGTGTGTTCCCCTCGCATGCTCAAAAATTCCCCTGCAGCCACGCTCATGATGGTATGTTCTCAACAATATGAAGACGTTACTCTAGTTTTCCTTCATGCCTGACAAAGGAAAATGTTAGCAGGTGTCAATGAAAGTGGAAGATAGGCATAAAGGAAGTAAAGACTTTCCTAAATTGGGATATTATGGATTGAAAACAACGTAGACAAATTAACTGATAAGCGTTCACTGTTATGTGTCAAGTGTACAATTTACAAATTGAACTAGTTTGTGACTTATTACAGGGAATTTGTAACAGGCTCCTAATCATAGAAGAAGAATGAAAGAAGTTCCCTCTGAAGAAGATCGTGAAGATTGACCTTGTCTAGAATTGGAAATTGAGCAGATCCAGCTTCATGGAATCATGGAATCATAGAATCATGGAATCATAGAAACATGGAATCATAGAAACATGGAATCATGGAATCATAGAAACATGGAATCATAGAATCATGGAATCATAGAAACATGGAATCATAGAGTCATAGAATCATAGAAACATGGAATCATAGAATCATGGAATCATAGAAACATGGAATCATAGAATCATGGAATCATGGAATCATAGAAACATGGAATCATAGAATCATGGAATCATAGAAACATGGAATCATAGAGTCATGGAATCATAGAAACATGGAATCATAGAATCATGGAATCATAGAATCATGGAATCATGGAATCATAGAAACATGGAATCATAGAAACATGGAATCATAGAAACATGGAATCATAGAGTCATGGAATCATAGAAACATGGAATCATAGAATCATGGAATCATAGAAACATGGAATCATAGAATCATGGAATCATAGAAACATGGAATCATAGAATCATGGAACCATAGAAACATGGAATCATAGAATCATGGAATCATGGAATCATAGAAACATGGAATCATAGAAACATGGAATCATAGAAACATGGAATCATAGAGTCATGGAATCATAGAAACATGGAATCATAGAATCATGGAATCATAGAAACATGGAATCATAGAGTCATAGAATCATAGAAACATGGAATCATAGAATCATGGAATCATAGAAACATGGAATCATAGAATCATGGAATCATGGAATCATAGAAACATGGAATCATAGAGTCATGGAATCATAGAAACATGGAATCATAGAATCATGGAATCATAGAAACATGGAATCATAGAAACATGGAATCATAGAGTCATGGAATCATAGAAACATGGAATCATAGAATCATGGAATCATAGAAACATGGAATCATAGAATCATGGAATCATAGAAATATGGAAACATAGAACCATAGAATCAATCATAGAAGCAGAAGGTTGGAAGAGACCTTACACCGTCTTGGACAAACGGTTGCCCAATCTTAGGAGGATTGGATGTAGGATCTAAGAAAATCCCAGGATTGTAGGCTAAGCTGGAAAAATTAGAAATATTTCAAAAGAAAACAATAACCAATCATTTCTTCATCAACTGCATGGATGTGTCCATGAAGTTCCTCAATATTGTGTCTGACCCAAGGGACAACTTATTTGCATTTTTTTCTCTTTTTTAAAGTAAAGAATTATAATGCTCACCTGACCATTTGGGGTAGCAAATGAATGATGGGAATAAAAAGTAAAAATCAGTGAGAACTTCTCAAATTCTACCCAATACTTAATTATTCCACCTTTTGTACCCAGGCAACAGACATCCTCCGCAGAGCAAACGTATCATTTCCAAATTCTGCTAATTTAGTATTAAGATAGACTCAAGATGGCACAGAAGGAGCTTCTATTCCTGTGGTTCCCCAAGCTTCCAATGATAGTCTTTGAATTTGGAAGGTTGAGGGTCGATAAAAGGCACCAATGTTGTCTATCACTCAAAGAAGGAAAGCACAACTATTATGGAAAAGGAAAAAAATCCCCAAAATATCCCCAGTCCAAAAAATGAAAAATCCCAGCCATCAATGTTTATGGGAGAAAGGGTGGGGAGATAGGTCAAAAAAGGCAAGGTGGTAGTTATGCCAGTTTGATCAAGCTTCAGTTCTTTACCGAATAACAGAATAACAGAATTGGAAGGGACCTTGGAGGTCATCTAGTCCAACCCCCTGCTCAGGCAGGTAACCCTATACCATTTCAGACAAATGGCTGTCCAGTCTCTTCTTCAAAACCTCCAGTGATGGAGCACCCACAATTTCTGGAGGGTGTCATTCCACTGATTAATTGTTCTAACTGTCAGGAAGTTTCTCCTTAGTTCCAGGTTCCTTCTTTCCTTGATGAGTTTCCATCTGTTGCTTCTTGTCCTGCCTTCAGGTGCTTTGGAGAATAGCTTGCCTCCCTCTTCTTTGTGGCAGACCCTGAGATATTGGAACACTGCTATCATGTCCCCCCTCGTCCTTCTCTTCATTAAACCAGACATACCCAATTCCAGCAACCGTTCCTTATATGTTTTAGTTCTTTATATGTTTTTTATGCATGTGGAACATTGACCCAGGTACAAAGGGGTAGAGATCTGATGAGGCTGGTGAAACTGCCCTCTTGGATCTGCAGATGCTGATGACACAGCCTATGAGTGACCTGTGATTCCATCTCTCTGCATTAATCAGCCTTCAGTCACCCTAAGGAATATACCGTGTTTTCCCAAAAATAAGACCAGGACTTATATTAATTTTTGCTCCAAAAGACGCATTAGTTCTTATTTTCCAGTTAGGGCTTATATTCATTGAAATACGGTACTAAATGCATCCATCTGGCTGACCATCTTAACTGGGCTTATTTTTTGGGGTGGGGCTCATATTACGAGCATCCTGAAAAATTATGCTAGGACTTATTTTCCAGTTGGGTCTTATTTCCGGGGAAATACGGTAGCTGCTCCATCATCTGGTGCCAAACAAACAAACAAACAAACAAACAAACAAACAAAAAACCACATTAAAAAGGTGTGTCTTCTGAAATTAAACCTGAGACTATCTTCCTAAAAAGAAGTTTCACTTATTGTCATTTTTATTCGTTCATTCTCTCTCTCTCTCATTCATTCATTCATTCATTCATTCATTCATTCATTCATTCATTCATTCATTGGCCAGGATACAGTTAATAAGGAGAAAAAAAAAACCCTGGTTGTCCTGGAAAAGGGAACATGGAGGGGAAGGAGAAAAGGGAGGAGACTCTCCTGATTGTCATGGGACACACACACACACACACACACACACACACACACAAACATTACTGTGCTTACTTTTAAATTGCCCAGCAAATTAACCCTTACAGCTTATTGCACTCAGTGAGATTTCAAGCCAATTAAGCCCAGTGTTAAATCAATGCTAACAAACTTTGGGATTGATCTACAGCATGGCAACAGTGTTGTTTGGTTGTAGAAAAGCACAATTGGATCGGAATGAAAGTGGGGGGGAGGGGAGAAATACCTGTGACACCTTTTCCTCCCCACATCCCAGCAGTCAATCATCCTTATGTTATAGGCAGAGGGACTTGCTTTATCCTTTCACTATTTTCAAATTAGGAGAATACACAAAATAACTTTGTGTAACTTGCCTCCTTGAGAGAGAGAGAGAGAGAGAGAGAGAGAGAGAGAGAGAGAGAGAGAGAGAGAGAGAGAGAGAGAGAGAGAGAGAGAGAGAGAGAGAGAGAGAGAGTGTACACATTCATGCATTCATTCTTGTTATCTCATGAACATAAGGCTAGTTGTCCAGGCAGGAACTGATTTAATAATTTCTCCCACGAAATTATTAGTCCCCCAGAATGAAATTTTTGCAATCTGTCAACTGCAGTCTGGAACCGCCTCAGTGTCGGCTCTCCCTAAAGCCTTTAGAAGGAACCAGTCTTGATCAAAATCTTTGTTTCCATTCCTGATGCTTGGAAGCTGTCCCCCGG